>CM075977.1:101078194-101177614 GCA_038087875.1 Malacoraja senta
GTAAATTCTACATGGATTTGATGCAAAGTCTTCTGTTTAAAATCTTTGAGACGTGTCTTTCTTCAAAAATCTAATGGTTCAGTTATACAATGAAGGGAAATGAACATAATTTACTCAAAAGCTCACATTGCTGACAGAAAAGTAAGCTTTGCAGCAGTGCCCTGCTGGGCATTGGCTCTCCGGGAGACCAGAGTTATGCTGCTGCAAGGCATTTTCACTTCCCTGAAATCCCTAACTGCCTGGAGTTTTGATTTGCAGTCTCGCGTTCAAATTTGCATCAGTGTTGTACTAATATCCTGCCAGTATGTAAAGTTAACCCATGATGTGCATTTTATTATGTTAAGTCTGTAAATTTCAGTATTGCAAAGGTACATACTTAGAAAAATCAGATTGCTGCAGATGTTGGAAATCTGCAATAAAAAACAGAATTGTGTTATGGAGCAAGGCTCAGCAGAAGCTCATTAACCTCAAATAATTGGATGTCTGTTTCTAGTCTAAGTTAATAGGGAGGTGAGTTTCGGGTTGTAGTAATTTATATGGACTTCCTTTAACTGCTTTATTTTTCTGAAAAATGGTAAACATATAAAGGTTCTATTTGAGTTCCACCATCGTTGTTCTTGAATCTCTTTCAACTTCCTCATCATAAAATAGCAATATTAATAGCTTGTGAACGTGTAAAGACATTACAAATCTCAAATTGTGGAGTACAGAGGCAAATAAATAAATGATGGGTCTTTGTCCCAAACATTATGGAGGGCACTGTAGTTGTATAAGTTAAAATCAAAATTTCCAATCATTGGTTTAATTTTGATTTTATGAGCAAATATGTTTTAACTGGGGATGAGGATTTAAATGGAGAGCAATACAAGACTATATCAAACATGGCTATATCTGTTAGTGATGCAATAGCAACAATGAGTTCACGTGGGATGAAAAGATCAAGAGACTGATTGAGAAAATGGGTTGAGCAAGAGGGCAAAGAATTTGTTGAGTAGGGAGGAAGGTGAGTTGGGTTTTTGAAATTGCCCTGGTTAAGAAATCAGTCAGTCCAGAGGGTGAGAGAGGAAAGCATTCCTGATATCTGAGATGGCAGTGGCAAGTGAGAATCTAAGAGGAAGATGTGTGGGTGGAGCAGGACAAGGTGATCTGTGGAAGAGCAAGCCCCAGACGAGCAGGGGTACAAACTAAAGTATGCTTTACTGATGAAAACCACACTGACATCTGTGGGGTGCTGTGGTGGACTGGTAATTGAATACATTGGCTGGTGAAAAGCATATATTTTGTATTAAAAAAAAAGAGGTTCAAGTTGAAAATCCAGATTTCTATCAGAGCCAAGGCACTCAAAATAATTTCATCAGCAGTTAAAGCAAGTTAAGGCTTATGGGGTAGAAGCAGCGTGTTAGTTGATCAACAGGGTCATTGCTTTGGTGAGTTGCATGTAAAGGAGATGGACTAGATTACGCTACAACACCTTTTCTAACTGAATAAGTGGATGAGAGAATAGTATGGGGACACTACTGTGAAGGCGGTGGTGATGAGAAATCTAATGGGCCTTCGTTGGATGTGTAGATGCACAGAGTAAGTTTATTTAAGAGGTTTGGGTGGGAGTCGAGGAGTAAAGGGTTAAGAGGAAGATATTGGGAAAAGTGAGGTGAAATGAGGTAAGGCAGGGAAGCCAAGGAAGAGGAAAGAAGAGTCGAAAGTGGGCAAATGTGCCAAAGGTAGTAGGCTTGTGCCTGTAATAGATGCAAAGTTATCTAGCCATAATTATTTCAGAATCATTCAGAGCACATATATCCTGGCACTGAATGGCAAATTTGGAGAAGAAAATAGGAAATTAAGAGTTAAATTTGCAGGATCTGTGATTGCACACTGATGTGGATAGGACTAAATCTATGTGGAATATTGAAAATGCAATGCCATCCTTCAGAGATTAGAGTGACTGTTGAATGAAAGACTGAAAAAGAGTGAAGGGAATGGTGCTATATCGTTAATTCGAAGGAATATTAAATCCAGGAATGTGTGCAAACTCAGTGAGGGGAGGGAAGAGGGAGAGTGAAGAACAATGAGAAAAAATTAAATGCACAGGAATCCTGGAATTTGGCTTCAAAGTCAAGAGAAGATCTGGAGCTTTAAACTCAAAATATTCCCAAGATATGGCATGAGGGGCACATCTTCCAGTGTCTCAGCATGAACCTTTATTATAAGGGGATAGTGTTGTACTGCAGGTGAAGAAGGTTAATAGAGAACATTTGTCTTGTGGATACAAAATGCTGGAGTAATGCTGGGTGAGGCAGCATCTCTGGAGAGAAGGAATAGGCGATGTTTCGGGTCGAGACCCTTCTTCAGACTGATGTCAGGGGAGGGGGTGGGACAGAGATAGAATGTTGTCAGAGACAGTAAGAGTAGTGGGAGAACTGGGAAGGGGAAGGGGATTGAGAGAGAAAGCAAGGGGTCTCTGAAGTTAGAGAAGTCAATGTTCATTGGGTAGTGTAAACTACCCAAGCGAAATAAGAGGTGCTGTTCGTCCAGAAAGGTCAGATTGGGAATGGGAGGGGGAGTTGAAGTGCTGAGCCACCGGCAGATCAGGTAGATTAAGACGGATTGAGCGGAGGTGTTCAGCAAAACGATCGCCGAGCCTGCGCTTGGTCTCGTCAATGTAGAGAAGTTAACACCTGGAACAGCGGATACAGTAGATGAGGTTGAAGGAGGTTCAAGCGAACCTGTGCCTCACCTGAAAAGACTGTCTAGGGTCCTTGGATGGAGTCGAGGGGGGATGTAAAGGGACAGGTTTCGCATCTCCTGCGGTTGCAGGGAAATGTGGAATGCAAGGCCTTTTCCACTGTTTGCTTTCGTGAACAGGTCATTGATGGCTTGGAGGTTTCCCTCTGAGCATGTGCAAATGTTCATCTGTCTGCTGCAGTTGATTACTTAGAATCAGGTAACATTTGTTTTTGTGTTCAGTTGCTGTAAGTTGAACAGTTCCACTAGTTCTGAAGATTTGATCCACTCCTAATGGAGGCTTGCTCGAGGGAGATGTAGCGAGGGTAAGTGAGGAGTGTGTTGGGGTGACAGTAGTGTTGGTGACAGTAGTGTTGGAACAGTGCTGCAGCCTTGTTTGACTTGGGTCTTCACTGACCGTAGCTCTGTCGTGGGCCCATTGGTTAGGATTATAATTTTTATGCCTTCATGAGGCAAATGCAAAATGTTGCCAAATTTCTGTGAGCAGGCCAAATTAAGTAGAGTTCAGAATCTTTCCCAATTAAGAGAGTTAATGGGTTACATTGAAAAAAAGCCTAAAGTTGCCATGTGATGCTGTTCGTGTACATTTTTCATAGAATCATAGAAAGTAGGTGCAGGAGTAGGCCATTGAGTACAAGCCTAGTCGATTCATTCTTTCATCATATGTCAGTCCCATCATCCTGGGAATTAACCTGGTGAACCTACGCAGTACTCCCTCAATAACAATAATGTCCTTCCTCAAATTACCAAAAACTGCACACAATACTCCAGGTGCAGTCTCACCAGGGCCCTGTACAACTGCAGTAGGACCTCCTTGCTCCCAAAACTCAAATCCTCTCGTAATGAAGGCCAACCTGCCATTAGCTTTCTTCACTGCCTGCTGTACCTGCATGCTTACTTTCAGTGACTGATGTACAAGCACACCCAGGTCTCATTACACTCCTCTCTTTCTAATCAGCCACCATTCAGATAATAATCTGCCTTCTTGTTCTTGCCACCAAAGTGGATAACCTCATATTTATCCACATTATACTGCATCTGCCATGCATCTGCCCACTCACCCAACCTATCCAAATCACCCTGCAGCCTCATAGCATCCTCCTCGCAGCTCACGCTGCCACCCAGCTTTGTGTCATCCGCAAACTTGGAGATGTTACATTTAATTTCCTCGTCTAAATTGTTAATATATATTGTAAATAACTTGGGTCCCAGCACTGACCCTTGTGGCACCCCACGAATCACTGCCTGCCATTCTGAAAAGGACCTGTTAATTCCTACTCTTTGCTTCCTATCTACCAACCAGTTCTCTATCCATGTCAATACCCTACCCCCAATACCATGTGCTCTAATTTTGCACACTAACGTTTTTGCGCCTAAATGGGTGGACCCCATGCTATATTCTGAGAGTAGCTCTTTAGCCATTTGGAGAATAGAGTTGTGGAGGAAATGGCAGTAACTAGCCCTGTGTGGATGACAGAAAGAAGATCGCTTTCTGGTTAACACAGTTGAACATCTCCCTGCTTGAAGATGGTATTGATTACGGCATCTCTGCTGCCTCCTGCTTTGTCCTCGCCCCATATGTGAATGAAGTACTGGGGTGCTTTTAAAGCGTTCTCTTTGACTATGCTTTTTATCATTGGCTCTCAGGCTTCCTTGTTTGACATTGCTTCTGCTCGTGAAATGTCTTGTGATGTGAATGTTGCTATAGAAATTGTTGCAGTATCGAATTTGAAGATACTTTTTTCAACGAAGGACACTGGTGGCTTAATCTGCCCATTTTTTATAGCTTGATCTTAAATATGCCATGGCTGCCTTTACTCCAAGACTTTAAAAGTACTGACTGAATGAATCTCTAACACTAGGTGGCAGTCTATTTCATAACTTGCGGTATAAAAACGTTGGCCTCATAGTTAAGCTTAGTCGTTCTTAAACTTGGGCTACGACAGGAAATGTTTATAGTTCTCGTGCTATGTACCCAGTAAATGCATATGTGTGTTTTTACAATACTGCATACAATAATGTGACAGAGGGGGTCAAAATTCAAATTCCTTCAAAAAAGTTGACAAGCACTTTAGTATCAACAAAAAACATAAGAAAAGATAGCACATTGATGGCAAGTTTCCGAAAATGGCATCAGAATACACAAATACATTTTGTGTAACGGTTGTCGCGTGGTGTCCACCAGTGACCTGGTTGGCACAGTAAGTGCACGTATTTCTTATTCCTTTCTATGTTTATGAATACCACATGGAACAATAAAATTGCAAACACCGTTTCCACTTCATTCACCTGATCATGTAGTAGAATACTGCATCCATCTGAGTGGACACCGCAACGCGCGTTGCACATCATACACACAAACGTACGTTGCGGTGGACACTCAAAGGTTTGGTATCCCAGAAAACGAACGTTACATTATTAGCGAAAACCAACCATTTTCACTAATGGTGAAATTTGAGCTCTATCGATAGCCGGTGGTTCGTCAGAAGGTTTGATTTGGGCTGATTTTTTAATAAATAAAATGTCTCCGTAACGGTCATTGTGGAGCTTCCGGAAGTTGACACGAAGGAATGAAGTTATTGACTTGGTCTGTACGAAAGGTAAACAAGAGACAGTGTCAAATTGAAGATTGGCTCAGTTTCTTAGTTTTGATGACCAATTTATGGTTGATTTTAAAAAGTCGGAAAATATATCGTAAACGGTCGTAGCGTTTTTGACACCACGATGTTCTTGATATGTTAAATTGGAAAATAAGAAAAAATAATTAACTCGCCCAAAAATCGTTACTACCATAGAATACATCGTTGGGTTTTTGAAAAGCATTAGAGGTTTGGAGCCTCCGTGATTTAACTTACGGAGGTACCGACCCCGATAATGGTCGTCGTGACAATGGACACCAAGCACAACGACCGTTACAGGATCTTTACTGTACTGTATTACCTTTATGTTACTGTATTTTTCTCCTGGTATTGATGAAGATATTTCCCTAGATCATTATCAAAACGTGTATGTATGAGGGGCCATATGAAGTTTATTTATATATTAAATATTCATGACTAAATGTGGAACCTTTTTTACGTCACATTTTGGTGTCCAAATTGGAGGTAAAACGATGAAGATTTGTCTGTCATGAATAAAGTTTTGGCCTTTCGGTCTTGAAGTTATCTAATTTATACCTGTTATTTATAAGGTTTCACACGATGGGTAGATTTTTGTTAAGAACAGTGTATTGGTGTAAAAAACGGAATAATAATCTTGTTCCTCAAAATCTCTCCAGTATTGTAAAAATACACATATATAACTTGGATTTAGTTTGCTGCTAACCTTGCTTCCTTCATCTTCATCAGAATCAATGCACGTAGAATGAAGACAATTGGTGAAAAAAAATCAAAGATGACATGAGGAAAGACTTATTGTTATGAAATAGAGGTAGATCCAGTTGTGTTCAAAATGAACTGGATAACAATCTGAAAGGAAAGAGAGATTTGGCTATAGATAAATGACAGAAGATGGGACAAACTTGAACAAAACCAGCTGACAGGCCTCCTTCCATGCTGTAACCCTTATTTGATTTGTTATGTTTCTTCTGGTTTGCTTGCTTGTGTCTCTTAATGGAGTACGTTGGCATATTTAATTTACATTAATTGTTTTCATTTTAATTGTGTTTCCTTGGTTTTTGCCAATAAATGCTTTCTACAGCATATCAGTAGAGGTTTATGAGAGTTGTTGGGGACATGCTGAACTTCCTAACCCTTCTAAGGAAGTGCTTTCTTGGTCATTGCTTCAATATGGCTGATACAGAACAAGTTGCTGGTGTCATATTTACTCCTTGGAACTTGAAGCTTTCAACCAACTCTTAATTTGGCCTCATCAATGTGTACCACTTCGCTTCCTGAAGTCGAGCACTATCTCCTTTGTCCTGCTGATATTGAGGGTTACGAGGTTGGTAATAAATATTATTGACTGCAGGATGGCTACTCTGATGGTGGGGATCTCTGTAGGAAGCTGAGGTGGATCTCCTATTTAGCACTTCTGGCTGACATGACTGAGAATGCTTCAGTCTTTTCATTAGCATTCATGTGCATTATTTGGATGGAAATATTCCTGGAGCTGCCTGCTCCCATTAACATTTAATTGTCCCCCACATTCATGAGGGGCCCTGGTAGAACACAACTTTGTTCTGACTAATTGACTATGTGATCACTTAGCTCTGTCTTCTGCATACCCTTTTATGTCATTAGGATCAAAGGACATCCTGTGTTGATGCTTCACTGATCTAGCACACTAATGTTTAAGTTTGTCTAGGGCAGTGCCTGGCAAGTCTTCCACTCTTCTCATTGAACCAGTGTTCATATCCAGCTTCATAATAATGGTAGTGTGAGGAATATGCTCAAATCATAACATTGCAGATGTTTGGGAATGGCACAATGGAACAGGGGTAGAGTTGTTTCCCCTCAGTGCCAGAGACCCATGTCCGATCCTGACTATGGGTGCTGTCTGTACAGAATATTGTACATTCTCACTGGGACCGCATGGGTTTTCTCTGGGTGCTCCGGTTTCCTCCCACACTCTATGGACGTACAGGTTTGTAGGTTAATTGGCTTCTGTAAATTGTCGCTATTGTGTAGAATAATGCTAGTGTATGGGGTGATCGCTGGTCGACATGGTGCCAGAGGGCCTGTTTCCACGCTGTATCTCTAAAGTCTAAAGTACAGATGTGGGGGTATGCTGATGATCCATAGCGCCACATGCTTGCCCAGTTTTGAGCTGATAGATTATCCTAATTAACACATTAGTAGTAATACACCAAGGGAAAGTTTCCTCAGCGTGAACATGGGTGTACATCTCAATAAAGATGACAATAGTCACTCGTACGCATGCCATCATGGGCAGATACATCTGCTACACGTAGAATGGCAAGCACAAGGTCATTAATGTAGATTTGTCCCTTACTACTTGTCACAGATCCAGTTGGACAGCTATGTCCTTCAGATCCCTGCCAGCTCAGTTCAGGCTGGCATTACCACTATAGGTGGTCTAACTAAATTGACTATATTGTTTGAGATAATGTCGTCTTTTGAGCGTTGTTGGACCTGCACTCATCAAGGCAAGTGGAGAGCATTTCATCACGCTCCTGTGCTGTGTAGATTGTAGAAAGATTTCAGGTGAGTCAAAGGACTTTGTCTGTGTATGCATGTGATTGCATCAATGCAGGCAGTTTGAGAACCACAGATATACAAAGATGCATGTTTTTTTTCTGGATCTCCACTGCTTCTAGCTTTCCACCTTTTGGAAGCACTTTGTACCATCGGTTTTTGGTGAAAATGGATGACCCAGCATTTGCCAACACCAAAATCAACTTGCTTGAGTTTGCCTTTTCAATCAATTGATATTTCTTTGTTATTTAATACTGCATTTCAATGGTTTACATCATCTACTTTGTGTCATCTGCAAATTGGAATAAGTGGCAGTTTCATCATATCACCTGTCATTAGTGAGCACATCCTTCCAAAACATATTTGTCACATGCGGCCAACTCAAGTGCCATTCAATTATCGCTCTTGTCTCTTGTTCCTCAGGCTTTTCAATTGCAACCTTCACGTGCTCTGCCCTGTTTCAACGAATGCAATCAACCCGACGTGCACAATCAAATAAGATCAAAAGGAACAAGTTGTCTTACAACTTTAGGCTGTGCACACCATACGCAAGAAGAAGACTTTTCAATAAATTGCCTTAAATCCCATGAGCTTCAGCTAACAGACTCTATTGAGGGATGACATCAAATATTCTGACAGCCCAAAACAAAATAATCTCTTTAAATATTCTCGTGCCCAACACTTTAGTCACCAATTGCATGTATTCAATTGGACTCATCAAACACCACACATTCATTACAAATCCACACTCTTTAAGGAACAAAAAATGTTTAAGCTGTTCAGTCATTCCATCCGTATCGGCTTTGATAATTTCCTGGGAACAGATCAGTTTCACTGGTTTATCATTCACTGGATTCACCTACCACTTATCAAATGTGCCAGATACACATACTATCTTTTTATTCTAAAAGATCAAACCTTCATCAATTCTCTTTCATACTTTCTTTAAATGCTAGGATGGAAACTTCTGGCCCAGGAGATTTGTCACGCTTTAGTGCCATGCTTTTCTTAATCATATTGCTTATGCAAATTTTCCGTTCCCATCTCTGATTCACTGTTTATATTCTTGGTATGTCTGGGACCATATCCTACATTCCTCTTTTTTTTTAATATTGACAAAAAATATATATAAGAAATAGGAGGAATAGGCCATTCAGCCGTGTGGTTGATATTTTACCAGTGATACGTCTCTAAATACCTCAATTTCCTTAATATCTAAACATTTATTGAATACACTCACTGACTGAACCTCTATGGGAGGGAACCATGCATTAGGTGACAAATATTAACTGGCTGGAATGACTGATCCCTTATTTTGAGATTATAGTTTCTGGTTCTTTTCACATCAGTCAAAGGGATCATCAAGATTTTACGCATTTCAAGTGTGATCACCATGCATTCTTCTAAATCTAAGGATACAGTGCCAAGTCTAATTAACATACTCCCATACGACAAACCTGCCATCCCAGGTGCAATTTGATGAACTTCCCCTTTGACAAGCATGTCCTTCCTCATGGAGGAAGACAAGATATGCAAAGAATACCCCAGACACAGTCACACCAATGCATTATATAAATGCAGCAAGGCAGCTCTACTCTTCTGCTCAAATTCTCTTGCAATAAAAAGCCATATTCCATTTGCATTCCTCAATGCCCGTTGTAGGTGCAGCATGTTAACTTTCAGCAATTTATGCACAGGGGCACATAGATCCCTCTGAAGGAGCAATCTACCCCATTTTTTTTAAGCTTGTTCTTAACTATGCTATGGCTGCCTTTGCTCCAACACTGTTCCAGGAGATTTTCCCTGCCATTTCCTTGTTTCCCAATTTAAACTATCTCAGTCTGCAAGGAACCCAAGTTAACAGCTAATCTTTTCCTTTTCACACATCTATAGAGCCTTTGTCGTCTGATTTTAGTTTCTTGCTAGACTATTTATATTTTACTTTCCATATCAATGCTTTGGTCCTCCTTTACTGAGTTCTGAAATTTTCCCAGTCAAGCCGACTTTTTTTTGGCAACATAATAAGCCTTTCCTTTGATCTAAAACTTTTTTCAACTTTGCTTGATAGCCATGGCTCTTGGGTGTATTTTTTGCCTTAAAGGAATGTATAATTACTTTGTCTCTGTAAGAAATTTTAAAGATGTCAGTTATTTTCTTTCACAATATTACCTTTGTTTTTTTACGGGTGCACAGTGTACAACCATTCATCTCTCCCTATTATCTATAAACATTGTGCTGATTTTGATATCCCTTGCAAGCTTCTATTCAAACTCAACACCTCATTATCAGGCAGTCGTGTTTCTGGTTAGCACATGAACCACCCCGTCACCTGGGCTGAATGCACAGCACCCAACTAGCTCCCTAACCAGGCCAGTCCGCAATTCATCTGCCTCTGGGCCCAAAATGGCTCACTACCCTCCTGGTTACACTATGATGACATCATAAAGTACAGGAGCCTGAGAACCCTCATCTCCAGGTTCAAGAACAATTTCTTCCCATCGACCATCAGGCTCTTGCAACACACTGCACAACCCTACCACAGCATCATACCACTGTGCACTTTGCATTGTTTACACTCTGTGCTTCAGCTTACACTATTATGGTCTGGGTAGCTGAATTCCCTAAAGTAGATGGTACCGTTGACACTGACGACAATTATCAAATTTTACAGCAGGATCTTGATCAGCTGGGCAAGTGGGTGAGGAATGGTTCACAGAGTCTAATGCAGGTAATTGTGAGGTGTTGCATTTGGGAAATTAGGCCAGGACCTTCACAGTGAATGGTAGCCCCCTGGGAAGTGTTGTAGAATAGAGAGATCCAGGAGTAAGAAACATAGTTTTCTGAAAGTGGCATCAGAGGTGGATGGGGTGGTCAAGAAACCTTTGGGTATATTGGCCTTGATCGCTCAGGGCATTGAGTATAGAAGTTGGAACGGCTGTGCAAGACGTTGGCGAAGACGCATTTGGATTACTGTGTTCAGTTTTGGATACCCTGCTGCAGGATGGATGTCCTTCAACTGGAAAGTGCAGAGTTGATTTGCAAGGATTTTGCCAGGACTCAAAGGCTTGAGCTATAGGGAAAGGTTGGACCGACTGGGCGTGCAAGAGGCTGAGGAGATGATCTTATAGAGGTGAATAAAATCATGAGATTAGATAGGGTGAATGCAAAGGTTTTTACCCAGGAAAGGGGAATCAAGAACCAGAGGACATAGGTTTAAGGTGAGAGGTATAATAGGAACCTAAGGAGAGATTTTTTCGTTCAGAGTGTGGTGGATATATGTAATGGGCTGTCAGAGGAGGTAGTTGACGCAGATAGCATCACAGCATTTAAAAAGACATTTGGACTGGTACATGTTAAGGTATAAAGGTTTTCAAATTAAATGCTGAAAATGTATGCTAATTTTCAATAATCTATATGTGCAAAAGGCCATCCAGCTCCTCTGAATACCTTTTCAAATTTTCACCATTTAAAAATACTCCACCTTTTGATATCTGGTTACCCTTAACTACTGTGTCACATCTTGCTGTTCTTTGCATTTTCCGTCAATGCTCATATGCACTAATGTTTCCTTTATATGTATTATTTCTTTTATATGAACTATTTCATTAGATTTATCTTGTCTTTTATGTATTGAGTGATCCATGGCTCCCTTTTTAAGCAACTTGAGCTCTTGCCCTCGAGGGTATAAATTAGCTGTGTAATTCAAATTCCTTTTTCCATTGCTGCACTCCGGTCTACCCAGGAGGATATTTGCCCAATTTATTGCAAATAGTCTGTGTCTCATTGCAGAGATGTCAATTTATTCCAAAACTACAATTTATAGCTGCTTCACGATTCTCTCTTTCAAACACTAAACTGAACTGTATTCTTCTGTGTTCTTTGACCATATAATTGTTTGACCAAGCCTACATTACTGACACTAGCAGAATGATAAGACACCACCATCATAGTGCTGAGTGATGCTCTACTTAGAGCTTTTCAGCATATTACATCCAGATCCAAATCCAGATAGCTGCAAGCAAATTTGTGATTTTTATTTGAACTCCTGAAGGTGTGGTCAGAGATTTGCTGCTCTTCTTTGCCTATTCTCCACCTTTGACTTCTCAAAAGACTTGAAGTTGCAGTAATCACCTTCCATTTAAAGCGGGTAATCTACAGGGACAGTCAATTGCAAAACAAAGAGTGAAGGACTAAATAATGAGTCATTGAGATTTATTAAAGTGCTGTAATTTTAATATTGTTTTAATGGTTTGCTTTTCATTTCTATTTTTTAAATTATTTTTAAACATTTAAAAATTAAAATACTTTTAAAATAAAGATTGATCATTTTATTAGTTTTGAATACCTTTTAAAAAGTTGTGCTGCCAAATTATTTGAAACAACTGGGATTAGAACATTTAAAACCAATGAATAAGGAGCTTTGTAGAATGAAGAATGCCTTACAAACGTGGAAAATATGTATGCTCAATGCTTTCTGAAAAGCTAAGAGATTGCCATCTCATTAATGCCGGGCAGATTTCTTGCAGATATTTACACTACAACATATAAAAGCAAAATAAAATCACTGAAGTCAGAATTGAAGGGGTGGATGGGGTAAGGAAAATACTTGATTTGGCTAATACTTTCAAAAATAAACAAAACATATAAGGTTGAGAAGTATTTCAAGGTTTGATTGTAATCATGTATAGTCTTATTGCTGACTGGATAGCACGCAACAAAAAAGCTTTTCCCTGTACCTCGGTACATGTGACAATAAACAAATCTAAACTACTACCAAGCGCATCTCATACAATAAAGACTATGCGATGAGATAACATGTCAGTTGAGGTACTGAGGAACAATATTCCAGAACTAGCTGCACCTCAGTGTAATCTACATTATCACCATTAATCTATTCACTGGTGTCTATTTTGTAAATTGAGCATTTCATGCTTTAAATGTCTGTTAATATTATTATTGGTGCTCTCTTTTTAAACGCGCTTTCTCAAGACGAATCTGTTTTGGAGCAGATCACAATATTAACCAGAAAGATGAATTCCAAAACTGGGGTGATATTGATTGCCTCTTGACGTCAAGACAGCATTTGATCTTATGTAGTCAACAAGCTGTCCTGGTAAAACTGAAGTAACTAGGCGAGAAAGGGAAAAAGGACTGTGGTCCACTCCAGCCTTGGCTTCCTGTGCTCAGTGCTCAACTAAGTGGACTATTTGTGTGTATTTGCATTTGAACACGTGTTCAGGTAGCTGATGGTCATGTCAAAGAATGTTATTCTCATGAGCCTGTAAATGATCAGTTTAACAGATTTTTATTATTTTTAAAAATTCAGACCAGACTCTTGAAATTTATCTTTGTGATTATAGTTCTTTTTGAGAAAAAAATCACAATCCGAATCTGATATCAGGCCTGTTTTAATGCATATACATACACTTTAAATTTGTCAATTATTGTTTATATTAAAATAAAAATGCAAAATATTTTTCTGACTGTTATAATGTATTTTAATTAAACTAATTACTCTTGGTTTCTTAGTAATACTACTTCTCCATGAGCTTGAGGCATTCTCCTTTGTTATGAGTAGAGCCAGGATGTTTAGGCACGAAAAAACTCTGAAATAGGCAGGCAAAAAGGCAAAAAAAAATTTTTTTTAAGGCACGAAAAAGGCATTTATTGACAAAAAAGGCATACCAGGGCATTTATTTCCACCACCAAAATATGGTTACAAATAATAATATAAAGGTAAACAACATTAAATGACCAAAGTTGCCTGGTTGCACATAATTACTAGCATTTTGTTTCAAATTATCTGGTGTTAAACTATGCCATCTGTCGGATAGAATATGCTTCGGTTGTGAAAAGCTTCTTTCACCCCAGCTGAGGTCACTGGTGCATACCCAAAACAAGCTACAGACTCTATATTCATGTCAATGTCTTGTGCATAACAACCACCTTTGAGAACCTTAGCTATGTTTTGTATTTCTTCAAGATCTTTGTTAGCTAAAATCACTCTCTCATATTTCCTTGTATGTCTTTACCTACATCGCCAGGAACTTTACGAATATCGTCAGTTACTTTGTTGAAAACCTGCAAGTTATTCACTAATGTTTCGCCACGTTTCTGAAGGGAAGTGGTAGCTTGTGGGAAGTTTGCAAAATTGGAAGCAATAAACACAAGAGGGACTTTTTCTGCATGATTTTACTGACGATTCTGATTGCAGCAGATTCTTCTTCAAAACAGTTGATTTCTTTTATCTTTTCACAATTTGCAGCATAGTAGAGTACAGCAGAGAGCCATGTACCCCACCTAGTCAAAACGGGCTGAGGAGGTAGTGGAATCTCGGGTGCCATTTCCTTGAACAATTGCACTCATGATGGTACTTTAAGGAAGATTTTCTTGACATTGCCTTGGCGCTCAACATTTGGAAACAAGCTACATTTGTGCTTGGCAATTCTATGAAGTCCTTGAGCTAAGCATGTCAAATGCAACATTTTGGGGAATAAAACTTTTAAGTCACAAACAGAAGAACATTCTCGTGTTTAATACCTTCTGGCCAAAGTACAGCAAGTGAAGATATAAACAACTGAGCAATAGTCGAGCTGTTTGACTTCCCCCAATACTTCCGATGTCAACAAATACACCTTTGATAGTTGACCTTCCTCCAGTGTACCGATGACCACATTGGTAACATATCTCCCCACAGCATCGGTTGTCTCATCTATTGAGATCCATATTTTGTTACATGCAACTTAATCTCTAATTTTCTGTACAATAATGTTGAAGTTGCTGTCAACATAATTTTTCCGTAATGATGACTCGCTTGGTCTATGTTCCTCTGTGTATTTCTCTAAAAAACCTCCGAGATTTGTTTTCTAATTTCCACAGTGGAATTCCAGCATCAATGAATGCCTTGCACAGATCATTCGAAAGCTCACATTTGCGACTGGAGCCAGCAGTAAATATAGTGAGGAGACAAACTTGGTTATTTTGCTTGGGTAGTCTACACCTCAACGGTATCAACATTAACTTCTCTAATGTTAGATAGCCCTTGTTTTCTCCCTCTTCCACCTTCCCAGCTCTCCTTCTAGTCCTACTGTCTCCGCCTCTTCCTTTCTTTTTCCCGCCCCCCCCCCCACATCAGTCTGAAGAAGTGTCTCGACCCGAAACGTCGCCTATTCCTTCTCTCCATAGATTCTGCCTCACCTGCTGAGTTTCTCTAGCATTTTTTTGTCTATCTTAGATTTTTCCACCATCTGCAGTTCTTTCTTAAATAGATCTTGGAGAAGACTGAACCAGCGGCACGAACGAATGAACACCGACGGTGGCGCCCCCAGTTTTGCCCCGGTGGTGGAGGTTTTCTTGTATGTTATACTATGTTAACACGTTAATAATAACATTAATATTAACGTGTTAACATAGAAAACATCATTGTAATCACGGTACAATTAGAGAAAATAGCACGACCTTTTAGCAAAATGGCAAAAAAGGCTGATTTAGGCACTCGATCATGAAAAAGGCATTATCCTGGCGAAATCATCAAAAAAGGCATGAAAAGGCACCCGGCATTTATGGCAAAATCCTGGCTCTAGTTATGAGCCTTAGTCACGAGCACAGTAAAAACAATTTTTTAAAATAATTCGTGGATAGGGATTGCTAAAAAATTATCAGTTGTGGGTAAGATGGCTAATTTCTTTCTCCATAACCCTGAGTACTGAGCTGTTATGGCTTCCTTACTGCTGCAAGTACCTTCCCACAAATTAATAGTTGAGTAAAATTCTCAGTTTCTTGGCCACCACTTCTGAATGTGCAGATTTACTGAATCATTGATCTAATATTCCACATATTCTTGTCCAAAGTATACTACTACTAATAATAATAATGCCTTTATAGTCATTGTACTTGGAAATACAACGAAATTAGGGGAGCTACAGTTTGTTCTATTTCTCTGCAGCTGTCTATCCTTCAGGCCTTCTTGATGTGCTTGAGTTAACTGTTTATCCTTCGGTGCCTCTATGCGGCTGCCTAAACTTGTTGGGGAAAATTTATCTGGCCCATTCCTACATTTCCAGTTGTGGCCAGAGAGTTGCCAGCAATGACTTATCTTCCACCATTATCGCTTGTGTATACCCAAGGATTTGCCCTCGGCCTCTCCACACTGCCACCATCATTTGTTATTTTCACATTCTTCTCTTTAGTAATATCAACAGCATCAATTTCCACAGGCATATAAAATGAATCCAACTCTGTTCTGTTGCCTCAAATATTCTTCCTACCATCATCTCTTAATTATCACATTTTTTGATGTCCAGTGTGATTGAGCAGCAATATCCACTAATTAAAAACTGTAAAGCCCAAAGCTACAATTTTTGCGAACTGTCATAGGTTAGTTTTCTTGGCCACTTGACTGCATTTGTTTCTTGTCACCTTGTCTGAAACTTTGTTATACTTTGAGGTAAGCTGGGGACCAACTATCTAACAACGAACAACCACCTAATTCCACTGCTGTCTCTGCTCATCTGCTGAAGTCCTCTTCCATGCTGTTTTTTGGTCACTGCTTAATTATTCTGACACACCTTCAGTGATTTCCATCCTTTCCTTGGAAGTGAAGTCATCCAGAACTTTGCTGTCCATGTCCTAACCCGTTTCCTGCCACACTTCATTGGCACCTTTTGTGCTTGCTAATGTGCATTGGCTCCCTGTTAAGTAATGTCACTTTTTTTTAAGAATGCAGAAACTGGAGATTCTGGGGGGGGGGGGGGGACGACGACAACAGAATATTTTGGGAAATTAGGCAGCATCTGCGGAAGATGACATTTCAACTCTGAGATTCTTTGTCAAATAGAGAAACCGGTTAGTCTTGTAGCAGGGAAGATGGCAATGGGTGGAACAAATGGAATTTCTCTGTGTTTAGGGCTCGCTGTAGCTCTGCTCTTCACTTTCTATATTTTCCTCCAGTTTTCTAACCCACGATATTGGCAGCCCCCCAATTCTCGCATTTTAATCGTCCCTGAATGGAATTGATCTGATATTGGTCACCATACCTTGAGATTATTCCCTGTTTAAACTTCTCTGTCCCTTTCTTCCCCTCAACTCTGACCAAGGAGATGTACAAGGAATTGTAGTTGCTGGTGAGATCTCTTTTTGCAGTTGTGCAAATTTTGTTTGATGTGCTTTGAAGTATCCAGATGGCATGCAGCGTTATGCTATGTTAATGTAGCTGATTGCTACTTAATGTGACTTGAGTAACTAGCTCTGAATTATCTTTATTTCCTGTCCCAATATCATATTTATTGCTTGTAAAACCATTAAACGTTATTGACTGTTGACTGTTGACCATTGAGAAGTCCATCAAAATACTGATTTGGGATCTCAAGGGTTATGAGGCAATTTAAACCCAAGGATGAGGATTTTAAATGTCAGATATTGGAAACTCAATGGTCATTGTTGATCAGTGAGGACAGTGGTATGATATGAGATAGGATATACAAATGGAAGTTATGACTAAATGAAGTTCATAGTTGGCAAAGAATGGAACTGGTGCTTAGCATTTATGTCGGGTTGGATGTGAGAAAGAACAAATTGTTACTCTGGTGAAAGTAGGAGATTCTTGTGCTAAAGAGTTAGGTTTGGTGATAAAGTTTGCTACTTAAAAACAGACAACACACAATGGGTTAGGTAAACCAACTCAAGCTTTACTGATTATCAGCTGGCGGGAGTGTCGGGGATACACGAGTCAAGTAGCAACAAGCAATTGACTCTCCCGAGCCAGCACTCCAATGAACAAAGACTCACAGGGTGTTTTTATACTGTGTAAGTCATGTGGACACATTCCAAAGGCATTAGTCATGGTCCCAATATACAACAGTCCAGGACAAGTCTGGGCTTGTCTCTCTTATCTTAGTTGGTATCTTCCCACTAAAGAAAGCCTGGTTAAGAATAAATATAAAGCTCCAAACTATAGTCAAGTATCCCATCATGTATCTGTTATATATTTAAATCATTTAACCCTTTCATTGGTTTTGAAATAGGATTGAGTACAGATGTAGCAAAGAGCCTGAGAGATGGAAAAACTACTGATTACAAAAGATGATGTTGGACATGGATGGTCTCATCCATGTCAAGCAACCAATAAAAGTGGAAGGGAATGGAAAATAATTAAATTTATGAATGTGTTATTGTTTTTTTTGTCTACTTTCTAGTTGCCAAAACTTGGGTGTGTTTCTTGCTGTATATAGTGTATGCTGTTGAATGGTGGGAAGGAGGTAGTGGTGTGTAAATTGTGGTGGGATGAATCCAGTTCTGTATGATTATATATGAAACATTAAAGTTAAATCTTGGGTCTTTTTAATAAATTCACGTCATTGTTCAGTCAGATGATTGCAGCATATCCTTTTTTTCCTACATTATTATTGTGTGACCGCATGTCAAGAGCTGGTTGACTGTAAAATGTTTTCCAACACACCGAGTTTGTGAAAAGCACTGCAAGCTTTTTTTTCTTCTTTTTTGTAATTCAGTGTCGGCTCAAGGTACTTCCTGCAGTGGTTGTTCAATTGTGACTCTAAATGTGAATCATTTCCACTTCTGTTGTTTGCTTGACTGAGTGGCAAACTCCGATTGTTGAAGGCTCTCTCTGACACACTGATTGACCAAGTCATAGCTGGGTTTGAAGTGCTGGGTGCAGTAGCATGGTGGTTATATTGTTGCACCAATAATCCAGTGAAGTATTAAACCATACTGAGAATCCAAAGTTGAATTGTTTGTGATTCCATGTTTTGCAATTATCTCCAATCAGGCAATCTGTTCGATGACGTTGAGCTTGGTGGTGGTAAGGCCTTCAACATTGGGCTGCAGTAGCGCTAAACCTCGACAGTTGGCGGCATTTAACGGTGCCGCCTGGCCTGGGGAGGCTTGGCTTTTAGCGGTCTGCAGACGCGGTAAAGACATTGGTTTCGCTTTGTGGGCTTATGAGCCTGTAAGCTACTCATGGAGGAGGCCGCGTAGAGGCTGTCTTTGTCTCCTCTGGACGCTATGGAGTAGTGATGAAGAGGTGGGGCCTCGTGGACAGCGCCTCCTGCGAGTGTGGGGACCCAACACAGAGAGTGGAGCACATAGTCACCAGTTGCCCCAAACACCGGCCACCGAATGGTGAACGAGGTCTGATTGACCTGGACGATGACACGTTGGCCTGGCTCGCCCCAACGGAGCTGCAGGTCTAAAAGACATACGACAGAAGAAGAAGAATCTCCAATCAGGGGAAGAATTGAGCATGTCTTCTATTATCACTGAATCCTCCTGTTAATTTTGAACTGATGGATGTCTGGATGGTCTGTAGCTTTCTTTTGGTTTGCAGATTTCATGACTGAAAGTCACCATTGCACAAGGTAGTAAGCATCTTTGGCCTTGCACCCTGGCAAAGTCACTGGTAGAGCATAGCTAGTAAAGAAAACTGCTTTCTGAATCAAAACCATGCACAATCAAAATTACAGGACAATGTCAGATTTTGGTTAGGCTGTGAGTAGTAAAAAGCAAAGGTTATCCAAAAGAGCTGGACAAGAGAGGAGGTCCATCAAGCAACCAACTTAAAAGCCGAACGGAGGTGAATATATTTAGGATTTACGTAAACTAAGGGATGCTTTCCTGTTTCTGTATGAATGTCAGTTTACCCTGCTGCTGAGCACCCGTGGAATCTGGAGCCACGGCATAATTTTCCTGCAATTACTCAACGTCCCACTGAGGTATCGCCACCTTTTTTGCCATGGACCTGGAGCGGGACTGAGACTCCATTTATTTCAGTGGATGTAAATTTAGAAGGCAAAGGAGAAAAGTTCATTTTCAGATTCACATTAGTTTATTGTCATATGCACTCGGGTGCAATGAAATTCCTTGTAGTTCACAGATGAAACAGTAAAAATACAACAGTGAATACAATGATGAGTGTAAAACAGCAGAATGGGACAAGATGGCAGTGCAATCTGAAGTAGTGCAAAGAGTTGAACTACAATAATCAAATTACTAAATTAGGTTTGTGGCAGTAATTCAGGAAGGGGGTGTGAACAAGGTGATTGGTTCAGGAGTCTGATAGCAGTGGGAAACAATTTCTTAAGTCTGGACATCTGGGCTTTCGAGTTTCTGTGTCTTCTCCTAGAAAGTCGAAGAGGGGAAAAGGGAATGGCTAGGGTGGCTGGCATTCTTGATACTTCCAGCCTTCCTGATGGAGTGCACCATTAAGATGGATTGAATGGAAGTAAGTGACAAGCCTGTGATGCACTGTGTGCACCACTCTGCAGATACAGGCTGTCAAAATCAGAGCTGTTTCCATATCAGGCTGAGATGCATCATGTCAGAATATTTTCTGTCGCACCTCTAGAAGTTGGAGAGAATCCTTGTTGACGTGCCAAATCTTCTCTGACATCAATAAAGTAAATATGCTGATGCACTTTCTTGATCACTGCATTAGTGTGATGGGACCAGGTTAGGTTGCAGGTAATAATGGATGCGTAGTAACTTGAGGTTGTCCCCCATATCTGCTACATTTCCGCTGATGAGGGGGTTGTGCTAATCTCCCCATCTGCCTATGTCATTGGTAGCAAAATGAACCATGACCACTGCCAGTTTACCCTCTCCTCTCAGAATGTCCACAGATCAATCTGGTCAAATTGAGGGGTCGGCTGTTGTTCGAATACCAAGGCACAAGGTTACCGATCTCTTTCCTGTACTCCGGCTCGTCGCTGTTCTTGATTTGGCCAACAACATGGTATCATTGGTGAACCTAAAGGTAAAATTGGCATTGTAATTGTCCACACACTCCTCGGAATACAGGGAGTGGAACAAGGGAACTTTAGGAGCGCCAATGTTGAGGGTCATGGTGAAGGAAATGTTATAACCAATTCTAATTACCTGAGGTCTGCCGACCAGGAAATCCAGGAGTCAATTACAGGTAGAAACCGCAAGGCCATAGTCCAGGAGTTTAGAGATGAGCTTAGTCAGTAATGGTGTCCAAGGCTGAGCTATGGTCAATGAAGAATATCCTGCCTTATTCAATGGTTCAATGGTTTCTTTATTTATCACGTGTACCAAGGTACAGTGAGATTCTTTTTTTGCATTACAGATCAATGAGATTATTGCCATTCATAAGTACAATACCTGGTTACCAAATAATGCAAAGAAACATTCCGCTGAGTCTATATGCAATAGTCACCAGGTTTTTAGCCATTTCACAGTCCCAGCTGCAGCTGGCCACCAAGGCCTGTCACAGCCATTGCCTCCAACTGGTCCTCCCATGGACGATTGTCCTTCTCCTTGCCCAGCCCACCTTCAGTCTTTGTCAACCTCCATGCACCAGGGGGTGCCTCCTGCAGCCGACCTTGAAGGAGCGGAAGGTAAAACCGCCTGCTTCATCATATTGTCCAGCGTCCGTCACCGACTCCCTCCAACTCCTCTCCATTTCTTGTTCTTTGGGGAGAGCAGGGGCCGAGCTCGGTGGTTTTCCTCTGCGGCGGGCGAGCCAGTCCTGCTGCCAGGGGCATGTCCATGGCTCACCAGGACCTTCTAAGGCACGTGGCTTGTATTATCAATGTGATCCAGAGCGAAATGTAGTGCAAGGGAGATGGTGTCCTCTCAGAGGTGTAATGGTATTTTGTCACATGTATTTTGTTTCCAGCCCAGTGTAAATCTTAATGTACATAAATCTTGTACATAGGCAAACCACACTTGTGTACAAGAGTGTAAGAATAGTAGATTACGCTGAAGCAGTACACAAGAGTAGCCACGTCTTTGGTGCCCTTCAATATCAAAGTTGTTAAAAATGTACAGTCCTAACTTGGCCATAAAGGCCCGTTGTCCTGGCAGCAGCATGAGTTGCAGGGGTTGGCCTAGCCAGGCAATGTTGTTGATGTCCTCTGCCGCTGCAGGCTACTGCAGGCCGCATCCGATCCACCTCTTGAAGAGGCGACCTATGCAATCAGCCCCCAGGCTCCTGCAGAGGCTCACTCCACCAACACACTGACCCATGAACGCGTTGTCCCTCACCTCACGTGGTCACCTCTCAATCTGCGTACCCTGGGACGCTTCCTGCAGCCAATCTCAGAGCACCCTGAGCACCTCCGAGGGCATGGGGGGGGTCAACCCCATCCCGCTCACTGGCACCATTCCTTTCCTTCATCCGTTGCTGCCACCATCTGTAAAATTATTTTCCCTGTATGCAAATTGCAAATCTAGATCTATACTGGTGCAGACGTAGGCCATTATCAGTTTCAAAGCACCTTGTTATGGTCAGTGTTAAAACTACGCAGCAGTAGTTATTGAGACAGATCACTTTACTTCACTTGGGGACTGGAAGGATGAAGGTTTCTGTAAAGCAGATGGCGAATTATAGACTGTTGAAGTGAAGTTGAAGATGTCACCAAGACTGGCACCTGATTTCAGAACCTGTCCAAGGGTTCCATCAAGGCCGGCTATTTTCCGAGTGTTTATCCTTGTGAAAGTATAATCGACATCTGCCACCGCGCAGTATGGGACAGCACCAGTGGCGGCTGGGGGTGATGTGCTGAGGTGGATCTTTGTCTGTTCATAAAGGTATTGAGCTCATCTGGTAGAGAAGCATCATTGCCAGAGATTATCCTAATTTTGGTTTATATTTCGTGAATGTATTTTTAAGTGTTTTAATTAACTACTTTAAAAAAATGTTTATAAAGTAAAATTTAACAAAATATTTCTAATTTAATGATTTCTGTGTGTCAATAAATGCCTGGGGTATTCTTAAACAGTTAAGAAGTTATGACTTCTCTGGGCCAAGGCAAAATTCATCCTCGGGTTTGAAGTCACAGTCACAGCCCTCAGCATCTGGGGCAGAGAGGAATGTGGTGCGCATTTCCTGGCATCGGGCCGAATGGAGCATAATTCAGTTCATCAATAGATCAAAGAAAAAATGTAGTCAAATATAAAATGGATTGAAAGAATTGCACTTTAGCATTTGGATTTTTTTCCTATTCAGATGGTTCCATTTCCATTCCACAAATTGGATATAACACAATTGATGAATAAGGGATCACGATTTGTGTTACGCGGGCCAAAATGGTTCTAATGTACTATTGATTGGGAACTAAAGAACTATTTAAAAGTTACTCTGGAAAGTGTCAAGCAGAGAAAAAGCTGTCTTGCAGAAACATTCGGGGGGGGGGGGGGGGGGGGTTGTACTCTGACCGTTGTATCTTAAGAACACAATCCTGTCATTTTCACCTCAGGTGGTCATTGAAGGGCTTCTATTGACACAAGAGCAAAGACACACCATTAAACAATGTAACATACAGTCTTTAGCAATTTTAGCTTGCAGTAACAAAAGTAAGCTTTTTGATGCTGGCTCACCCGCTGAGTTTCTCCAGCATTTTTGTCTACCTTTGCTGTTAAAAAGACCATTATTTTTGAAAATTCTGCAGAAAAAATTGTAGGTCTGAAACATTTGTTATGGTCAGTTAAAATGTCCGACCCTAATATCTCTTTCCCCTTTGGCACAATTGTCTTTTATAACACGATTTTCCACAAAAAGAGGATTCTTATGAACGCAACTATCCCATTATAGCATAACTACCTACCTGTATGATCTTTGGTATATTTTATTACGTTTTATTGATGATTCTTAAGATTGTGTATTGATGATTCTTAAGATCATTCTCATTACATTGAAACAAATCAATTGGTTTTGGTAATGTTGGCATATCTGGAATCTCTGTTGCTTAACTTTTTCTTCACGTTCACAACCATACATCTGTACCGACATTGATTAGTGTTGCCTTGTTCCAGCAATAATTTCTCTCTCATCAAGAAAATTCAAGCAATTTTGCTTCGCCAAGGAAAATTAGGTTGAATAATTGACAATTTTGCATGAATTTGAGAATTATAGTAAAAGGTTACTTTGTATTTGTAGGATTCCAGAGAGTTCCTTGGGTTGATTTAAAACAAGTTTTTATTCTGTGTACTTGAATTAAATGTATTAAATTATGGTTAGGGCTGTGAAGCTCAGAAGTTGAACAACATAATCTGATTTTTTTTAATTTCCACTGGTTCAAACTACCTAACAAAATGGCCATTCTGTGAATGGCTATTCAGTTTTACAAAACACCATAAGTAATGATCAAACTAAACATTACTGCCAAGTTATTATCAACAATTACCAGATGATAATGGTTACATAGTTATTGAAGAAACGGTGCAAGCTGGATTCTGAAAATAGCAAATTTACTATATTGGATATGTTGTTTGTCTTTAATAATCAAGGAGTCCGATTTTTTTTACTATTCCAAGCAGTGCCACAAAAGCATAGAAATATTTTATCGGTACAATTCTAGAGAAAATTAAAAAGGATATATGTGTTGGAAAAGGTGATTGTTGGCTTTACCGAAATACATTATTTTGATTGAATCTTGGATAAACCAGTTTTAAAAAGTCCAAAAAAGTGCTGTATGTCCAGTTGAAAAGGTGCCCTGTGTGAGTGGAAAAATAGTTTTAGAGTGCTTGTTTTAAGCTTGAAATAAATTTACAAAATGCGACTGCCATGTCTGTCAATTATTCCTCCCCAGTGAAAAAGTGTAATGCATTGTTCATATTTATATTTTATCTCTCTGAGGATGATAAATGATTTTGCACAATATTTAGCAAATTATTTTCCGAGATAATGAAGCTTGATGAATGGTGCTTTAACAGTGTTCTGCTTCTGGCGATAAGGTGAATACAATATAAAATTGATGCTGGAACTACTTAGGCAACATCGGTGGATAGAGAGAAATGGAGTTAACTTTTCAGAATTTTTCCTCCATCGTTCTTCAGCTAAATTGGATGCTACCTTGCATTTGCAGCATTTTCTGTTTTTAAGATTCCCATCCTTTGTAAAATTTAACTTTAAAAAAAAAAGTGCTACTTTTTGTTAATGTGTTTGTGGAGGATGTTGAGTATGTTAACATAATTTATGATTGTTGCCCGAGAAATCAACATAAAGCCAATATTGTTAACCCAGCCAGTCCAGATGAATGGTCTTGACAGGTCTGCTGCCTGACCCATTGATTTCCCCTTATTTTTGCTGCAGATTCCAGCATCTGCAGTCTGTTGTGTCTTCACAAGAATAGTGCTCTTGTTTCTTCAACCATACAGTCTCTAACGTTTTGCAACTGAGCATCAATGTTCCTGACACCACATCCTTTTTACCTTGGATTATGGCAAACTGGCATGTCAAAAAGTTATTTGCCAGGCCATCATTGTCCTTTTGGTTCCACAAATTGGACAAAATTATTTGAGCATATATTTACACAACAGTTCTGATGTTTTCCGATCTTGACGCCGTTTGCCTCTTTCCACTTATTAACAGCTCTTCTGACACTTTATCAGTGTCCAATTCTGGATCCCAACATACTTCTTTTTATTGTGGATACCCCCCACCTTCTACACCCCGATTATATTTCATCTGTTTGGTTCATAACTATCCTGGCCACTTAATGAGCCATGTGGAGCATTCTCCATTATTGAAATTCTCATTCTCCTCTTTCATGTAATTTTGCTGTACATTGATGACATTCGTGCCTATTCTTGCACTTTTCCTAAACTGAGAAGTTTTGTCATATTTTCATCCAATTTCCAGACTTGTCTCACTTCACATAGTGCTTTTCAGTCAACTAGTCTATCTTTGTTTCGGGGGATAAGCTTCTTCTTCTTCTTGCGCATGGCGTGCACAGCCTAATGTTGTAGGACAACTTGTTCTATTTGATCTTACTTGATTGTGCACGCCAGGTTGATTGCATTCGTCGAAACAGGGCGGACCACGTGAAGGTTGCAATCTTCCACCCTGGGGGATAAGCTGTTGATCATTATCCAAAAAGACCACACTGACCCTATTATTTTTCTTCATTTGTTATTCCCCAGCCTCCATAATCAATGGATCACCTTTTCCCAGCTCTACCGGTTTTAACATGGCCCTTCTACCCATATATCTTGCCCTTTGTTTCTTCTTTCAGTATTCTGAAGGGTGCATTCCCAATGTGAGACCCTGACCACTCTTAAACACGCAACCGTGTACCCATGCTAACCATCTGTACAAGTACCAAAGAGGCATGTTTATGCTATTTTACATCCCTTCCTATCATCTTTCTACTGCAGTTGTACAGGGTCTTGGTGAGACCACACCTGGAGTATTGCGTACAGTTTTGGTCTCCAAATCCGAGGAAGGACATTATAGCCATAGAGGGAGGGCAGAGAAGGTTCACCAGACTGATTCCTGGGATGTCAGGACTTTCATATGAAGAAAGACTGGATAGACTTGGCTTATACTCGCTAGAATTTAGGAGATTGAGAGGGGATCTTATAGAAACGTACAAAATTCTTATGGGGTTGGACAGGCTAGATGCAGGAAGATTGTTCCCGATGTTGGGGAAGTCCAGGACAAGGGGTCACAGCTTAAGGATAAGGGGGAAATCCTTTAAGACCGAGATGAGAAAAAACTTTTTCACACAGAGAGTGGTGAATCTCTGGAACTCTCTGCCACAGAGGGTAGTTGAGGCCAGTTCATTGGCTATATTTAAGAGGGAGTTAGATGTGGCCCTTGTGGCTAAAGGGATCAGGGGGTATGGAGAGAAGGCAGGTACGGGATACTGAGTTGGATGATCAGCCATGATCATATTGAATGGCGGTGCAGGCTCGAAGGGCCGAATGGCCTACTCCTGCACCTATTTTCTATGTATCTATGTATCTTTGACCTTAACTGCTACTTTTGGATGAAAACATTTTTTTTCTCTCTATTGATTCTGGGTGTATCTTCCTGGGCTGCTGCTTCAATCTTTGCTGCACTTGGCACAGTGATTTTCCTTTCTGTACTAAGTCTCCTACATTGCTATAGGTAAGTCGACTCAATGTAAGCTGGAGAAACAGTGTCTTATGTTTTGACCTCGGAATTTACAGACTTCTAGATTTGGCTTTGGCTCAACAATTTCAGATCATTATCACTACTCTTATTTTTAGTAATGATTCTACTTTTGCCTTTTACACCTTATCTTATTTGTTTATTTGCCCCGTTAACAATCTCTTTTGTCATTTAATCTCTCTTGGCTATTATACATGTTCCCTTTTGTTCTTTCCTCAGATTCCCTGCCAATGTAATTGTTTAAATCCTGTTCTCACTCTTTCCAGTTCTTATGAAAGCTTATTGAACTAAAGCAATAAATGTGTTTCTCTTCTAAGATACTTCCTAACCTATGAAGGTACATAACTTGCGTTCCATTTGTTATAACAATACAGTGTACTTATCTGACCACTGTATAAAAGCACTCCTTATTCTTGTGAAGACACAGAAAGTGCAGATGCTGGAATCTTAGCGAAATGTAGTGTTGGAGAAACTCGGCGTGTCAGGCTCTCAGCATCTCAACTGATCAGTTAGAAGAAGGATCCCGACCCAAATCGGTCGTCTATCTCATTCTGTCCACAGATGCTGCCTTCAGCACTGTGTTCCTTCAGCACTTTGTTTTGTGCTCACTTGTTCCTGCGTGTTGTTTTGAGGGGAATGATACAGAAATCATTTCACATTCTGCTTCAGAGGCAGAGGTGATCTGAAATGTATTTGGTTCTCATCTGAATTATTATGGCTGGTGAATGAATTCAAATTATCCACAATGTTTTATTTATTTTATATGTAGGCTATAATTTTGACGAGCTCATTAAATGTTTAATTATTATTCATTCTATACCAGCCATGTATGTTTCCAGGTAGAATAGGAGGAGTATAAATACAGATGCTCCTCGATTTACGATGCTTCGACTTACGATATTTTGACTTTACGACGGTGCAACGGCAGCGAGCCGCAGCTCACATCCGGTCACGTGATCACATTGTATTAAATGCGTTTTCGACGCGATATTTTTGATTTACGATGGGTTTATTGGAACGTAATCCCATCGTAGTTCGAGGAGCAGCTATGTAGTGAGGCTGCTACTGCCTCTCCAAAAGGAACTCAAATCAGAAATGGGCAGGGGTGGTTAACTGGAATCTCTTCAAAACATTTTAAAATGACAAAAATGTTGATTGGGGCCTTTTGTTTTCTTTTATTAACTTATTATTGATTTTTGGTAAAAATAAACAAATGATTCTACTTTTAACACCAAATAAAACTCTTTAAAGCAATTTTGAATTATGTTTTCGAGGATGGTTTTCCATTTTATTATCCTTTTATTTTGTTCATTATATAGTAGGTTTCAATTTTCTTTACTAAATATTAATAATATTCATATTGTCAAGAAAACTGAAATGTCAAATATGAATGATAGGTTAATTATAAAATGAAACACAATGTAAAGAAATTGAGACCTGAGGATTTTGTGTAATTTACTATTATGATAAGCTTAATTTATTTTACCTTTTGTAACAGTCTGAAGGCAAGACCAGAGGAAAACAGAGAAGGGGTCCCAAGCATGATGTTTGTGCTGCTATATATGTGCCACAGGGCAGTAATAATGTTTTTTTGGATAGAATGTTTTATAATTTTGTCTGACAGCTGTTATCAGGGTGGGAGGAGTGTCACGTTTGAACGGTTACACTCACACACTGTAGTCCCATTATACATAGCATGAGTGCCTTAAAAAAACACTTCAGATGTCCTGATGAGGACGTATTCTTTCTGAGGTAGTTATTTATCTACCTGCTTCTGTGTCTAGCAAGAAGGCAAAGGAGTGGTTGTGCAAAGGGTGCTTGGCTCGAAAGAATGGTATACAAAGGCAGCAAAGTGAACAAAGGGTCGGTGCTGGGGCCACCATTCTTCACGTTGCAAATTAATGATTTGGACGAGGGGATTCAAGGCTTTGTGGCAAAGTTTGCGGATGATATGAAAATAGGTGTAGGGGCAGGTGTTGTGGAGAAAGCAGGGATTCTGCAGAAGGATATGGATAAGCTGGGAGAATGGGCAGAGAAGTGGCAGATGGAATATAGTGTAGCAAAGTATGGAGTCATGTATTTTGGTAGTAGGAATAAAGGCATAGACTATTTTTTAAATTGGGTGAGAATCGGAAATCGGAGGTGCAAAGGGACTCATGAGTGCTGATGCTGGATTTCCAAAAAGTTAATCTACAGGTCGAATCAGTAGTAAAGAAAGCAAACTCAATGCTAGCATTTATTTCAAGAGGGCTTGTACACAAAAACAGGCTCTATAAGGCACTGGTAAGGCCACATTTGGAATATTGTGAGCAATTTTGGGCACCATATCTGAGGAAGGATATGCTGGCTCTGGAAAAGGTCCAGAGGAGGTTTACAAAAATGATCCCAGGAATGAGTGGGTTAACCTATGATGAGCATTTGTCGGCACTGGCCTGTACTCGCTGGAGTTTAGAAGAATGAGGGGTGGGGGAGGAATCCACATTGAATCATACAGAATAGTGAAAGGCTTGGATAGAGTGGATGTGGACACGATGTTTCCACTAGTGGGAGAGTCTAGGACTAGAGGTCATAGCCTCAGAATTAAAGGATGTTCTTTTAGGAAGGAGATAGAAATGTCTTTTGTCAAAGGGTGGTGAATCTGTGGAATTCTTTGCCACAGAAGGATGTGCAGGCCGTCAGTGGATATTTTTATGGGAGAGATAGATAGATTCTTCATTAGTACAAGTGTCAGAGGTTATGGGGAGAAGGCAGGAGAATGAGGTTAGGAGCGTGAGATAGATCAGCCATGATTACATAGAAATATACAAACATAGAAAATAGGTGCAGGAGGAGGCCATTCGGCCCTTCGAGCCAGCCATTCATTGTGATCATGGCTGATCATCCCCAATCAATAACCCGTGCCTGTGTTCTCCCCATAATCCCTTGATTCCACTAGCCTCTAGAGCTCTATCTAACACTCTCTTAAATCCATCCAGTGACTTGGCCTCCACTGCCCACTGTGGCAGGGAATTCCACAAATTAACAACTCTCTGGGAGAAATAGGTTTTTTCTCACCTCAGTCTTAAATGGCTTCCCCTTTATTCTAAGACTGTGGCCCCTGGTTCTGGACTCGCCCAACATAGGGAACATTTTTCCTGCATCTAGCTTGTCCAGCCCTTTTATAATTTTATATGTTTCTATAAGATCCCCCCCCCTAAAGATCCTTCTAAACTCCAGGGAATACATTGAATGGCCGAGTAGACTTGATGGGCTGAATGGCCTAATTCTACTCCCTACCCCTTATGACCGTATGAAATTTTGAATTGCAGAGCAAAGCATTTTGTCACACTTCCCTTTCCCAGCTTCATTTCCAATCAGGCTGCGTTTATTATTCCTCTTGGTGCATCCTCCATCTTTGCTTCTCTGCAGGAGAATTGCAGAAATGTGATTATAACTGTGGCAAGGTAGAATAGCAACCAACAATTTGTTGCTGTAATTTGCAACAAAAATCAGAATTGCTGGATGAACTCAGCCGGTGGAGCAACATCTATGGAGAGATAGTGTCAGGTTTGCAACCCTTCCTCAGAACTTGGGGTAGCTTCTATGTATCTATGTATCTAACTTGGAGTCACACAGTGCCAGAGACCCTGGTTCGATCATGACCACTTGTGCTGTCTGTGTGTATGGAGTTTGCACATTCTCCCTGTGACCACGTGGGTTTGCTCCGGATGCTCCGGTTTCATGCATCCCATAGAAGTGTGGATTATAGAGTAAATGGCCCATATAAATTGCCCCCAGTGTGTTGGGCATGGATGGGAAAGTGGGATAACACAGAACTAGTGTAAACAGGTGATTGCTCGATGGTCAATGTGGACGGTGTTTCCATGCTGTATCACTAAAATTAAGAACTGGTGAGAAAATGGATGGTTTACAGTATTCAAAGCAGAGCTTGGAGTAGGAGTGAGGTGGATGACAAAGATTTATATGGGGATGGGGTTAGACAGATCAGATGATAAGGAGCATGAGTACCAACCCATAGCAAAACATTTTTAAAAATGGGGGAGAGAAAGGGGCATGGGCATGATGATGTGAAACAATGAAAGAACGGGTTAACTGCTCTTATTTTAGCTTGTTATCGTGCTTATGTTCCTTTCTCGCCCCAATTATTTTGTCTGGCTACTTCTACCTTCATTCACTGTTTCTGATCTTCTGACCACACTTTAATGACCGAATAATGATGAACTCACATTTTTCTTTGAGCATTCAGGTTAGTAATTACAGCTAATTCATATGCGTCTTCGTCAACTCTGATAAAATCTTGCCAGATTTCCATAATCCAGAGACTGGTTTACACTATTTTCACAAAAGTCCTTTCCTTTTTTTGTTCACGTTCCCTTTCTCTGTTTTTCGGATGAGCTTCTGGATAATTCAATTCCTGGATCAATGAAGTTCTCTACCAAGCCATATCTAAACTCAATTCCCTTTTATATTTATCATTTTTTTTTAGATGTGGGCAGGCCAGTTTTATTGTTGACCCCTAATTGTCGATAAAATAGAGTGAAGTGGCATCTTTTTGACCGATGAAGGGATTCTCACAATATTGTATAGGGAAACTATGGAAAATTGGTTATATATTTCTGACATAGGATGGTGTGCAACAGAGAGGAGCCTCTAGGTGGAGATGTTCTCATGTAGCCTTGCTCTTGGTTGTGGAAATGGTTTGGGAGGGGCTGTGACAAGTAGCCAAGAGTAACTGCAATGCATCATTTAGATTTCACGCACAACAGCCAAGGTGTGATGGTCATGTAGATATATATAAATTTAGTGTGGTGGTTGGGATTCAGTCAAGCAAGTTGTTTTGTCCTGAACGGTGTTTAGTTTCTGGAGAGGTTTTGGAGCTGTACTCGTCTAGTTAAATAGAGTATTCTGTCATGTTCTTGACTTGTAATGTAGATGGTGGAAAGACTTTAGGTGAGTTATCCATACAGGATACCCAAGCCTGTGACCTGCTCTTGTTGCCCTGTATTTATATGGCTAGTCTAGTCTTTGATCAATGCTGATCCCAAGGATGTTAGTGATGGTTCTGCCTTGAATATCAAGGATAGGGAATTAGACTCTGTTTTTGGAGATGGTTGTCACCTGCCATTTTTGAGGTGTGAATGTTACTTGCCCCCTTTTAAACCAATGCTTCAGTGTTGACATGAGACGGCAGATCTGGAATCTGGAGCAGAAAAACCGTAGCAGAAACTCAGTGCGTCAGCCAACATCTGTGGAGGGAAATGGATGGTCAACACTTCTCATCCGGAGCTTCAACTAGGCTCCCCTTCACTAGCCTGACTCGCAGCTATCAGCAAACATCCCCACTTCTGATCTTGCAATGAGAAGGAAGGGCATCCTAGAAGCAACTGCTGATGGATCTTGTGTACAGATCTAAGTGAGGTCCTGCAGGAATATTGTGGAATGACAGTGACCATTATCCTTTTGTGAAGTATTGACTCCAGCTATAGATCTGTTTTCCTCTGATGGCTATCAATTCCATTTTTACCAAGGTACTACGTTCAGTCCAAGGCTGCCTTGCAATCTAGGGCATCCATTTTTGCCTCTTCTCTGGAACTCTGCTCTTTAGTCCATATTCTATGTGTGGTGAAATTTGGAGCCAAGTAACCCAAAAACTAAATTCTGCACTGGTGTGCCGGTTATAATTGAGCACTTGTGATTTGATAGCACCGCCATTAATTACTTCCATTACATTGATTGAGGTAGACTTTTTAGGCAATAATTGAGCAGATTGGAATTGTCCTGCTTTTTGTGAACAGGACATCAAGGGACATTTTTCCATATTGTAGCTTGTAAATGTACTGGAGCAGTTTGGATAAAGACAGATCGTTCTGGAGCACAAGTATTCGGTACTACAGCAGACGTGTCATCTCATCCTGTAACCTTTGTTGTCATCACTGCTCCCAGCCATTTCTTGATATCACTTGGAATGAATAGAAATGGGTGGAGACTTGCTTTTATATGATCTTGAAAGCAAGCCAAAATGGATAATCCACTTGGCATTTTTTGACTGAACATAGCTACATATATTTTGTTCTTTAACAAACAGATGCTAGGCGTTGCCTTCATTAAGGATGGGAAATGTTCTCTAACCCTCTGCCACCTCTATTTAGCTGTTAAATTATCCACCACCATGATTAAACATGGCAGAACTGCAGTGTTTTGATCACATTTGCTAGCTTTGAGATCAATCACCCAGTTCTGTTTGCATGCTGTTTTATTGTTCAGCAAACACGTTGCAACCTTATTAATAATAGGAACTTGTATTTTTACTTTTGGAATGAAACTCAGGGCTGCTCTTCTGTACTTTTTGAAGCAAAGTTGAAATCCTGGCTTGATAGTATTAGTGAAGTGATGGATATGACAGGACAAGAGCTTCTAGATTGTGTGGTATTCGTTTCACTTCAGCTGATGGTCCACAGCACTACATGGCGCTTCACTTGAGTGAATCCTATTAAACATGATTTTCGTGCTACACGGGACAATAGATGGTGTTCTGGAGAAGGGTGTTTTGTCTCCATGAGGGCTGTGCAGGTGGTCGCTCCCTCCAATGTTATACAGAAAGACATTTGCAAATGGTATATTGACAGGGACAAGATCAAGTAGATTTATCACTGCAGATCAGTGCCTTCTCTATTTGCTTATGTCCTGGAATATTTTAATCTTCCAGCGCAGGGCTCCAGTGCATCATCTTTCCTTTCCTTTCCCCGTCTTGAGTAAAAGAGCTTCCATCTCTTGGCTCAATGAGGAATGACTGCAGTGATAAGTTCTCTGGGAATGAAGACCTTGGTTGTGCGCAAATATCTGTCAGGAGTATTTTAGATTTATCAATCTGCAGAAGAAAATGTATCACTGCTCTAGAATATTATGTGGAGGTGCGCTGTACTTGATGTGACACTAACTTGCAGAAGGTCCGAGATCTCTTGTACTGTATTAAAAATCAATGTTATAATCACGATAAGCTGAAGTACAAAAGTAACCAGAACTCCTTCCCACCATTCAAGTGTAAAAAATGTTAAATGTATCAAACTTATAAAGATTCATTAAAAATGGAAGAGTTGACTTTTAAAATGTTGTTTATGTTCTCTCAAATATATTATTTACGCATCAGAAACAGCTAATCATTTTCCTGCCCTGATGAAAATATTTGAATTCATGTTTTTGATTACATATATGAAAATAGAATATAGCTGCAGAGCCCTGAAACCATTTAAATCTAATGCATTGCAAGTGTCCTTGCCAACTAGTATAGACTAGAATATTTTAATAAGCATGACAGCCTCTTGGCGTTACAAAGAACAAAGAGCATTTTTAATATTTCTTTGTGGCTAGTATAATTTTGCTGGTTGAATTAAGCTAAATATAACTTCCAGACATGTAGATGATAATATCTAATCTATCCTTAAAATGCACCCTTAATTTCAGATAATGTTGAAAACATCGTTGCTGCTACCTTATCATGTATCCACTTTTTATTCAGCTATTGAAAAGGTGATTAAAAGCAGCCAAAATGGCTCACCGTTGGTGCAAAGATTTCAATGAAGTTTAATGAGCATACAAAATTGTTGTTTTCATTCATTTTATCTGAGGACAAACACGCTTCCCTTTCAAGTTTGCAGAGAATATTCTGAGCTGTTTTGACTTGAAGATAAAGTGCGGTTGATTAGTGTTGTCATTATTTTGACAGTTTGAGATTTGAGAGTATCATATAATCATACTCTACATTGGGGTTTTGGCTCAAAAGTGATTTTTATTTCCCCCTGCAGCATATTGGCACAATATTTTAAATGAGATTCATGAAAACTTTGTGATTGATTTTCCTCCCTGTGGGAAGTGGCTAGCACCTCCTTTCCTGGCGTGTCCTAATTAGCTAGTTGCCATTTGGGGAGTTACAGATGTGATACCACGTGTTATCACATTGGTTTATGACTCCTTGTTTCTAATGAGCTTGTGCATTTTCTAAATTGTGGCCATAAAGGTGCTTTGTCAGCCGTGTTGGCCAGACTTTAGGAAACAGCTATTCCCATGCAATATGAGCCTGTTCCGGGGGAAGATCTGGCTAATGGAAACTGACCCATAGACGAAAAAGTTGCTGCCGTCTACTTCGCATCAATCTCCTTTATTTTGCTCCTGACTACTTTTTCCACTCTTCACTACTGTTGCTATGTATCAGGATTTTCTGCCTAAACTTCCAATGTAGCTTGATTCTTTGACAGGATACAGAATCAAGAGGGAGAAGTATAATTGAAGGGAAATGCAAGCTATAGAGTGGTGGATTAAAGAATCCAGTCATAGAAACATAGAAAAATAGCTGCAGGAGTAGGGACCTACATTTGGCCCTTCGAGCCAACACCGCCATTCAATATGATCATTGCTGATCATCTAAAATCAGTACCCCGTTCCTGCTTTATCCCATTATCCCTTGATTCCTTTAGCCCGAAGAGCAAAACCTAACTCTCTTGAAAACATCCAGTCAATTGGCCTCCACTCCCTTCAGTGGCAGAGAATTCCACAGATTCACAACTCTGGGTGAAGAAATTCTCAGTGCTAAATGGCCTACCCCTTATTCTTAAACTGTGACCTCTGGTTCAGGTCTCCGCCAACATCAGGAACATTTTTCCTGCATCTAGCCTGTCCAGTCCTTTAAGAATTCTATGTTTCTATAAGATTCCCCCTCATCCTTGTAAATTCCAATGAATACAAGTCCAGTCGACCCATTCTTTCAATATGTCAGTCGCGCCATCCTGGGAATTAACCTGGTGAACCTATGCATTACATCCTTAATGAACCTACCTCAATAGCAAGAATGTTATACGTTCTCGTCTGAGTAAGATCACTCCCACTTCCCCGTGTAGTAATGGCAACAGAAAGTTGGACATTGGAAAAGTTTTAAATTGCCATTACACCCTCAATAGCAATAATGTCCTTCCTCAAATTAGGAGATCAAAATTGCACACAATACCCCAGGTGTGGTCTCACCAGGGCCCTGTACAACTGCAGTAGGACGTCCTAAACTCAAATCTTCCCGCAATAAAGGCCAACATGCCATTAACTTTCTTCACTGCCTGCTGTACCTGTATGCTTACTTTCAGTGACTGATGTACAAGCACACCCAGGTCTCGTTTCACCTCCCCTTTTCCTAATCTGACACCATTCAGATAATAATCTGCCTTCCTGTACTTGCCACCAAAGTGGATAAGTTCACATTTATCTACATTATACTGCATCTACCATGCATCTGCCTACTCACCCAACCTATCCAAGTCACCCTGCAGCCTCGTAGCATCCTCCTCGCAGCTTACACTGCCACCCAGCTTTGTGTCATCTGCAAACTTGGAGATGTCGCATTTAATTCCTTTGTCTAAATCATTAATATAGATTGTAATAACTGGGGTCCCAGCATCGAGCCTTGTGGCACCCCACTAGTCACGGCCTGCAATTCTGAAAAGGATCCGTTAATTCCTACTCTTTGCTTCCTGTCTGCCAACCAGTTCTATAACCATGTCAATACCCAACCCCCAAATGCCATGTGCTCTAATTTTGCACACTAATCTCTTGTGTGGGACCTTGTCAAAGGCTTTTTGAAAGTCCAGATACACCACATCCACTGGCTCTCCCTTATCCATTCTACTTGTCACATCCTCAAAAAATTCCAGAAGATTAGTCAAGCATGATTTTCCCTTCATAAATCCATGCTGACTTCGACCGATCCTGTCACTGCTTTCCAAATGCGCCGCTTTAACATCTTTAACAATCGACTCAAGCATCTTCCCCACTACCGATGTACAGCTAACTGGTCTATAATTCTCTCTCCCTCCTTTCTTAAAAAGTGGGGTTACATTAGCTACCCTCCAGTCCACAGGAACCGATCCAGATTCGAGAGAACATTGGAAAATGATCACCAATGCATCCACGATTTCTAGGGCTACCTCCTTGAGTACTATGGGATGCAGACCATCAGGCCCTGGGGATTTATCTGCCTTCAGTCCCAACAGTTTACCTAACACCATTTCCTGACTAATGTGGATTCCCTTCAGTTCCTCCCTACCACTAGATCCTCAGTCCCCTAGTATTTCTGGGAGATTGTTTGTGTCTTCCTTAGTGAAGTCAGAACCAAAGCACTTGTTTAACTGTTCTGCAATTTCTTTGTTTGCCATGATAAATTCACTTGTCTCTGATTGTAAAGGACCTACATTTGTCTTCACTAATATTTTCCTTTTTACAAGCTTTTAGTGTCAGTTTTTATATTCCCCGCAAGCTTTCTTTCATACTCTCCCCCCCCCCCCACCTCTTAATTAAACCCTTTGTCCTCCTCTGTTGCGTTCTAAATTTCTCCCATTGCTGATTCCTCTTGCCAATGTATATGCCTTTTCCTTGGATTTAACACTATCCTTGATTTCCCTCGTTAGCCACGGTTGAGCTATTTTATTTTATCCCCATTTTATTTTTTCACCAGACAGTGATGAACAATTTTTGGAGTTCATCCAAGGAGTCTTTAAATCTTTGCCATTGCATCTCCACCATCAACCCTTGCCAGTCTATCCTGATAAAGTTCACTACTTAAAAAACAGACAATTCACAAAAACGGTAGGTAAACCAACTCAAGCTTTACTGATCATCAGCCCGCGGAAGTGGCGGGGATACACCAGTCAAGTAAGCAACAGACACTTAATTTCCACGCGCCACCACTTCAACGAACAAAGATTTGCACGGTTTTATACTGTGTGTCACTTAATCACATTCCAAAGATGTTAATCATGGTCGCAAGATGCAGCCAATATACATTACTACAGGATGAGTCTGAGCTTGTCTCTTATCAGTTGGTTGTCTCTCATCAATTAGTAGACACATTTCAACGGCGTCTTATCTGTTGGCACTTCCAGGACAAGACATTTCAAAGGCATCTGTCTCTTATCAGATGATACTTTCAGGACAAGACATTTCAAAGGCATCGGTCATTGTCTCAATATACATCAACCTGAGACAAGCCTGGGCTTGTCTCTCTTACTTTTCCACTAGAGAAAGCCTGCTTGAGATGAAATATGTTACAACCTACAGTCAAGTATTCCACTATGTATCTTTTATATATTTAACCTTTTCAATCCTAGCCAATTCCCGTCTCATACCTTCAAAATCTCCTTTCTTTAAGTTCATAACCCAAGTCTCTGAATTAACTGTGCCACTTTCCATCCTAATGCAGAATTCCACCATATTATGGTCACTGTTGCCCAAGGGGTCTTGCACAACATGATCGCTAACTGATCCTTCCTCATTGCACAATACCCAGTCTAGGATGGCCTGCCCTCTAGTCGATTCTTCTACATATTGGTTTAAAAAAAGGAAATCCTCCTCTGCCCTGCTACCAATTTGGTTGGCCCAATCTATATGTAGATTAAAGTCACCCCTGATAACTGTTGTACCTTTGCTACACGCATCCCTAATTTCCTGCTTAATGCTATCCCCAACCTCCCTATTGCTGTATACAACTCCAACAAGCGTTTTCTGCCCTTGGCTATTTCGCAGTTCTATCCATACCGATTCTACAGCATCCAAGCTAATCTCTCTCCTTGCTATTTGCATTAATCTCCTACATCCTCTTCCTTTCTGTCTATCCTTCCTGAATATCGAAAACCCCTGCATATTTAGCTCCCAGCCTTGGTCACCCTGGAGCCCTGTCTATGTAATTCCAACTATATCAGATTCCTTAACTACTAACTGCACATTCAATTCATCCACCTTATTACGAATGCTCCTTGCATTAACGCACAAAGCTTTCAGGTTTCTCTTTCTTATCTCCCTTCTACCTTTTGCTTCTGTCCTCCTTTTATGTCCCTCTGTCTCCTTGCATTGGTTCCCATCTGTGCAAAATACTATTGATACAGTCATTATATATCATAACAAGTACTTTAATTAGAATACATACAGGGACCATCGAAATGAGTATTGTAGGCTCCGAGTGGTAAGTTGAACTAACTTTCGCAGGGGATTTGTCGACAGGCTTTACAGAGGTTTTCATCATCGGCACTAGCCCCATTGGCAGTCCTTTTGCAGATGCAGAAATAAAGTTCTGATCCCAGAACAGCTCATCCTGTAGACATGCTGCACCGGGGCCGTACTGGGATGCATCACAGGTCAAAGTAACAGGTTTATTGACATCGTAATAAGCCAGGGTAGGTGGACACGACATCTGACGTTTTAGTGTCAAAAGCATGTTGCTTGTGATTCCACTGTTTAGTTAAAACCCACCCGTGTAGCACTAGCAAACCTGCCTGCCAGAATGTCGGTCCCCCTCCAATTAAGGTGCAACCCGTCCCTTTTGTACAGGTCACCCCTGCCCCAGAAGAGATCCCAGTGATCTTGAAATCTGAATCCCTGCCCCCTGCACCAACTCCTCAGCCACACATTCAGATCCCCTATCTCCCTGTTCCTACCCCCACTAGCAGGAGGTACTGGAAGCAACCCAGAGATAACCACCCTCGAATACATGGCTTTTCAGCCTCCTACCTAGTTCTCCAAACTCACGTTGCAGAACCTCCTTCCTCTTCTTACTCACGTCATTTGTGCCTACATGCACAACTACTTCCGGCTGTTCACCTTCCCTCTCTAGGATGTTCTTAAGTCAGTCTGAGACATCTTGGACCCTGGCACCAGGGAGGTAGCACAACTTCCTTGAGTCTCGCCTGTCGCCACAGAATCTCCTGTCCGCACCTCTGATAATGGAGTCACCCACCACTATGGCTCTGCCCGACGCCGGTCTCGCCTCAGCGCCAGGATTCGAGTCACAGTCCTGTCTGCTGCTCGGACTGGAAATGTTGTCTGCCCCGACAGCTCCCAGAGGGTGTACCTGTTTTCAAGAGGCACTTCCACCGAAGTCTCCTGCACTAGTTTCATCCCCTTCCTTTCCGTCTCTAACCGTCGCATCTCTTGTACTCTTAAGTGTCTGTGCATTTACAAACTGAACGTGCAGAACTGTTGAATTAGCTTGAGTAGCACCATACCTTGAAGGTAAAAATTCTTACTCCAATGTTTAAAAGCATGAAGTGCCTCTCCAACCCAAAAGCATCAGCATTGTGTCATGCTTAAAATATGATACATGTGTCAAGCTCTTCAATGTTTTTCTGCAGTGAATTTGCATTAGCCATGAAGGTGTGCTTGTTGACATTTTATGGCTGAATCTCTTTCCTGAAGGCAGTATTGGCATCAGACGTACAACCTTTGCTGACCCCGACCCACCATGGGTTCATTACGCGCTCGAACATGACAGTGGCAATCCATTTTTGCAGCTGCGCGGCTCTTGGAGTCTTGTAGATGTGGTATCCTTTCACCATTCTACCTGGTGTGATGGGCTGCAAGCAGCAGAGAGAAGGCCGTGTGCACGGATCACCCTGAACGTGTGCTCTCAAAGGCTTAAAAAAAAAACTATTTCCAAGTGTTACTGATCATATCTGAAAATGGTTGGAAAAGTAATTCTAAAATATGAAGTTCACCACTTTTTAAATTTGTTTAATTTAAAACACACAGGATAGCTGTTAATTACAGTTTAAAAAAAAACAAATATTAAAATATAGCAAAATAACCTGCCAGTACTTCTCAAAAATGAAGTCTGGTGGGTGGTCCCATTCAGCCATGGCTGGTGACCAAGCCAAGGGACGTATTTGTGGCAATGGGGCTCATCAACAGGCCTGGACTCCAGGTGGGTTCAGCAGGTGCAGAAGAATGTATCACTGATCTCGACAGACCTGCCAACTTGCAGTCAGTGTGTTCCAGCACTTTACATGGTGATTGGAATGTAACCTTTCGGTTTACTGAAACTTTCCTATTCTAGCGTTAATTGTTTAAAAGCAAGTTAATTGTTTAAAAGGATTGTCAGTATTTAATAACACTTTAAAATGTATTTCCTCCGCACTGCATTCCAACCCCCTTCCATCCACTCATTTTGATGTCGACACGGTTTTGCATTTCTTAAACTTGCAAAGTTGTCAATCATTGATTCCATTGCTGCAAGTATTTGATTTTTTGTGTGTAAGAAAAAGAAGCACAATCTGCATGCAGCTAAATGCATAGATTATAGATAGCTATAATGAGAAAATGGATTGGATTTTGCCAAAAAAATGCCTTCATTTTGTCAACTCAAGCCACCATCTCCACTTATCTTTTTCACCATGGCTTATTAAAGGCCCAGTTATTGTATAGCAGAATTTTTCTCTGCTTCTAGTTCCTTTCTTTAAAAGTACCCAGCTTTGTGATTCAGTTTTATGGTGCCTCTTTCCACTCACCTGTATTTGTACTTTTAAGTTAGAGAAGATGGGTAAAAGTGGTTCATAACCTGTACCCATTGTTGAGGTGTGAAGTGCTGTAAGTGAAATGTGTATGTTTTATAGACTAGTTTTATTTGCAGTAAAAGATTGATTTAAAAGATTAAAAATGTGAACAGAATAGAATTCATAGTTTTTTTGATTTCGGCTACAATTTTACTGGTCATCAAGTGAGACTGCTTGTTTTTCAAATATAATTTCAATTGTTAAAATGCATTAATAAGAATTCTTATATTTAGCCCGTTTCATGCTAATCAGGATCAACAAGCCTTGGATTTTGCACTTGATGTTACAAAGTTCTGGATGAAGATAGTGGTATTAGAATGGTTTAATCTTTATTTGTGGACCTTAAGGCTTCCAGTATAATTAATTGGAAATTGTAAAGAGATCCTAATGATGTTTGGTAGACACAAAATGCTGGAGTACCTCAGCGGGACAGGCAGCATCTCTGGAGAGAAGGAATGGGTGATGTTTTGGGTCGAGACCCTTCTTACTCCAACATTTTGTGTCTACCTTCGATTTAAACCAGTATCTGCAGTTCTTTCCTACTCCTAATGATGTTTGGAGTCTTATTTGACCATCGCAAAGCTATCAAGGATGCCAAAAGGGAATCCCGGACCAAGCTAGACTCCCAAGATAACCACACTGATACCCATCAATTGTGACATGGCTTGCATACTAAAAGATGCGACAAAGTAAAGCTGAGCAGTATCACTAGCAACCTGTCCCTTCCCGATTAGCTCAATGCATTCGATATAAGTAGAGCCAGAATGTTTAGGCACTAAAAAACTCTGAAATAGGCAGGCAAAAATGCATAATAAAATTACAAAAAAGGCACGAAAAAGGCATTTATCGACAAAAAAGGCATGTATTTCCACCACCAAAATATGGTTAAAATGATAATATAAAGGTATACGACATTAAATGACCAAAGTTGCCTGTTTGCACATAATTACTAGCATTTTTTTCAAATTATCTGGTGTTAAACTATGCCGTCTGTCAGACAGAATATGCTTCAGTTGTGAAAAACTTCTTTCTACCTCAGCTGAGGTCACTGGTGCATACCCGAAACAAGCTACAGACTCTATATTTATGTAGATATCTTATGTATTACAACTACCTTTGAGAACTTTAGCTATGTTTTGCATTTCTTCAAGATCTTTGTCAGCTAAAATCACTCACATTTTCCTTGTATGTCTTTATCTACATCGCCAGGAATTTTACGAATATCGTCAGTTATTCTGTTGAAAACCTGCAAGTTATTCACTAATGTTTCACCACGTTTCTCAAGGGAAGTGATAGCTTGTGGGAAGTTTGCAAAATTGGAAGCAATAAATACAAGATCGCGATGGAGGGACTTTTTCTGCATTATTTCAGTGACGATCCTGACTGCAGCAGATTCTTCTTCTTCAAAACAGTTGGCGATTTATTTTATCTTTTCAAAATTTGCAGCAAATTAGAGTACAGCAGAGAGCCATGTACCCCACCTAGTCACAACGGGTTGAGGAGGTAGCAGAATCTCGGGTGCCATTTCCTTGAACAACTGCACACGTGACAGTGCTTTGAGGGAGATTTTCTTGACATTGGAAACTAGGGATCGACATTTGGAAACAAGCTATGTATGTGCTTGTTTTCCAATTTCCACAGTGGAATTCCAGCATCAATGAATGCCCGCACAGATCACTCAAACTCAGATTTGCGACTGGAGCCAGCAGTAAATGTAGTGAGGAGACAAGCTTGGGTATTTCACTTGGGTAGTCTACACCCCAGCGGTATCAACATTGACTTCTCTAATTTTACATAGCCCTTGTCTTCTCCCTCCTCCCCCTCCCCCTTCCCAGCTCTCCTTCTCGCCCCCCCCCCGATCAGTCTGAAGAAGGGTCTTAACCCGAAACATTGCCTATACCTTCTCTCCATAGATGCTGCCTCACCGCTGAGTTTATCCAGCATTTTTTGTCTACCGTAGATTTTTCCAGCATCTGCAGTTCTTTCTTAAATAGATCTTGGAGGCGACTGAACCAGCGGGCAGTGGCACGAACGAATGAGCAACTGACGGTGGCGCCCCCCGGTTTCACCCTGGTGGTGGAAATGTTCTTCGACTAAGTTATACTGTTAACATGTTAATAATAACATTAATATTAACGTGTTAACATAGAAAACGTCATTGTAATCATGGTACAAATAGAGAAAATAGCACCACCTTTTAGCAAAATGGCAAAAAAAAAGGTGATTTAGGCACTCGATCGTGAAAAAGGCATTATATCAAAAAAGGCATGAAAAGGCACATGGCATTTATGGCAAAATCCTGGCTCTAGATATAAGCTTTGTACAGGAGGTCGGTTGAATGACGTCATCAGCCCAGTCAGCCTCGGATGCTCCTGTACCCACAGCCACCAGCAGATGTAAGATTGGCCTTCCCGAGCGTGACTCCCGGATAGGGTCCCTTCGGATGCATCTTCAGGTCGTGCATGAACCAGCAGACAGGATATCTTTATCCTTTCCCTACTCCATTCTAAGATTCCTACATGCCTCAAGAAGACCACTATCATCATATTGCCACAGTAAAGCAAGGCAGCTTAATGATCACCGTCCAGTGGGTCTGACATCCCCTCTCATGAACTCCTTCGAGAGGCTGGTCGTGACACTTCATGATTGTCACCCAGACGGCCTTGATCCACTGCAGATTGCCTACCATCACAACAGGTCCACGGCAGACGCTAACTCCCTGGCCCTACACTCGTCTCTGGCACATCTAGATAACAAGTACACCTATGTCATATTCGTCTTTATTGACTATAGCTCTGTCTTTCATACCATAATCCCACCTAAGCTAATCTCCAAACTGCTGGATCGAGGAATCAGCACGCTTGCCCTGCGACTGGATCCTCGACTTTATGACCCATAGACCACTATCAGTGAGGATTGGTGACAACACCTCCACACAATAATTCTCAACGTTGATGCCCCTCGAGGACAGCATCTAACTAGGCTCCCTGTACATTCACAACTGTGTGACCAAATTCAGCTCTGACTCCATCTTCAAGTTTGCAGATAACACCATCGCCGGATCTTGGACAATGATGAAGAGGAGTTCAGGAAGGATATAGCGAGCTTAGTAATACGGTGTCAAGAGCAACTCTCCCTCAATGTCAGAAGGAGCTATTCATTGACTTCAGCAAGCAAGGGGGTGTACATGTCCCAATCAACATCAATGGTGCTGAAGTGGAAATGGTCGAGAGCTTCAAGATCCAAGGTGTTAATATCACTAACAATTTGTCTTGGGCTAATCACATTGATGCTATGGGCAAGAAAGCACACCAATGCCACTACTTCCTCAGGAGACTAAGAAAGTTTTCTGCAGATGCACTGTAGAAAGCACACTATAGGGTTGCATCACAGTTTGGTTTCGGAACATCTCCGCCCAAGACCGCAAGAAATTGCAGAGAGGCGTGGACATAACGCAGTCTATCACAGATCAAATTCCCCACCATTGATGCTCTCCTCACTTTATGCTGCCGCAGGAAAGTAGCCAACATAATTTTGGACCCTTTTAACCCCAGTCATTCCCTTTTTCTCCTCGCCCCCATTGGGCAGAATATACAAGAGCTTGAAATCACCTACCACCAGACTCTGTCATCGGGCTACTGAATGGTCAACCCATAGGTTAGGTGATAGTCCTAATCTATCTCATTGCAGACCTTGGAGTTTTTCTTTGTAACTAATACTGTAAGACTATATTCTTCACTCTGGTTATTTTTCTCTTTGCACCACCTTTGTATGTGGCTTGATTGTACATATGTACAGTATGACTTGATTTAACTGGATAGCATGCAAACAAAAGCTTTCTCAGTACATGTGACATGTCTGGTGAACACTTAAAGTAGTAGTTGTTTTTGGATGGGGAAGTGTAATCATTGTGCTTTGTACCTGGGAATTCTCTCGATGCTTATATGCCTATAGATGGATTTCCAGCTGCAAGCCACACAAGATTATATTGAGAATTGAGTGGAAGTTATGTTTGATGTCATCTTTGAGTCAACAGCTTTGTGTAATTTTAAGTCTGGAAAGTGCCTGGACACCTCTGTGGTGTTAAGCATTTTAGACATTTTGTAAACAATATTCAAAGGAAATAGGATAAAATTGACGTCTTGTTTTTCTTTGTTCAGCCAGGTAATGGTTATCTTTGTGAAATGAGTTGTATATGTGCCAAAGGCATGTGAAATTTTAGTCATTGAAATGTTTGCATTTTTGTTCAATTTCACTTGTCTTCCGAGTCTTTTTAATAAATCATATTAATAATTAGACTACTAAATGGTTGTTCCATAAGTTATGTAGTGCTAAAATCTTGATTTTAATGTTAACCATTTGAGGTCTGATGACCTTTTTGTACTAAACAGTAGTATCATCCAATGAGAATTATACTTCAAAAAAAGAACCTTAAATAAATCCATAAAATAAACTTTTGATAGCTCGTGGTTTTGGTTGGTTAGTATTTTTCTCTTCCACATTAGGAAACGTCAGCTTTGCATGTATATGCACACAATCTGTAAGCCAAAGGCTAAATTGGGGCATAATTATTAAACAATTGCTTTCAAGTTAAGATGTGAAAGGAGAAAACTCACTTCCTCACCGAGATAAGGGCTTAAAGCTAAAAATAGTTTTTTTTCGTGGAGTAGGATTTTTTTTTTTTGCAAAGCACCCAACAAAGCATAAAATCATAAAAGATATTTGTGGAAACCAGTTAATAAAGTTTAAGAATTAGAAATTCATAATTTCTTTCTGCTTTTGTTTTGCAGTTCAGTACCAAATGGAAATGATGAGAAGCTTGCGTCATGTTAACATTGACCACCTCCATGTTGGCTGGTATCAGTCAACTTACTATGGTTCTTTCGTCAGCCGAGCTCTTTTGGACTCCCAGTTTAGTTACCAACATGCGATAGAAGAGTCTGTGGTCCTCATCTACGGTCAGTGACGCTTTCCTATTCATTTCTTCTCCTGCACTGTTTACCTGGCAGTGCTGCCGAGCAGGCCCTCTCGGTAAATACCAGCCCAGTGTCTGCCTCAGCCCCAGCAGCAGCGCAGTCTAGACAGAGTTTCCTTCTTTCTGTTTATTTTTCTTGCTATCAGAGCCCTGATGTGTACATTCTGGAATGCTGAAGTTGCTGCTTCATTTTTTTTCTCATTCCTCTTCCCCCTTGTTGATGGCGGGTGGAACGGGACCAGATGTCTAACAAAAACTGATTGCTTAAGTCTGGCTCAGTACGTGACCTTACAGTTATGACACATTTTGCCAGATTTTGCCTCTGACAGCCGCTCACAAAACATTGACTGTTCCTAGCACAAAGATTTTCTTCTTTCTGACCATTTAGTAGTGTTTCCTTTACTTGCTAAACCAGATGTTCTGTGCAGTATCATAGCTGTAGGTAAAACATCTTTATTGCCTTCCCCAAGCTCGCTATTTGCCATAGCTGGCAGGCTGTTACAAAGTTTCCAACCGAGAAGTAAATGTTACATCCTGAATATCTGTCAGAAAAAATACTAATGAACACGATTAATCTTTGAGTAGGACAAAAATTGTTTCAGTATGTTAACAATCGGATTACAACAGAGAAGCTGTTAAAATATACTTGCACTCATTGGAAATTCTATGTAATGTTTTAACATTCCCTCCCGGATTTTCCATTTGTACCAAATTTTCATTTTTGTGTGCTAGTTTCTTTTGTCTGTCTATTTTCAGTTTTCCGTTTAATTGAAAATATTTTTTGAATGCAATTTTACTAACATTTAATGTGGAAGGAGAGACCATTTACCTTGAAGTTATTAAAATAGAACTGCTAGTAACCGCAGCTACATTTTATCAAAGGAAACTCATCTGTTAACTGTCTTTCAAGCGTAAAACTGGGATTTCATGTCATAAATTAGTAGCAAACTGAACATAAACAGATACATAAAGATTTATATTGTTGATCTTGAGAGATGCATACCTAACTTAAATCTATGTTAGGGAAGTAGCAGAGTGCACATATGTCCCAGTGCCATTTGCCATGGAACAACAGAAGCAATAGCTATCGTATTTGCATTTTTAACATTGAAAACCTCCAAAAGGGAAGCTGGAGTTCCCATATATTGTTCTACCTCCCTATCAGTTTCTTGTTTAAAGAATGGCTGAAATTGCTGATTGAACTAGAGACAAATTTGTTACAGAACATAACAGCGTAGATTATATTTTTAACCGTTTGGTAGTCTTTGGCATTACTTTTCTTTTGGCGGCACTCATATCACTTTCAAATAACAAATCCTTTTTCGTCTGATTCGGTATGATTGAATATATTTTCAAGCTCTAATTATTCTGCCCCAATAATGTGCCTCATACTGTCCTCTGAGAGGAGAAAACGTTTTCCATTTTTCTCCCGCATGTAGATGCTTGAGAATCAGGTTCTCTTTACCAATTCAGAGGTTTAATTCTCAAAGGAAGTTTTTTCCGGATCTATTTCAATTTTGTAATTCCAGAGAATTTCTGGAGTTTGACTTATCTTACTAGGAATATAAAATATTGCCCATGGATGTTTAGTATGCTGTGAGTAAGCCAAAACATCATATTCCATCAGTGCAAAAGCACTCAGTATGGACAGAAGCTTATTTTTCCTACTAGACACAGGGGATTCACTGTATCAGGGCAAAGATTCCTTATTTGCAGCAGCAAATCCACAGAAAAATGTCAGGCCATTACATATGCTCCCTGTATGTGCTGTGCAAACAATGACTTTTCTACAGAGCTTACACAATTACGGCCAATTTTCGGTACAGATTCAATGCCTTTACAAATAATGTTCTCTTGTTATAAGGTATGAGTCTGAAGAAGGGTTGCGGCCCAAAATGTTGCCTATTTCCTTCGCTCCATAGATGCTGCCTCACCCGCTGAGTTTCTCCAGCACTTTTGTCTACCTTCGATTTTCCAGCATCTGCAGTTCCTTCTTGAACATTTTCTCTTGTTATAATGTTGGGTCAGCCAGGCTGCTGCTTCAAATACCTGTATTTTGTTGGGTCTCTTGCAATAAGAGTACGTCAATGTTGATGCAGGTTGATTTTCACAATGATATTTCTGCAGTAGCAAGGCATTATTTATCTGTAAAATATAAGTGGTATTAAGAATCAGCTTACTCTTTCTCATCTTGATGTTTCCAGATCCAATTAAAACTGCACAGGGCTCTCTTTCACTGAAAGCTTATCGACTGACTCCAAAATTAATGGAAGTTTGCAAAGAGAAAGATTTCACTCCCGAAGGGTAAGTAATCACATTTGTTCTCGAGCCTTTAAATTTATCCAACATTACCATCAGATTTACTCAGTACATAAAGCAATATGTTGCTGTTGGCTATATTAAAAGTGGTCCTCAAATTGTATAATATATACAACATACTATTATACTAAAACATCTGAGAACTATGTGTGTTGCAGTTGTGGCATCTATTTTCTTAACTTGTGGGTTGTGTTGCTCTTTGAGTTTTTCTGCAGTCTTGATTAGATTCAGACTGCATTCAACACAATTTAAACAATATTTTATTGCGGACATTCACACATGGTGGGGTATAGAGGGTTGAGGAGCATACTTTGGAAGAAAATCAAGAGGACAAAAAGAGGGCATGGTAGCCTTGGCAGGTAAGATTAAAGAGAATCCAAAGATATTTCAAAAGTACATTAAGGGAAAAGGGGTAACTAGAGAGAATTTGTGATGCCTCATTTAGAGTATTGTCTTCCGTTTTGGTCACTTTGCCGTATGAAAGATGCCATTAGGCTGAAAAGAGTACAGAGGAGATTTATAAGGATTTTGCCGGGACTCAAGTGCCTGAGTTAATGGGAGAGGTTGGGCAGGCTAGGACTTTATTCCTTGGAATGCAGGAGTCTGAGGAATCCTACAGAGGTGTATAAAATCATGAGGGGAATAGATAGGGCGAATGCACAGCATCCCTATCCCAGGGTAGGGAATCAAGAACTCGAGGGCATAGGTTTAAGGTGAGAGAGGAAAGATTTAACAGGAACCTGAGAGACAACTTTATCATGCAAAAGGTAGTGGATATATGGAATTGGCTACCAGATGAATATTTAAGGCAAGTATAATAACATTTTAGAGACACTAAGAACGATACTGGATAGAAAAGGTCTGGAGGGATATTCGCCAAACACGGCTAAATGGGACTGGCTTGGGTGGAGCATAAATGGATTTCTGGTGACAAAGGTTATCAAGGGGTATGGGGGGGGGGGGCAGTTAGACTGAGATATGATATGGATGGAACAGATTCACGTGGCTCTATACCGTTACTACTATTTTCTGTTTCTAATTTTTTTTAAATCTGCAAATATGAAAAGCTGGAGAAAACCCCCAGAGAATGTTGGAAATGCTATGCCTGTCAGACCACATCTGTGGAGAAAGAGAAAAACAGTTGATGTTTCAGGTCGAAGATAGATACAAAAATCTGGAGTAATTCAGTGGGACAGGCAGCATCTTTGCAGGGAAGGAATGGGTGACGTTTCGGGTCGAGACCCTTCCAGACTGCTTAGGGATAAGTGATGTGGAAAGATAAGTTCACGTTCAAGTTCAAAGAACAATGAATGAAAGATGCAAAAAAGTATCGATCATAAAGGAAACAAGCCACAGTAAGCTATTTGTAGGGTGAAAATGAGAAGCCAGTGCACCTTGGGTGGGGGAGGGATAGAGAGAGAGGGAATGCCAGGGCTACCTGAGGTGAGAGAATTCAATATCCATACCACTGGGCTGTAAGCTGCCCAAGCGAAATATGAGATGCTGTTCCTCCAATTTGCGTTTAGCCTCACTCTGACAATGGAGGAGACAGAGGACAGAAAGGTCTGTGTGGGAATGGGAAGGAGAATTAAAGTGTCCAGCAACCGGGAGGTCAGGTTGGTTCACGTGGGCCGAGCGAAGGTGTTCCGCGAAACGATCGCCCAGTCTGCGTTTGGTCTCGCCGATGTATAAGTGTCCACATCTTGAACAACGGATACAGTAGATGAGGTCGGAGGAGGTGTAAGTGAACCTCTGCCTAACCTGAAAGGACTGTCAGGGTCCCTGGACAGAGTCGAGGGAGGAGGTACCGTGCATCTTCTGCGGTTGCAGGGGAAGGTACCTGGGGGGGGGGGTGGTTTGGGTGGGAAGGGATGAGTTAACCAGGGAGTTGCGGAGGGAATTGTATCTACGGAAGGCGGAAAGGGGTGGAGATGGGAAAATATGGCTCGTGGTGGGATCTCGTTGGAGGTGGCGGAAATTTCGGAGGATTATGTGTTGTGTTTGACATGTTTCCGGTTAATGGCCTTTCAAAACCAACAGTGAGAAAACAGTCATGTTTAAAGGTTAAGAGAAAGAAAAGTTAGAGACAGAAATAAACTGAACACTCAAAGTAGTGGTGCTGCTGACTGAAATGCGACGAAGGCTTATTAAGTCCAAGTGATCTGTCTGGAAGAGATGTAAGTAGGAGATTATTGAGGATGGAGGAGAAAATAGGACAGTTCTAGGATTGTGTGTGTGAAGCAGAGCATGAGTTAACATTGTGTGTTATTGTGAATTTAATGATTTCAGATAATCTTTCTGTTTTTTTGCTGGGTATTCCCCAGGAATTCCCTTTTGTTTCAGATTTCCAACAACTTGTTTCTGTCTCTGCTTTAATTTTTCTCTTTTCTTTTCATCTTAAGACAGATCACGGCAATGAACAAGCCTCATGACCCTCCTTACCTGACAGCACCAGTTGCACCATTTTCTTGTAGACAATAGGTGCAGGAGTAGGCCATTCGGCCCGTCGAGCCAGCAGCGCCATTCAATGTGATCATGGCTGATCATCCCCAATCAGTACCCCGTTCCTGCCTTCTCCTCATATCCCCTGACTCCGCTATCTTTAAGAGCCCTATCTAGCTCTCTCTTGAAAGTATCCAGAGAACTGGCCTCCACCGCCATCTGAGGCAGAGAATTTCACGGACTCACAACTCTGTGTGAAAAAGTGTTTCCTCATCTCCGTCCTAAATGGCATACCCCTTATTCTTAAACTGTGGCCCCTGGTTCTGGACTCCCCCAACATCGGGAACATGTTTCCTGCCTCTAGCATGTCCAAACCCTTAATAATCTTACATGTTTCAATAAGATGCCCTCTCATCCTTCTGAACTCCAGAGTGTACAAGCCCAGCCAACTCCACCACTCACAAAAAATCCCTTGTTTATTCTCACCTCTTCTGAAAAAAGGTCATCAGATCGTAACCTGAATCATAGACCATACCTTTCCTTCTTAATATTTTCTGCACCTTGTGTTTTTATTTGAATATATATTTTGTGCTGTTTTTGCTCAGTTTGCATCTTCAAGCAGTAATAACTTATCCTGTATTCCAATCTTGTTAATTTATTGATCCAATTTCAGTTTCAGTGCACTTATGCTAATTGCCTCAAACACTTCATGTAGAATTCCGTCTATCCCATTTATCATGTTGCATAAAGACACTTTTCCTGACTGATTTATTGGGTTGGTTAGTGATCATCTACTATTTATTCCTACCAGAATTAAATATTCTCACACAAGAAAACTTCACCAGCTATCCCATTGATATATAATTTAGGAATACCTCTACGAAGTCAACTTTTTTAAAGAACCAGATCATGCACTGTTCAGTTCTTCCTGATGGATATGCCGCCATTTTATTCTGGTGTAGGTGATGTTTATGTGCACTTTACTTTTGCACTGGGTCCAAGTCCCATTCTCGTTTGAGCAAAGAAAAATAAGACTGCAACCTCATTGCAGTACAAGGGAGCGCTGCATTATCAAAGGTGCATTTTTTCAGATAGGATGTTAAGTTAACACTATCTATTGATTCAAGTAGATGTCAAAGATTTTAAAGTACTAATTGTAGGAGTTAAGGAGTTTCCCTGTATAATTACTAGAGAAAATTTCAATTCCTTGTAACTTTCAATTGATCAACATTGCTGAGAGTGAATCTGATCATGATCAAGTTAGAGTTTGTGGGAACTACTTGTATGCACATTGGCTGCCCCTTTCCTCCATCATTACAACAATTATTCTTTAATAAACTACTTTGCAAAGTTAAAAAAGATAACATTTATTTCAACTCTGCTGTTTTTTCTCTATTGCTTTTGTATACTTATAAATTTCACTTAAAGAAATCTTAATTTTGTTGTATTTAGTAAGAAAAACTGATGTTCGTCAAGGTCAACAATGGCATTTGGATGTAGAAATTCCAATCATTATACATAGTCATGGAGGCACACAGCAGAAAAACGGGCCTTTGGCCCAACTCATGCATGCCAACCAATTTGACTAACTTCCAGAGATGCTGCTTGACCAACTGCATTACTTTAGTACTTTGTGTGTTTTATTTTAGTTGGCTTCCATTTGCTTTTTATATCTGATACAGTGGTGTATATATGTTTTTTTTAACTGCAGAAGTTTAAATAAAAGAAATAAAAGCAGACAATGCTGAAAATTCTCAGAAGATAGACACAAAAAGCTGGAGTAACTCAGCGGGACAGGCAGCATCTCTGGATAGAAGGAATGGTGACGTTTTGGGTCGAGACCCTTCTTCAGACTGAAGGGAGAGGGAGACATAGTGATAAGGAAGGGTAAAGAGTGTGAAAACGAGATATCAAAAGAGATGAAGATTAAGGAAAATGTACAATAGATAATTGTTAACAAGGAGAAGGTGACAACAAAGCAAACAGAGATAAAATGTAATCAGGGACAGTCAGACTGGTCGAAGAACTGGGAAGGGGGATGGATGGAGAGAGAAGGAAGGCAAGGGTTACTTGAAGTTATATAAGTCAATATTCATACTACTGGGGTGTAAGCTGCCCAAGCGAAATATGAGGTGCTGCTCCTCCAATTAGCGCCGGGCCTCACTCTGATAATGGAGGAGGCCCAGGACAGAAAGGTTGATGTGGAAATTGGAGGGGGAGTTAAAGTGTTTAGCAACCGGCAGATCAGGTAGGTTTAGGCGGACGGAGCGGAGGTCATCAGCGAAACGATCGCCGAGCCTGAGTTTGGTCTTGGCTATATATAGGAGTCCACACCTGGAACAGCAGATACAGTAGATGAGGTTGGAGGAGGCGCAAGTGAATCTCTGCCTCACCTGAAAAGACTGTCAAGGTCCTTGGACAAAGTTGAGGGAGGAGGTATAGGGACAGTTGTTGCATCTCCTGCGTTGCAGGGGAATGTACCTGGGAAGAGGGTGGTTTGTGTGGGAAGGGACAAGTTAACCAGGGAGTTGTGGAGGGAACGGTCTCTGCAGAAAGCTAGTGGTGGGATCCCGTTGGAGGTGGCGAAAATGTTAGAGGATTATGTGCTGTATACAGAGCTGCCAAGTAGTACGGATTTTCCGTATTTTGTACGGAAATGCGATAAGAATACGGATGTATGGATTTGCTTTGTAAAATACGGATTTTTTAAAAATCGGCCCGACAATGTTTCATCTTGCTGCTTAAAAAATGCAAGGATGTAAAAAGTCATACTGTAACTCTAAAAATTATAGCAGATTAAATCTATTAGTATTTTAAATTTCAAGATCTGGATGATTATTTTTGTACGCTTTGATCTGCCTGTCCCGCTGCAGGTTTAAACAGCGCAGTCAGTTTAGCGTGTGGGAATTTAAACGAACAGTGCTATGGGTTCTAATTATAGCGCTACCAGCTGGAGCGCTATTGCCTTTACACATAACGCTATGGGCTTTACACATAGCGCTATGGGCTTTACACATAGCGCTATGGCCACAGACTGTTCAGGGAGGGAGAAGGACAGAGGGAGTGAGAGGGAGGGAGGGAATAAGAGAGGGAGGGAGAAAAAAGGGAGGAAGAGAGGGAGGGAGGGAAAGAGAGGAAGGAGGGAGGGAAAGAGAGGAAGGAGGGAGAGAGAGCGAGGGAGGGAGAGGGAGGCTTCCAAATGGTTTTTACATCATCTTCTGGTGCTGGAAGCAGCCGTTCAAACAGCAGTATACAAAGAGATGGGAATGAATGCACTGTCAAGTAAGGTACGTAGAAGACATGTCAATTGATAGCAAAATTATACATTCTTGTACTCTTACATTGGTATGACCGCACATTAAAAAAAACATTTTTTTCAGCAAAATGGTACAGTGTAAAAATACTGATTTCCTCAGCAAAATACTGATTTTCAAGTACTAGAATACTGAAATGCTCTGACAAAACTTGGCAGCTCTATGTATGCGATAGCTGATGGGGAGAAAGGTGAGGACTAGGGAGACTCTGTCCCTGTTGCGACTGGGTGAGTGGGTGGGAGCAAGAGCGGAGCTGTGGGATACCGAGGAGACCCTAGTGAGGGCCTCATCTATGATGGAAGAGGGGAACCCCCGTCCCCTAAAGAATGAGGACATCTCAGATGTCCTGGTATGGAACACCTCATCTTGGTTGAAGATGCGGTGTGTACGGAGGAATTGGGAGTAGAGTCTTTGCATGAGGCAGTGGGAAGAAGTGCAGTCTAGATAGCTGTGGGAGTCAGTACATCAGCAGATTGTCCCTCTTGTCTACGTGTGGCTCATATCTCTCCATACCAAAAAGCAAAAAGTAGAATTCATAAATGAGCATATATCATTGTCACATCTTAAGAATTTTGATATGTCAAGAGAACGGAATACTTCTCAAGGATGAAGAAAACTACTTAAGTGGAATATGGAATGAAAATACACAATAATTTGCTGGCATCCCACTAGTCTCTATCTAAGTATCTTAGATAGTATCTATCTCTGATTGTAGGTGGGGTGAAGATAACTTGAAAAGAGGAAGGACCAGACAGAGCATGGCAGGTAATAGCTTGATGCAGATGGAGGGAGGGAGGGAGGGAGGGGGTTGATAGGTAGATGGTGAATATAGGCCAGTGATGAAAAGACAGAAGTTGTGAGATAAAAGGAATGAAGAGTTGCAAATTGTGAAGCTCGAGGAGGAAATGGTGGGGGGGGGAGAAATAGTGCGAGTCAGAAAGGGCACAAGGGGGGGGGGAGTGGTGAAGATGGGGGGAGCGGTTTGAGGAAGGAAAAGGGGAGGGTTACTAAAATTGGAGAATTCAATGTTCATACCATTGGGTTGTGAACTACCCAAGTGGAATACGGAGGTATTCTTCCTCCAGTTTGTGTGTGTGTGTGTCTGGCAATGGAGGAGGACCAGGGTGTCGGGGGTTATGGGGAGAAGGCAGGAGAATGGGGTTAAGAGGGAAAGATAGGTCAGCCACGATTGAATGGCGGGGTAGACTTGATGGGCCGATTGGCCTAATTCTGCTCCTATCACTTATGAGGACGGAAAAGTCAGTATGGGAATGGGAAGACAAGTTAAAATGGTTAGCAACCAGGAGATCCAGTAGGCCTTGGCGGACCAAGCGCAAATGTTAGGCGAGGCGGAAGTGGTGTATGTGAACCTCTGTCTCACCTGGAAGGACTACTTGAGGTCCCTGGATGGAGGTCAGGGAGAAGATTTGTAGACAGGTGTTGCATCTCTTGCTGTTGCAGGGGAAAGTACCTGGGGAGGGGATGCTTTGGGTGGGGAGGGATGAGTGAGCCTAGAAGTTGCGGAGGAAGCAGAATCTGTTGAAGGGCATGCGTATGGGAGATGTTACTGGTGGTGGGATCACATTGGAGGTGTTGGAAATGTCGGAGGATGGATGATGTGTTGGATGTGGAGGCTGGTGGGGTGAAAGGTGAGGACTAGTTGATCTTTAAACTTGTTCAATCTGGGAGGAGGAGGAGCAAGAGCATAACTATGGGACACAGAGGAGATGCAGGTGAGGGATCTATCTATGACAGCAAGGGAAGCCGCGTTTACTAAAGAACGAAGACATCTCAGATGCCCTGGGGTGGAAAGTCTCAACTTAAGGAACAGAAGTGTCGGAGTCGGAGAAATTGAGAGTAGGGGATAGCATCTTTGTAAGAGACAGTGTGGGAGGAAGTGTTGTCCGGATAACTGTGAGAGACCGCAGGTTTATAGTAGACATCAATCAATAGTCTGTCCCTTGTGATGGAGACAGAGCGATGAAGAAAGGGAAGAGAGGTGTCAGAGTTGTCCAAATTAATTTGTGGGCAGGGTGGAATTTGTTCTGATTAGACACTTTATATCAAGTGGTCACTTAAGTATCCTGTTCATAATTTGTATTTCAGAATGCATTAGGTGTTTATAAGTCTGAAAAACAGTCTTGACCCGAAATATCACCCATTCCTTCTCTCCAGAGATGCTGCCTGTCCCGCTGAGTTACTCCAGCATTTTGGGTCTACCTTCAATTTAAACCAGCATCTGCAGTTCTTTCCTGCACATTAGGTGTTTATGCGCCTGGACAAAACATTAAACAACCTGTAGCAGTGATTCCCAAAATGACACGGCAGCCAATCGTTTATAATATTGAAGCAATTTCATTACAAAAAGTTCACAAGAAAGCTTAAAGTTGTTAACAGCAGTAATTAAAATGATAACTTCCCTGCTATGGGACTATTTCATGTCGATATTTAAACTACATATCATCTTCATGAATTTATTTGAATGATAACAAATAGTAAATAGGTAAAAGGAATTCTACCAAAACTTTGATACCCCTTTTGCTTGGTTTTAAGATCCATTCATCCATCAGTATATTTTGTTTCAGAAGGTTACAAGATAGCTTACAATTCAAGTCTTTAAGTGACATGATATTCAAAGGAATGAAGCCCTGTGACTGAACGTGTTTGAAAATAATAGCAAAGTTCATCGTTGAATTTATGTAAGATGCTAATTGGGACACAATTGGACTATTGTCTGAGTTCCAGGCACACTCATGGATGGACCTTCAAACTAAGCAAAGGCAGTATCAGAGTTTTGACAGAATGATGGCATGAATGAGAAGTTATAATTATGAACAGAAGCTCATTGAATTGGGTCCCTTCATGACAGGATAAGACCAATGGGAGGCAATGTTTTCAAAATTGAGAGGATTTGTCATGAGATTATCTCTATTGTCAGGGTACCTGATAATATGAACATAGACCCATGATCTGCAACAAAGCAGAAGCTAACTCAATTATTTCCAGAATCATTACTAAAATTTGTGCAGTTTCAAAGGGCCTGTTTCTGTGCTGTATGACTCTTGTCTCTGTGGCTGGTTTGTATGGAAGGCTCAAGTTTATATATATATATATATGGGGCAATATTTGTTTCCATCAGTGGAGGGAGCTCTTGTGTTTTTGTAGCGCTCACAGCACCTCTTGTGTTTAAGCCTTGGTGGTGCCACTACATAGGAGACCATTCTGCCCTTAGAGGTCTATGCCAACTTATAAATTCTGATTCCCCACCCCTAGTGGGAGTATGTGTTCTGAATTTTTTCACATTCCTCTTCATACTTTTGGGGGGGCGGAAATTAAATCTGTACATGTTATACCTTGAATCATAAGTTCATTCATAACTGATAGGTGCAGAATTAGGCCTTTTGTCCCATCAAGTCTACTCCGCCATTCAATCATGGCTGATCTTATCTTTCCCTCTCAACCCCATTTTCCTACCTTCTCCCCATAACTCCTGAAACCAGTCTCAATCAAGAATCTCTCAATCTCCACCTTAAATAAATTCATTGACTTGGCCTCCACAGCCTTCTGTGGCAATGAAGGCCCCAGATTCACCACCCTCTGACTAAAGAAATTCCCCCTCATCTCCTTTCTAAAGGTCCGTCCTTTTATTCTGAGGCTATGGCCTCTGGTCCTAGACTCTCCCATTTGGAGAGATCCTCTCCACATCCACTCGATAACAGGCTATCATCAGATTAATGGTCAGTCTTCTATCTATTTCACTAATATAAATCATGATAGTGTGCACCTTATCAAATCTTAACTCAACTTTTCTTTTCTGAGGAGTTTATTTGCCTCGACAGTAACTTTTAACTCAATCTTTCATCCTTGGAATCATTCCAGCAATTCTTTTCTGCTCCCTTTCTTGGACCTTCGCATCCATTTTCTGCTGATAGTTGGTACAGAATGTATTTCAAAAATTCAATGTGAACTTCCCTGCTTTTGCACATTGTCTTTATATATGAAGCATATTATCCTAACACTTTCCTAATTGATCTCCCAACTTTTAGGTTTAGGTTGATTATTGTCATGTGTACCAAGGTACAGTGAAAAGCTTTGTTTGCATGCTATCCAAACAGATCAGACAATACTATACATAAATACAATCAAGTAAAATAGATAGAGCAAAGGGTCCAGAATAAAGATCAGAATACAGTTCTGGATACAGAGTTATAGTTCTCAGCATTGTAGCGCATCAGTTCCATAGACAATGACTGATGTCCACAATGGAGCATAGGTGAATCGGACAGTGACCTAGCTTATGGATGGACCATTCAGAAGCTTCATAATAGAGGGAAGGAAGCAGTTCTTGAGTCTGGTGATGCACGCTCTCAAGCTTCTGTACCTTCTGTCTGATAGAAGCAGGGAGAAGAAAGAATGATGGGGGTGGAACAAGTCTTTGATTATGTTGGTGGCTTTATCGAGGTAGCATGAAGTGTAGATTGTGTCAGTGGTGGGAAGTCAGGTTTGTGTGATGGACTGGACCTGATCTACAGTGCACTGCAATTTCTTGTTGTCTTGGGCAGAGCTGTTCCCAAACCAACCTGTGGCGCAGCCTGACAGTATGCTTTCTATGGTGCATCTGTGGAAGTCATTGGAGATAATGCTGAATTTTCTCTTAAGCTTCCTGAAGTAGATAACTAGCCTTCATCTTGTTGACTGAGGGAAGTTTCAACTGCCAGTTTCAAAGATTTCTGTGCATATCCATCAGTCACTTTCTTTGTGTACAGCTTAGAACCATGCTATATATGTTCCAAATTGTCTCCGTATTCATTTTGCCAGTGTGCATCACTTTGCACTATTCTGTATTACATTTCATTTACCCGTTATCTTTGCATTCAGCCAGATTGTCATTCTAGCAGTCTTTGGCTATCTTCCTCATACTCTTGCATTACAGGTTTTGTGTCATCAGCAAATTTGTACATTTTGCCACACGCTATGTTTTAGTCATATACGTTAATAATAAAGTGGTGGTCCCATCATTGCCCCTTGGAGAAGACCACAATCTACCACTCGCCATTCAAACTTTGTCGTTACCTTTAAATCAAATTTCTAAAGCTCAATGCTGCTTCGTTTTGTTCTATGGACATTCATGTTATTGATCAGTCTTTGTGTGGTACTTGTCTCGACTATTTCTTTGATGGCTTGTTCCATATACCCACCACCCTTTGTGTGAAAAAATGGCTCTTCGGGAGTGAACAATGACCAATGACGAGATGGAGTACAGGTAGGAAATAGGGAACTTAGTGACATGATGTCATGACATTAACCTCTCCCTCAATGTCAGCAAGACAAAGGAGCTTGTGATTGACTTCAGGAAGCATGGTGAAGTACATGCCGCAATCAGCATCAATGGTGCCTAAGTGGACATGGCTGAGAGCTTCAAGTTTCTTGGCGATAATATTTCCAACGATCTGTCGTAGACAAATTCGGAATGTCTCCAATGACTCTTACAAATTTCTTCACATGCACCATAGAATGCATACTGACAGGTTGCATCACAGCTTGATTTGTGAACAGCTCTGCCCAAGAGCACAAGAAATTGCAGAGTAATGTAGATGTTTCCAGTCCATCGAACGGACCAAACTTCCTGCCATTTACTCAATCTACACTTCACGCTACCTTGGAAAAGCAGCCAACATTAAGTCTTTTCCCACCCTGATCATTCCACCTCTTCCCTGCTCCTCTCTAGCAGAAGTTGCAGGAGCTTGAAAGCTTGCAGCACCAGGTTCAGAAACAGCTTCCTCCCCGCTGTTATGAGGCTTCTGAACAGCCCTTCCATAACCTAGGTTAGAGTCAATGCACCTCTGCCGTATTTAGGTTTTTGTCTTTGGAACTGATGTGCTACAAGGCTGAGCACTATATTCTGGACTCCATATCTATCCCTTTACTCAATGTATTGTACTTGAACTTGACTGATTGTATTCATAGTATGCGTAGGAAAGAACTGCAGATGCTGGTTTAAATCGAAGATAGACACAAAATGCTGGAGTAACTCAGCGGGAAGCAGCATCTCTGGAGAGAAGGAATGGGGGTTGTATTTATGTAGGGTTTATCTGATCTGTTTGGATTGCATGCAGAACAAAGCTTTTCACTGTACCTCAGTACATGACAATAATAAACCTAAACCAGCTGATCAAGATACTGCTGTAACTCTTGATAACCTTCACTATCTACAATACCACAGTGTATCTTCAAACTTGCCATACTTTGTACATTTTCATCTAAATCGTTGCTATAGATGACAAACATCAATGGGCACAGCACCAACTTGAGATTCACCACTAGTCACAGGCCTTTAGTCCAAAAAACAACCTCCATCCGTCAACTTCAGTTTCCTACCATCAAACCAATTATGGATCCAATGGATACTTCTCCCTGGATCCCATGCAATCTCACCTTCCAGAGCAGCCTACCATGCGGAACCTTATTAAACGCCTTGCTGAAGTCTGTATAGACTACGTCTGTGGCCCTGTCCTCATAAACCTTGGTTACTTCAACTACATTATCAAATTTGTGAGACATGATCTCCCATGCACAAAACCATCCCTGTCTATTCAGATGCATGTATATCGCATCCTTCAGAATCCGCTCCAGTACTTACCACAAATGTTAGGCTTACTGTTCTTTAGTTCCCAGATATTAATGGGCCTGTCCCACTTAGGCGATTTTTTGGGCGACTGCCACAAAATTTACAACATGTTGAAAAAATGTCGGCGACAGTGGCGACAATTTCTGTTGACGTAGGTGTTGTCGTAGGTGCTGACGTAGTTTGTCGCCAGGTGTCGCAGGTGAATTCCATTAAAACTAGCCCCTGGCAGTCGCCTAAGTGGGACAGGCCCATTATTTGCAGCCCTTCTTAAACAGAGGCGCATCGCTGGCCAGTCTGGCAGCACTTCATCCACATCTAACAATAATTCATGTATTTCAGACAAAGCTGCTACAGTTTCTTGTCTAGCTTGCCACAGTGTCTATATATACCTGATCATGCCTGGCAGATTTCTCTACCTTCATATACTTTGGGACAGCCAACACTTCCTCAACTGTAATACAGACTGTCCTCAAGACATCGTCATTAACTTTCCCAACTTCCTTAGTCTTCATGTCTTTCCTGACTGTTCATAGAGCTTAGTGCCCCTCTCTTTTCATTCTCTTCACCAGTGTATTTCTCCACAAGCATAATATAAAGATAGGTTGAAAAATAAGTTGTGAAGAGGACAGCAGACTACAAGATGTTATAGATAAGTTCACGGTAGGGCAAAGGTTTAACAAATAGAACATAATATGGGGAAATATTAAATTATTAGTTTTGGAATAAGTAAAATATCGTTCATTTAAATTGGGCATTGGTGGAGCCATCTCTCGAGGAACTTTGTACTCTATTGATCTTAATTGAGGAAGAATGTTAAGAGTGCAAGCAGTTCAGATAAAGTTTACACGAGACGAGCACCTAGAGTGGGTTTATCTCATGAGAAAAGGTTGGGCAAGCTCACCTTATGTCTGCTGGAGTTCAGTACAGTGAGACGGAATTTGGTTGAAATGTATAAGATCCTGAAGGATCTTGACAGGTGGAAGTGGAAAGGATATTTCCTCTGAGGGCAAATCTCTAAAAATAAAGGATTGTACCTCGAAGACAAAGGTCAGATTTTTTTCTTTCTTTCAGGGTCTTGAGCCTTTGGAACTCTTTTTCAAAGGATAGTGGAAGCAAACTCTGAATATTTAATGGCAGAGTTCGATAGATACTTAAGTATGAGAGTGAAAAGTTACCTAGGATGTTGAAGCCACAATGAATCAGCCATGATTTTGTTGAATGGCCAGCATGATTAAAGTGGCTCCTAATTATGTTCCTAACTGAAATCTTGAAATAGCCTGAATAAAAAGAAATGTCCACAGTCAGATTGGGGTTGTCAATAAAATAAGTGATGCAGCTTATAAATCCATGTGAACCAACGTATTACTGATTCATTTGGACCTTTTTGCTGTATAAAAGCTAATGTTTAAAATATAATTTATCTTTATGAAGAAATTTGGAAGCATTACTAATCTTAATATTACTTGTGTCTTTATCACCTAGAATAAAGAAAGCACTCATTACTTCCGAGAACATGTTTGAAGAAGTGCCCATTACTGTCAAGAATTCTCACCTTGTCAATGTTCTGCTTTGGGAACTCGAAGAAAAGTCAAGTGTGTCTGAAAAGCAAGAACTTCTCAATTTGGCTAGTGGGTAAGTTTTGTTGGTTTAATATTATAATATTATGAAAGTTAGTTTTGCTTTTGTAAATAGACAATAGGTGCAGGAGTAGGCCATTCGGCCCTTCGAGCCAGCACCGCAAAAAGAAGTGTTTGTAAGACTTGACCACTTTAGCAGCAGTGGTGTCGGTTCATGTCATTAGGTAATGCTTGTTCGGCTGAAGTCCCTGAAGGTGGACGTGCTCATCAATATTTCTGCAATTTCTTAACTAATCTTGCTGTAATAGTTTTCCAGCAACAGTTGTTAGCTTAGACAAACTAGCATCAGCTATTAGCATATCCATGGGATTTGGCATACATTATTTTTACTTGTGAAACATGCACAGTTGCTCCACCACGTCCCCCAGACAAGGGTTTCATGAATGATTTATTTTTCACATGGGACATTTCTTAATATGAAATCTCAAAGGTGAGTTGTTATTAAGTAATCACCCAGACTCTAGCACAGTTGCGGCAGCAAAATTCTTATCTTTGTTGCATTTTATACAGCAAAATAGACAATAACCCAAAGAAATCTGACTAACACTCTGCAGTGCTTTTCCAAAGATCTATTCTGCTAACTTCAACAGTTAAACATTCCTGCCTTTTGTCCCTTTCGTTCAAGTAAAAAATACTAAATATATAATACAAAAGGAAATGACGATGACTAATGACAAAAATTAAGGACAGTATGAGACTTGTAGATGAATTGTATAAAATAGCCAAACAAAATAGCAAATCTATTGGGAGCCGTCCAGATTTTAGCAGAAGACAAAATTATGAAGAGAGTAAAAATTAAGAATGAGACGAAACGTGCGTATGGATTTTAAAAGCATCCTCAGATATGTATTCAATGCAAAATGAGGGAAATGTTTAATCTAAAATAAGTAATATGAATTGAAAATGTTTGAAACTCTCAGTATGTCCAGCAGTATCTTTTGAAAAAGAAACAAAATTAATGTTTCGGGTAGAACACCGTTCATTGGAATTGGAAAAGTGAGAAAACAAATTAGCTTTGAATTGCAGAGAAATTGGCGACCAGAGCAGAAAGGATAGGATGAAGGGAATATCTCTGATAGGGTGCAGTCTCTTTTTCTCTACTTTCCACTGGGCCCCATCCAGTTGATTCAGCCATGATCACAATGAATGGCGGTGCTGGCTCGAAGGGCCGAATGGCCTCCTCTTGCACCTATTTTCTATGATTGATTGATGTGAGCAGTTACAGTGGCTTGCAAAAGTATTCATACCCCTTGAACTTTTCCACATTTTGTCACGTAAATGTATTTTATTGGGATTTTATGTGATAGACCAACACAAAGTGGCGCATAATTGTGAAGTGGAAGGAAAATGATACATGGTTTTCAAATTTTTTTACAAATAAAAAACTGAAAAGTGTGGCGTGCAAAAGTATTCAGCCCCCTTTACTCTGATACCCCTAAATAAAATCCAGTGCAACCAATTGCCTTCAGAAGTCACCTAATTAGTAAATAGAGTCCACTTGTGTGTAATCTAATCTCAGTATAAATACAGCTGTTCTGTGAAGGCCTCAGAGGTTTGTTAGAGAACATTAGTGAACAAACAGCATCATGAAGCCCAAGGAACACACAAGACAGGTCAGGGATAAAGTTGTGGAGAAGTTTAAAGCAGGGTTAGGTTATAAAAAAATATCCCAAGCTTTGAACATCTCACGGAGCACTGTTCAATCCATCATCCGAAAATGGAAAGAGTATGGCACAACTGCAAACCTACTAAGACATGGCCGTCCACCTAAACTGACAGGCCAGGCAAGGAGAGCATTGATCAGAGAAGCAGCCAAGAGGCCCATGGTAACTCTGGAGGAGCTGCAGAGATCCACAGCTCAGGTGGGAGAATCTGTCCACAGGACAACTATTAGTCGTGCACTCCACAAATCGGGCCTTTATGGAAGAGTGGCAAGAAGAAAGCCATTGTTGAAAAAAAGCCATAAGAAGTCCCGTTAGCAGTTTGCCACAAGCCATGTGGGGGACACAGCAACGCTATCTGTGGCGGAAACCTAACACTGCACATCACCCTGAACACACCATCCCCACTGTGAAACATGGTGGTGGCAGCATCATGCTGTGGGGATGCTTTTCTTCAGCAGGGACAGGGAAGCTGGTCAGAGTTGATGGGAAGATGGATGGAGCCAAATACAGGTCAATCTTGGAAGAAAACCTGTTAGAGTCTGCAAAAGACTTGAGACTGGGGCGGAGGTTCACCTTCCAGCAGGACAACGACCCTAAACATACAGCCAGAGCTACAATGGAATGGTTTAGATCAAAGCATATTCATGTGTTAGAATGGCCCAGTCAAAGTCCAGACCTAAATCCAATTGAGAATCTCTGGCAAGACTTGAAAATTGCTGTTCACAGACGCTCTCCATCCAATCTGACTGAGCTTGAGCTATTTTCCAAAGAAGAATGGGCAAAAATGTCAGTCTCTAGATGTGCAAAGCTGGTAGAGACATACCCCAAAAGACTTGCAGCTGTAATTGCAGCGAAAGGTGGTTCTACAAAGTATTGACTCAATAGCTGAATACTTTTGCACGCCACACTTTTCAGTTTTTTATTTGTAAAAAAATTGTGAAAACCATGTATCATTTTCCTTCCACTTCACAAATATGCACCACTTTGCGTTGGTCTATCACATAAAATCCCAATAAAATACATTTACATTTGTGGTTGTAACGTGACAAAATGTGGAAAAGTTCAAGGAGTATGAAAACTTTTGCAAGCCACTGTATAAAGAAAATACAAGAGGGATATTTAAAAAGCCATGAAATACTGATCCGAGCTTTTGCTGTAACTTGAAATCAATTTATTGCCACATGCACCAATTAAGGTACAGTGGAATTTGATTTACCGTGCCACACAATCAAAAAGAGCACAATACACAATAGAATACAACATGAACATCCACCGCAGTGGAATCAAAATTCTTCACTGTGGTGGAAGGCAATAACGTTCAGTCAGTCCTCCTCCTTTGTTCATCCCTGGTCGGGGCCATGAACCCTCCGCAGTCGCCGCTAAGGACGGCCCGATGTACAGGCCCTCTCGTCGGAATGCCTGAAACTCCGACGTCGGGACGGACGGACACTTGGTGGTCCCGAATCGGGCGCTTCCTACTGGAGAGCGCGGCTTCACGATGTTATAGGCCGACGGTCGGAGCTCTTCTCCGGCAATCCCCGGCGAGGGATCCCAGATGGTAAGTCCACGCCAAGCCCGCGGCTAGAAGCTCCACAGACCACAGCCCCACGATGCCAAAGTCACCAGGCCAGCGATCGGAGCACTCCTGTCTGGCGACCCCCGGCAAGGGTTCGCCCCCACTCCGCAATGGAAAAGTCCACGCTGCGCCAGCTGCTGAAGCTCTGGACCTGACTCCGGGAAAGGCCGCTCCAATCCAAGCTGTTAGGCTGCAAGAGGGGAGGCGGAGAAACGACAAGGAAAAAGTCGCCTCTCCATGAGGAAGTGACTAAAAACCGGTTTCCCCCTTTCCCCCACCCACCACCCCCCCCCACATATGACACACTGAGAGACAAAAAAACCCCAAACACTCGGACAAACCAAAAAAAGTCGAAATAACGAACACGCTGCTGGCAGGGCAAACGACTCGCAGCACGCCCCAACTGATGTATTGATATTTATTAATATTTAATTAAATAGTGAGTTAATATTACAGGTAAACACCCAAACATTAGTTTGAGGGGAAATGGTGGAGGTCATTATAAAGGATGAGATAACAGAACATTTAGACAAAATCTATGAATTTCTGAAATTAAAATTGTGTTTAACATACAGGAATTTTAATTTGGATAGGTTGGGTGAGTGGGCAGATGCATGGCAGATGCAGTATAATGTGGATAAATGTGAGATTATCCACTTTGGTGGCAAGTACAGGAAGGCTGATTATTATCTGAATGGTATCAGATTAGGAAAAGGGGAGGTGCAACGAGACCTGGGTGTGCTTGTACATCAGTCACTGAAAGTAAGCATGCAGGTACAGCAGGCAGTGAAGAAACCTAATGGCATGTTGGCCTTCATTGTGAGAGGATTCGAGTTTAGGAGCAGGGAGGTCCTACTGCAGCTGTACAGGGCTCTGGTGAGACCGCAATTGTGTTCAATTTTGGTTTCCTAATTTGAGAAAGGACATTCTTGCTATTGAGGGAGTGGAGCGTAGATTCACCAGGTTAATTCCCGAGATGGCGGGACTGACATATGATGAAAGAATGGGTCGACTAGGCTTGTATTCACTGGAATTTAAAAGGATGAAAGGGAATCTTATAGAAACGTATAAAATTCTTACGGGATTGGACAGGCTAGATGCAGGAATAATGTTCCCGATGTTGGGGGAGCCCAGAACCAGGGGTCACAGTTTAAGAATAAAGGGGTAGGCCATTTAGAACTGAGATAAGGGGAAAAAAATGTCACCCTGAGAGTTGTGAATATGTGGAATTCTCTGCCACAGAAGGCAGTGGTGGCCAATTCACTGGATGTTTTCAAAAGAGAGTTAGATTTAGCTCTTAAAGGAATCAAGGGATTTGGGGAAACGGGGTACTAATTTTAGATGATCAGCCATGATCATATTGAATGGCGGTGCTGGCTCGAAGGGCCGAATGGCCTACTCCTGCACCTATTTTTCTATGTTTCTATGATGTACCTGGTAGAATAGATAAGGGAAAACCAGTAGATATAAAGTACGTGGGTTATTAGAAAGCTTTTGTTAAAATCTCAAGTAAAACATTAATGTGCAAAGTTAAAGCGCTTTGTATTGCGGTAATGTATTCATGTGGATTGAAAATTATTTAGTACACAAAACACAGTAAGTGGCAATAAATTGATCTTTTATAAGCTGGCAAGCAGTATCTAATGCTGCTATCCTATAGGTTGGTACAAGGGGCCCCTGCCATCTATAATACAGATCAGTTTTTCTCGGGTTGCAAAGGACATCAAATGTGCAGGTATTATGTTCTGAGGCTTCAAGACAACTTGAGTGGTCGATACAGTGAATGGATAAATGCCTGGCAGTTGTAGAAAAATGCGGGAAAGTATGAAGTTAACCACTTCAATCAGAAAGATCGGTTGTAAAGAGATGTACAAAGAGATTTGATTATTTTTGCACCCAAATCACTGAAATCAAATATACAGGTGTAGCAAATATTAATGAAGGGATGTGATATGTTGGGCATTTTAACAAGAGGATTTGAGGACAGATGAGTACAAATTTCTAACTGCTGTATCTCTGTGTCACCTATTGGGAGCACTCTCACAGGCTTTCACATTTCCTAAAATGTTTTATTCTCCTAACGAGGAAACATCCTTATGGCTTCCATCCTATCGAGACACCTTCTGAACCTTTGTTTCGGTCATCACTTCTCATTCTCCTAAATTCTAGCGAAATACTTCTCTTGCAAGATAACACAGCCATTCCAGGGATCAGTCGAGGAAACCTTCATTGAACTTTTTGCAACACATTTACATCCATTGTTAAATATGGATAACAATATTTACATCCACAGTAGCGCTGTGGTAGAGCTGCTGCTTGACAGCTTCAGAGACTCTGGTTCGATCCTGACCGACGTCTGTGCAGAGCTGGGTTTCCTCCCACATTCCAAAGACGCGCAGGTTTGTAGGTTAATTGGTTTTGGAAATTGCCCCAAGAGTGTTGAATGCAAAAGTGGGATAACATGGAACTCGTGTGTGGGTGATCAATGGTTGGCGTGAACCAAAGGGCCTGTCTCCACACCGTATCTCTAAATTCAACATAATGTCCTGCTATTTCTTAATAAATTATGCAAATATAGAAAGTGAAAACATGGAACTGCAGATGCTGGTTTACAAAAAAAAAGGATACAGTGCTGGGATAACTCAACAGGTCTGGCAGCATCTCCGGAGAACACGGATAGATGGCGTTTCGCATTGGGGCTCCTCTTCATTCCTGACCTGAAACGTCACCTATCCATGTTCTCCAGAGATGTTGCCTGACCCGCTGAGTTAATCCAGCACTTTGTGTCTTTTTTTTACACAGATATAGGCCCTATATATCTCTTATTGTACCCCTTTAAGAATTGTGCCTTCATTTGTCCCCATATTTTTTCCAAAGAAAACATAACAACATAACACTTTATATTTCTCGGTATTAAATTTCTTCTGCCACCTATCTGCCCATTTTCACTAGGCTGCCAGTGTCTTGTAGTCTTTTACTATCCTTATTGCAGTTCACCCTCTTCAGGCATGAGATTTCTCCGGGGATCAGCGGAATTCCGAGGATTTTCAAATTCGGTTTAAAAAAAAAATCTGTCTAAATCCGGCCCGGACTTACCATCGCAGAGCCTGGGATCATTTGTCGAGGATCGCCAGTGTTGGAGCTCCGACCGCGGGGCCGGTGGACTTTAACACTGTGAAGCAGCGGTCTCTGGTAAGAAGCGGCCGACTTAGGAGCTCCATGCTGCGCGGAGTGTTCCGATCCATCCCGACACCGGAGTTTCGACCATCCCGACGAGAGGGCTTAAACAGCGGACCGTTGGCAAGAGTCAAGAGTGTTTTATTGTCATATGTCCCGGATGGGACAATGAAATTCTGACTTGCTGCTGCACAACAGAATATGAGAATATGTAAACATAGTACATAATGGGGGAAGAGAAAAAAGAGAAAAAGTTCAATAAATAACAAATATAGATTGCAATAATAATATAGTCTTTTGCAGTTCAGAGCTCAGAGCTTATTCGTTGTTGTGTTTGATAGCCTGATGGCTGTAGGGAAGAAGCTGTTCCTGAACCTGGACATTACAGTTTTCAGGCTCCTGTACCTTCTTCCTGATGGCAATGGTGAAATGAGTGGGTGGCCAGGATGGTCTGGGTCTTTGATGATGCTGGCTGCCTTTTTGAGGCAGCGACTACGATAGATCCCTTCGACGGTGGGGAGGTCAAAGCCGGTGATAGACTGGGCAGCTCTCCTGGACGTTCAAGTTGCCGAACCAGGCCACAATATAACCAGTCACAATGCTCTCTACCGTGCACCTGTAGAAGTTTAGGAGAATCCTCTTCGACATGCCGAATCTCGATAATCTCCCGAGTCGCTGATGTGCATTCTTTGGGTCCAGGAAAGATCTTCAGAAATATGCACGTCCAGGAATTTGAAGTTTTTGACCATCTCCACCATCGTCCCATTGATGTGAACAAGATTGTGCGTCCTCATCCTTCCCCTACCAAAGTCCACAATCAGTTCCTTGGTCCTACTGATGTTGAGGGCCAGGTTGTTGTGCTGGCATTTGGTCAGTCGGTCGATCTCACTTCTATACTCTGACTCGTCCCCATCTGTGATTCGTCCAACCACAGTGGTGTCGTCGGCGAACTTGATGATGGAGTTCGCACTATGTCCGGCTATGCAGTCATGGGTATAGAGTGAGTAAAGCAGGGGGCTGAGCACGCACGCCTTGACGTGCTCCCGTGCTAATTGTTATTGAGGATGAAGTGTTTCCACCAATTTGTAAGACCAAGGAACAGACTGTGGTCTGTGGATGAGAAAGTCGAGGATCCAATTGCAGAGGGATGTGCAGAGGCCCAGTCTGTGAGCTTGGTAACCAGCTTGGAAGTGATGATGGTGTTGAACGCCGAGCTGTAGTCTATAAATAACAGCCTGACGTAAGTGTTTTTATTGGCCAAGTGGTCCAATGCGGAGTGGAGAGCCAGTGAGATTGCATCCTCCGTTGACCTGTTGTGGCGGTATGCGAACTGTAGTCGGTTGAGGTTCTTGTCGAGGTAACAGCCCCGTTCAAAGGCCCCGACCGCAGGTGTACAAAGGAGGAAGATGACTGAACTTTATTGCCTTCCATCACTGTGGTGGATGTTTATGTTAAACTTTATTTTATGTGCTGTGTGTATTTTTGCTTTTTACTTAGTATGGCTGCATGGTAACTCAGATTTCACTGTACCTTAATTGGTGCATGTGACAATTAAATTGAATCTTGAATCAGTGAGCCGCTGTGCCGATGGTTGAGTGCGTGGATATCCGCCGAGTCGATTTTAGCGGAAAGCGTGTGCGTGGGTGCGGGCGGACCGTCTTGCATGCGCATCGCTACGGCTAGCGCTCAGCTCCGCACATGTAGAGCAGCAATTTTCCTCTGTCCCCTAGGCTTACTGTACCGGGGTTGGGGCGGGTAGCACAGAGTTACGTACACGTACACAAGGCTCACACTGCATTCAAGAGAAGTATGTCATAGACACTACAATGTTCTTTTTTTACCAGATTCAATATTGTAAGGTATAACATAAAAAAATTACAGTATAAATTAGACTAAGTTGGGCCCCTGTCACACAGGAGGCTTGGTCCCCCAACGCATTATTCCACCACTCACCTATAGCCCCCAACTGCACAGGTGCAGCTCATTTCCCCTCATCCCTAGCACTCTCTCCCCTCTTCTTTCCCTTCTCCTCCCCTCCCCCAATCCCTCCCACCTCTCTCTCCCTCTCTTTTCCCCTACCCTCAGTCACCCTCCCTCCATAACTCCTCTCCCCTCCCTACCCCCCTGCTATCCCTCTCTCCCACTCCTCACCTTCCCTATCCCCCCACTATCCTTCCTCACCTCCCCCACTCCTCCCCTCCACTACTCCCCCTCCTCTCCCTGTATTCCCCCTCCTCCCCCACTCTCCCTCCTCCCTCTTATTTTCCCTCTCCTACCCTCCCCCAATCCCTCCATCACCTCTCCTTTTCCCAACCCTCAATCCTTCCCTCTATAACTCCTCTCCCTTCCCTACTCCCCTCCTCTCCCTCTCTCCACCCCCACACTCCCTCCTCACCTCCCCAGGATCTCGAGGTTGCTGCTCCTCTCCCTTCTTGTGTGCCCCGGAGGAGCATCGGCCATCGGCGCCCTTAGAGCCAGGCCTTGGATCGGCCCGGAAGCACCAGCAGCTACGGCTGCGCCGGCACGTGGGCGGGGCGGGGGGGTGTGGGGGTGGAAGGAGAGCTCGGAGAAAAGACGGGGGAAGAGCCATGGGGGAGAGGGGGGTATCACGGGGTAAGGGGGCAGGAGCCAGTGAGGGGGACCAGAGTGGAAGGGGCTGGAGTTGCAGGGCATTGCAATGGTGGTGCGTTTGGTATTCACAGCGGGCGCTAGACATTCTCCTCTGTCGGGACCAGGCTCTCCACTTTCCGTTTGGCGACATCTCCGACGCCGGGCCGGGCCGCTTCTGGTCCCTCCGAAAATTCTGTCCAGGTGGAGACCTCCGCCGGCCACCCGCAGCGTCCCTCAGCTCCAGTAAAGATGCGATGGCGCAGGAAGGGGCGGACTGTCCCGGGGAGTGAGAGGAGAAGAGACCAATCCGCGCGGCGTGAGTGGCAGGAGAGGAGATCGATCTGCTCGCTCGCGGTTTTTACGATTTTTAAACCTCGCTAACTTTTACAATATACTATCGATCGGAACGAAACTTGTTGCACTCGCAGCACAGGAGAACGGTGAGTGAGCTGACGAAAATTGTAGCGCTATCGCGTACCGTTTTTGCGCAAATAGAAAAAACGCTCAAACCGGAAGAACAAAAGATCAGAGTTTTAGTGATGGATGGATGGATGGGTGGATGGATGAAGAACAAGCAAGGAAATTGTGTTATTTCAAGGTATAATTATCAAAAAATTATCAAAAATTTCCTGTGTAAAGGATACTTCTCTCCAGAGTAAACAAGCAAGGAACAGGTATCATGTTACAAGTAGGTATAGGTGTAATATAAAATATTTGCAATATGACTTACAAGCAAGGATTTGATAGCAAGCAAAGCAAAGCTTTTCACATGACAATAATAAACATAAATATGACATGCACATGCTTCTATTACGCTTTATTTTACTCTAGAGCTTTCATTTTCTTACCCTTATGGAATAGGTCATAGCTGAAATCTCCGCATTATATGCCTCTTACTTGACATTTAAAATTTTGTTCCATTTTATTGCCATCGGCTCTTCATTTACTTTTTTTTAATCATAAATTCTTACCCTTTGACATAGATATGTACCCCACAGATACTAGTTGCACTCGGCTTGGCTAATTTCCCAGAAGCAAATCTGTGTTCCTCAATCTTCTCTTGAACAAATGTTGGAAATCCATCAGCCTTTTGAACCCTCCATTATTGCTGCCAAACCTGTATTTGGATGGTCGGTGTCCCATCATCACTTCTCCATGGCTTTTACCCTCTGCAAATGTACTCTTCTCTGTCCTCCCCAGTCCAGTATGGCCCCAGTGGATAATTGTGACTTTGTTGTTCCTTAAACCTAATTGGAGATTGTTTCACCATATAATCTCTTAAATATTTTCCTTAATCCAAGCTGTCACCCACCCTCCTTTCTTTCCTGCCCTATGTTTCCTGAACACCATGTATCCAAGAATAGTTTTACTCATTTGTCTTTTGTTTCTAGCCAAGTTTCTGTTATTAGCATAACATGTTTAATAGTTCCTGCGGCTCACCAACCTTGTTTGAAATGCTTCTTAAGATCATAGTGTATGAGTGTAATTACACCTTAGACCACCTTGCGCTTCCTTTAGTCTGGATATACCCGAAAACCTGATGCGATTCATCTCGGCTTCTTTCAGAGGCCCTCACCATCACAGAAGCCAGTCTCCAGCCAGTTCAATTGACTCCACATGATATCAAGAAATTGCTGAGTGCACCAGATCTAGCAAAGGCTATGGAACCAGCCAACGTCCTAGTTGCAGTGCTAAAGACCTCTCTCCAGGATCATCTGTGTCTCTAGCTAAAATATTCTAGTACAGTTATAACACTGGCATTTACCCATCGCTGTGGATTATTGTCCAGGTATATAATGTTCACAAAAACCAGGACCAATTCAATCTTGCTAATTCTTACCCAATACGTCTGCTCTGAATTATCGGCAAAGTGATCGCAGCTCTCTTCGAAGGTGATATTAAATGACATTTGCTCTCCCACCACCTTAACAAGGACTAGTGCCGATCAACAATAAATGCTGGCCTTGCCAATAGTGCTCAGATCCCAAAAATGAATAAAATTCATCTAATGCCTTTTATCTATCCCATCTTTTCCATTAATTCCCACCCCCCCCCTCTCAGAGCTAGCTTGCTGTGTCCTTCATCCTGCTAAATCCTCCATGGCACCATCAAACCTCCTATGAGGGCATCTACTGCACCGTCTTCCCAACCATACTTGTGCTGTACCTCTATTTCCATACTCACACACATGCAGCAGGAGTATTCCAGAGATTGCCATATTTGAGGTCCTGCATATTAATCTCTATCCGAAGTACACATTTCACACACCAAATTAAGAGATTACGCAACATGTTGAGGGGGTTTATTTTGGTAGGAATTGAGTGGGTTGGATTGATGTGAGGACAATTTTCTAGAGAAAGCCTAACCAAATAAGAAAGTTTCATTTATTTGTGCAGTAATTTATTGGTGCATTTTAAGCAAGCATTTTTATCTGAACACTAAAATATTTTATGTGGGGCAAGGATGTTTGATTTTGAAAGAATCTAAAATTGTTATATATACCTTGAATATATTCACACAATGCCTTTAATTCGTTCATGGGAGAATTGCCAGAACTGTGGGAGGAGTTGGGAGGGACAGGTAAAACTGACAAATGTATTGATGGAGATTTGTTCATTACTATGGCGTATTATATGAACGTGCATATAGTTCATTTACAAAACTGATTCATTCTAAAATGTTCAAGTATGTGTGTGTCCTAGAAGAAGCTTTGTGTAGCAACTACTTCATAGCTAAGTTACAGATCCAGATTTAAATAGTCCTATTGCCGGGTTGCAGGTAAAGTAATGCTCAATGATTTTGTAGCTCCTGGCCCTAAATTGTTGTTTTTATCATAAGACCCATGTTTCAAAAATGAAGTCATGCAAGTTTTGAAACATGAAAATCTAAAAGTACAAGAAAAAAAAATCTACAGCTTCCTCTTTGAATTTTTTGTGCACATTTCCACAGAATTCTGCTTCTCTGGATGGAAAATGGCCATTGCTACTAGCTTTGCAGCTAACAAAAACAGGTCAATGGAGGATGCCATCTCCCTTGCACTATATTCAGCTCTGTATCATCTTGACAAATAGAACACATCTGTTGGAATGCTATTCATTGACTACAGTTGTTTTATTTGAGTATGAAATATATTTTGTGGTGAATGATGCCTATAAAATTTGTGTCTGATAGAAATCATCTAGAGAAGAACCTCCAGCTTTTAATGGACAGAGTGGATGAAATGAGCCAAGATATCATTAAGTATAATACTTACATGAGGAATGTAAGTAAGCAGCAGCAACAGAAACAGCAAGTAAGTAAAATCAAAGCTACGACTTCTTGCATTGGCAAAGTTTAGAAGAAATACCATTAGTCTGCTATCACTCACTACAAAATGTGGTGGGCACAGACTTTACAGCAGCCCAATGATTATGTCATGGTGGTTAATCTAAACTGGGAAAATTGAATCACGCCCTTTGGATTTCATACTTAAAAAAAACTCTTTAAAGAAAAACATCCTTTTTGTTAGCCTAGTATTTTTCTTTCCTTGTTTTTTTTTCTTGTTCTTTTTCAACACTGAGTGCTCTGTTGGCTTCCTTTCCTCCCTCAGGGAAAGGTCAGTTTTCTTTCATTTGCTGAGTCAAAGCTGAGGTATTTGGCAATCATTTGAAAGTTGTCTGTGTTGAATATATGAATATTTTGCATCTTCAGATACATTTAAGAACTTTGTTTCTGTGTATTAACTTGAATTAAGCATGCACTATTTTCCCATTATGTGTTCATAAAATGTATGCATTGCAATTTGGAAATAAAAGTCATTTTTAAAGTTCCAAGTAATTGTTCCCCTTCTAAATTTAAACTGCGTAATTCATAGGTTTATTTTTATAATACAGCCATTACATATTACAAGGAGTAAGGGTTTTCATTTGAGATTTTGCCCATCTATATAGGGGTTTTTTTCCACCTTTAGGCATTGTTCCATAGAAAGGATTTGGAGAAGTATGATACTTGGATAGCTTACAAAGCAAAAGTACATATCTTCTGCTTTAAAAAAAAAAAGCAGGTTTACAGTTTATATAATGGACATGGTGAATACAGGGTTTTCAAAGGTCAATGGCAATGAGCACCATGTTAGCTTGGCACAGTAAAAAACTTATCTCTTGTCATTAGTTATCTCTTGTCATGTGCACTCACCAGTGATTCCCTGGCATTGACTCTCCGCTCTGCTTCTGAGCATTAAAATCAAAGTGATGAATTCCACAACTAATGTAAGATTTTTGAACAAAATGCTGTTTTGATTGTCTTTTGCTGTGTTCAGCCGGTTAGTCTTAATTGCCTACGTCAAGGCTGGCAATACTGTGATAAACTGAAGTGTGTAGCATGCTTGATTTTGTAGGTTCAATGCAGAAGCAGGTTGCACAGGTCGAATGAAATGAGTTTCATTGGAACTTAGTTTGTAAAGTCACTTGCCATCTGAGAAATGAAATGTTTTACGTATGCTTATATGGGTTCATTTTAGTCATGTTTTTTCTTGGCCTTCATTTGAATAGATTGAAAAGATCAAGACATACCAAATGTTAGAACCCAAAGCGCATGACATAAGATTGAAATATTTGAAATAATCATAATGTAGTTGTATAAGGGACAATGTTGGGACCTCTACATCCAAATTACTTGTCAACTTCTGAAGTGATCAGTGCCATGCAACCAAATGTTATTTTTTAACTGGGGTCCTCATTTGTAATTTAAGGGCAGTTAACACAGTCAGTCATCATAAGCTGTCAGTGTCAGAGGGAAATACTGATCAGGCACGTTCACTTTGATTTCTACAGTCTGCAACAAAGTGACAGTGCTCATTGCCGATATCAAAGATCTTTGTGGTATGGATTCCCTTTACCCCACATTGATAACTGCCGTCCAGTCGCAGTGAACTCATCAAGCAGGCAGCAGATTGAAATATTCTTACAGGCGACAAACCCTGGAAGTAAAAGTGGGCTTTGACTAAATTAAAACCGTTTACAGGCAGTGAACATTAAAAAAGAAGCCAAAGAGTTCTGTATCATTTTTCACCTACTGTTTAGTTTAAATCTGGAATATTGAAATAAATCTGTGGGAATTATACTCTGTCATTTTATAAGAAACAGTAGAGTTACTAAGTGGCTGTTATACCTTTGTAAAGCCATTAAAAACGCAATACAATTTCATCAGCAAAGTTGAATGTTTTCAGCACCAATTTACACACCGACTGGTATGTAAACAGTCGAGTTTATCGCTAGTTTGTTGCTTCTACTAATTACCCATGGGAGGACTTTAAACTCAAACCCTGTTGAAGAGGTCATGGTGGTTGTCCTTGACAAAATACCTCGACGTGTGTGCACATGCTTACTGAAGTTGCTGTCAGATTTCCTCCATTAAGATGATGTGCAACAAGAGATCCACTGTTAGTCTCCTCACAAATTCCAGGCTCATCTATATTTCCTTCTGGATAAAAGCATGGAAAGGTGATAATGAATGTTTTTCTTCCTTTTTAATTGCCAGCCTTGCCATGCAAAAGATGAAAGGAATTATCCATAGCAGTTATGTGAAATCCTTGAATTGAGAACATGGTTTTTGTTTTGCAGTATCTTCACAGACGGCAGCTGGAAAATACCCAACGGCAGACCAGAGGAGAGACACCATTGCCAGAAGAGGACTCCAGCAAATTATTCAAACCACCTCAACCACCACCAAGACTGGAAACACTGCTTGTTGCAGGTTAGAGATTTATATAGGAAGGAAAAGAGCAACCTGAGTATTAAACAGTTCCATGTCAAGGTAGTGCAGTTAGATAGGTCCACAGTGAAGCTCTTGTATTCTCCCCAAACTCAAGAGGTTCAGTGAAAGTGCTTTGCACAAAATGCTGATCATCTGTTCAATCTAGGGCTTCTCTCCAGTTTTTTGTTTCAGTAGGGCACCCTCATTTTTACATTCCTCTCATAAGTCATTCTGATAAATCAATGGGCCAAAACTTGATGGGCATGGCCATCAGTTATCTTTGGAAACCGCTGATGTCCACCCATTCAAAGGGAAGCAAGTTTTTAATTTATGCAGGCACCCAGAGTCCAGCATTTACTGAGCAATGTAAGGTGCTGAACCTGTCACTGTTTTTGCTGGGTTCTATATGGAGTCCAGTGGAGGAACCCAGTCTTGTGGGAAATCCTCACCATTACACCAAGGGATTCACCGCACAGTCTGAAGAAGAGTCTCGGCCCGAAACGTCACCCATTCCTTCTATCAGAGATGCTGCCTGTCCCGCTGAGTTACTCCAGCATTTTGTGTCTATCTTCACCACTTAGAATCTATGTTTGGTCATAGCTGGAGACCTCCTTGATTCCAATGGATGTTCCAGGTGTATAGATTTGTAAGTAAAGGGTCAAGTGAATCACTGTAAAGTGCTTTCTTTATTTATTTTACATTTTTTTATATAGTCCTAGTTTTTAAATTATTTACTCTAGTTTAAATCATTTTTAATTTTGCATTACCGTAGACATTTAAAACTGCCCAAATTACTTATAACGTTGTAAGTAGACAAACCTATGCCCCAACTTTCCCTGCTGTTAGCCCTGTTGGGCATTCTGGGGTAGCCTCTGTTCTCCTGTTTAGTTCATAAATAGATGGTGTGGTAAACCAGCAAGATCAATTGCCTGCATCTGTAAGTGCAGACATATACATGGATCACAAGCAGTGATTCTATGCAGCGAGCCCAGGTTCAACACAAGTTGGCCCAATGCCATTTGGTGGTGAATTAGGGTCAGTTTTGTGCTACAGTCTTGAGTTTAGCGTGAGCTGCAGTGACGTCTTTCAGTGTAGCTTCTCATGCAATCCTTAGCGCTGGAAGGGAAAGGAGACTTTCATTTGATGATATGTGGCTTGCCTTAAGACCAAGGTTCCAAAAATAGTGTAGAAGTATTCTGTTATTTAAGCACATTATACTTAGAAGTTTAACAGCAATGCAACTGGAACAAATCGTGTGTTGGCATGACTGTTGTTAAATGTTTCCTGAGTTATTAAAAGTGGTGTGTTTTTATTAATAAGGTTTGATCAGGTTTGAGCACTTCTCTTTGCATCACTGTATCTCTAAATTGTGAGTGTTTCTGACAGTCGTTCACACAACAACCATTTAGAGTCATAGAATCATACAGCATAGAAACAAAACCTTCAGCCCAACTCGTCCATGTCAACCACGATCCCCCATCTAAGCGAGTCTCATTTACCTGCATTTGGCTCACCAAATCTGAGGAAAGACATTCTTGCCATAGAGGGAGTACAGAGAAGGTTCACCAGACTGATTCCCGGGATGGCAGGACTTTCATATGAAGAAAGACTGGATAGACTCGGCTTGTACTCGGCTAGAATTTAGAAGATTGAGGGGGGATCTTATAGAAACTTACAAGATTCTTAAGGGGTTGGACAGGCTAGATGCAGGAAGATTGTTCCCGATGTTGGGGAAGTCCAGAACAAGGGGTCACAGTTTAAGGATAAGGGGGAAGTCTTTTAGGACCGAGATGAGAAAATCATTTTTCACACAGAGAGTGGTGAATCTGTGGAATTCTCTGCCACAGAAGGTAGTTGAGGCCAGTTCATTGGCTATATTTAAGAGGGAGTTAGATGTGGCCCTTGTGGCTAAAGGGATCAGGGGGTATGGAGAGAAGGCAGGTACAGGATACTGAGTTGGATGATCAGCCATGATCATATTGAATGGCTCGAAGGGCCGAATGGCCTACACCTGCACCTATTTTCTATGTTTCTATTCCTCTAAACATGTCCTATCCATGTCCTTGTCTAAGTGTCTTTTAAATGATGCCTCAACTGCCTGCTCTGGTAGCTCATTCCATGTACCCACTGAGTGAAAAAGCTGCCCCTCAGGTTCACATTAAGCGAAACAATATTATTTTTTTCAATTTTCCTAACTCCGTGAGATACATGTATATTAAGTAGTTCTCTGCAAGCTAATATTTCTGAAAGTCCAATACGAAATAATTTTGATTTTAAACTAAAGTATTTAATTTATGTACTTTCCTCCAACACAACATGTCTTTTGTACTCTGAATTATTATTATGCTTCAACGAACCAATTAATTTAAAGAAAACTATCATTTCAAAGTTAGCTGTTTTAACAATTAATGCTTCTGAGCCAAAAAAAATAGTACTGGAGGAACTAAGTGAGTCAGGCAACATTTGTGGGTAGAAAGGAATTGTTGATGTTTTGGGTCAAGACTGCATCAGGACTGAGTGGAGAGGGAAGATGGTCAATGTGAAGAGGAGAGAGGGCGAGAGAGGTGAAAGAGGCCAAGAAGTAGTAGGTGAATCGAGCAGAGGTGAAGGATGATGAGAAGATTTATCCAGGAAGGGAAGAGGTGGAATTTGTGGAAAGTGAGTTATATGTGGAAGCAGACAAGGATAAAAAGCAGACACAAAGTGCTGAAGTTACTCAGCGGATCAGGCAGCTTCTCTGAGAAGAGCCCTGATCCAAAAACGGTTCTTATCCATGTTTTCCAGAGATGCTGCTTGACCAAATAAGTTACTCCAGCATGTTATCTTATTTTGCTAAGCCAGCATATGTAGTTGCTTGTGCCTGTATAAGGGAAAAAAAAGCAGATGGAGTTAGGTGGGGGTAGGGGAGGGTGAAGGTGGAGCCAGCTGTTGAAGGATGCAGAGCAAAGATCCTATAGCAAGCATGATAGACCACTCCTTCTAAATGCAATGGGCTGATGTGTAGTACGCAACGGAGCGGAACGTGGGCCTGGGCCTTTTTTTCATCCATTTCAGTAACCCGACCCGACTCGCAGTGTAATCAGCGTTGCGGGGGAACAGTTTGTGTTAATAAATTATAATTCTGAAAATGAGGAGAAGATTTTTACCAAAGAACTTTTATTTTTACGAGGATGTTTCCGTAACCGGCTTCCGTCTCCGCACTAGTATCCTATGGGATCTTTGGTGCAGAGACGGAAGCCGGTTACGGAAATGGGGCCGAAAATTACCCATGAATCTGCCCATGACCGTACTACATATTTTTCGTCGAGTGATCTATCTTGCTTGTTATAGGATCTTTGATGCAGATTGGAGACACAATGGCTACCAGCCCTGGAATCTGATAAGTAAGGAAGGTGATAATGGAAACTATTGAAAGAGAAAGATAAATGAAAGGCAGATGCAATCAGATGGGGAGGGGATCCAGTAGATGAAATGTGTGGTGAGTGGAGCCAGGAAAGGGAGCCGGGCTTGGAGGTTGAAGGAGGAGTTTGGGAAAGGAAACAAAATGGGAGAACCAGAAGTAGATCGGAAGGCGTGAAAGAGGGGAATAGCTTATACAATGCCTCACTCTGCAGTGGAGAAGGGACAGATTGACTGATCTTTCATTTTTATATCAAGAATAATGATCTCTGGATCCTAGACCCCTGTCATCTTGCACATGGATCACAACTATGGATTATATTTAGAATTAGAACTCATCTGGATAACAGGATAAATGAGGAAAAGAGGGATGTATGCAGATTTCTAAAAATGTTCAGCTGTGAAAGAAATATCTTTCCCCATGCCCTACTCCTGTACCTTCAGTTCACATTTAGATATTTGGTTTTGCAGGGCGTCCCGTATCTCTTTTTCTTTTACGATTTGGTCTAAATTTAGCATGAATCAGTTACATGAGACAAGAGTTTTGTGTAATTTATTTGGATGGATACAATGGCTATTATGTCAATGCTCCTCCACTCCTGATTATCTTCTATTGACTCCAGTCACTGTCCAGGCTTAAGGGCCCGTCCCACGATGCGAGTTTACCCAAGACCTCTCCCGAGTAAAAAAAAAAATCAAACTCGTGGTAAGTACGTAGCGGGTACGTCGGAGCTCGTGGATGTCTCGTAGTGGCTCGTAATGCTAACGGCAGGTACTCGGGAAACGCGGAAACTCGTGAATTTTTTTCAACAGTGTGAAAAATGTCCAAGAGTAAAAAAATACACGTGGTGTGGTACGACGAGTTTGATTTTTTTTTAACTCGGGAGAGCTCTTGGGTGAACTCGCATCGTGGGACAGGCGCTTTAATCCATATCTATTATTTCAGTTATCTGCAATTTACCTTTGATGAGTAATTTACAATTCTGCACATTTATTTTACATGTATTTATTATTAATAAACCGGTTGTTTACCTCATCTACCATTTTTTTTTTTTGCTCTTCCCAAATTCCACCCCATGTCATTTGTTGTACTGCATTCCTTCAGTATTACCACCCCATCCCATAGAATATGTGTGCAGAGATGAAACAGGTTGAAGTCATGGGAATTTGGTGTTAAATAAGGAGCAAAAGAACAAAGGAAAATTACATTGTAATTGCGTTTTCTCTCAATAACCAAGTTGTAGAAAAGAAATTCTTTAATAGCTTGCATAATGCTTTCACTCTCTTTTGCTATTATCATTTTTGTATTTGTTCCTATATAATACACTTATTATGAACCTGGCTCTAAAGAATGTGCTGCCAGGGTAGATGGTTGTGGCAGACACTGGTGACATCTAAGAGACTTTTGGATGGACACATGGGTACGCATGGAATGGAGGGATATGGATTATGTGCGGGTAGATAAGGGATGGTCTTGGCATCACGTTTGACATTGTGGGCCAAATGGCCTGTTCCTATACCGTATTGTTCTGTTTTCTAAAGAGTTTGAGAATATTTTGTTGCCTCTCAAAAACAAGAAGACAAGTGAGGTAAAATAAACGATGATCAAACCATGTCCGGCCTTCCACCTCCTCCATCCCCTTTTTTTCTGGATATTCCCCTTGAATTCATGTCGAGATTTGACTAAGAATGCTTCAAAAGTGAATGTGGCCTGAACTATTCTGCACTCCATGACACGTTAGAAGAAAATGGGATTATTAGCAGAAACCATGTTATTGGGTACTTTCAAAATTTTAGATGTAGATGCTTTAGCTCTGCTCTACAAGACCAGCCTAAAAAGAGGGGGAAGGAAAGATCATACCAGACTTTTGAAACATAATTACAGTAAATCTATAGTGGACTAAGTTGGGTACGTGTACACACTATTGATTAAAGGGGCAGAGAATGGAAAACTGTAAGGCGTGAAACATGAATATCTCCTTGAACAGTTGTGTTTTACAAAGTTCTCCCTTGGCAGTGTTGCTGCTGCTTTTCAACAATAATTAGTGAAATTTAATCAGCAAATCCCATTGTGATTAAAGTCCAAATTTCATCTCATTAAATTGTACTTTGGAGTCTTTGTTTAAATGAGTATCACCACTTGGCGTGTACTTTGCCAAACACATATCACATGATGGATAAGCAACAAAACATTGCCCATTTGATACAGAGACTGTTGCAGCCATACATTCTTGTGGTTACATTAGCATGGAATTGCAGAGAAAATTATAACTTTGCAAATATCTGCTTTTTTGAATGTGTTATAAAGAAAGCCTTGATGTTGATCATTTACGGATGTGGCTACTACTGTGATTAAACAAAAGGGGTTGTATTTTATCCCATAATATTTGGTTAGGTTGCGTGCAAGCATTACAAACAAGATAAATACAAAAGCGGAGAAAATATTAAATATTGACCAAAGAAAATTGCAGTTTTCTATGCGGTATATCATTGTCCTTTGAATTCTGAGTCTATTTTCACGTTGCATTTTTGATTAGCAAGTTCTTACTAAATATTTTCCTCCTCCTTTTCGCCACTTTACAGGACAAATTAATGCCTATTGCCAGCAGATCAAGGAGTTCACATCTCAGAGCATGGGCAAATTATTCATGGCTGAAGCTCTTCAAGGTCATAACAGCTAAAGTCTCAGTTGGAAATACTGCAGCTCAACATGGTTTCCAATTCCAGATCCAACAAAATTCCATTCTGAAAGGCTGCCTTGTCCATGAAGCCAGCTCTGCGCATCCAAAACAGATAGTGGAGGTTCAGTTGCCTCCAGTTTGTACGAATGCAGTGAAAATAAATAAATGAATTTGATGATCACATTAGTCCTTGTGTTTATTCCAGCATGAATATCTTAATTGTCTGTAAGACTTAGCTAATAGTTGATTAAATTAAATGTCATTAAATTAAATATTAACTATCTTACAATGGTTCAGCGATCTTAAAATAAGTTTGAAGTAGTTTGACTATTATTTAATCCCTTTTGTTAAATAATGATTTCTTTTCAGCATGGCCGAGCTGCAGCAGACACTAAGAAAATTATTTGAAATATTTTTAAATGATCCCTCCCTTTTAATTGTTTATTTTAGTTCTGTGTGTTAATGTCCTCACCAAGCCTTGAAGTGAAGCAGTCTTAGGGATGGGTTAACTTGTTTGTTACCAATATTACTGTATAAACTAGGCCAACACACGTGTGGCGATCATGGTTATTTTTGTCATTAGTTTTAATTCCAGAGATTCACAATCTGCTGAGAGACAAAATTCTTCCTCATTTCAATCTAAAATCAATGACCCCCATTCCGAAACAATTGCACTTGGTTCTAGATACTGCAGCTAAGGGAATCTTCCTCTCAACATCTACCCTGTCAGTCTCAGAATCTTACGTTTCACATCTCGTTTATCAATACTCCAGTGATTATAAGCCCAACGTGTTCAATCTTTCTTCATATACCAACCCTTTCATACTCTTGAGTCAAGCTATCTTTTATCTTTGTTTTAGATCTTTAGTTTCAGAATCAAACTCTGCTAGTAATCTCTTGTACCTGATGGGCTCTATCATATTAGCTATTACCAGCCGTTCTCACCAGTACCACTGGTATTCAGCCTTTCTAATTGATTTGTGCACAGGTGCTCCGACGTTGCGAAACCACAGAATAGTCGACAGATTCAAGTCATGTGATAGGTGCAGAATTAGGCCATTCGGCCCATCGGGTCTACTCCCATTCAATCATGGCTGATCTATCTCTCCCTCCTAACCTCATTCTCCTGCCTTCGCACCATAACTCCTGATACCTGTACTAATCAAGAATCTACCTATCTCTGCCTTAAAAATATCCATTGACTTGGCCTCCACAGCCTTCTGTGGCAAAGAATTCCACAGATTCACCACCCTCTGACTAAAGAAATTCCTCCTCATCTCCTTAAAGGAACATCCTTTCATTCTGAAGCTATGACCTCTAATCCCAGACTCTCCCATCAGTGGAAACATCCTCTCCACATCCACTCTATCCAAGCCTTTCACGATTCGATAAGTTTCAATGATGTCCCCCCCCCCTCCTCATCCTTCTAAACTCCAGTGAGTACAGGCCCAGTGCCGCCAAACGCTCATCATATGTTGACCCACTCATTCCTGGGATCATTCTTGCAAACCTCTGGACCCTCTCCAGAGCCAGCACATCCTTCACCATCCATTACCATATGAGCAGAAATATATAATAATTATCCAAACTAAAATTGTCACTCTTGGTCATCATCTCAAAGTCCAATCCCTAGCTACTCTACCTGACTAATAATTGGGGTTAGTAGCAGTTTTCTTCTGCATGGGTCTTGCCCAACCATAAAGGGAAATCATCTTGCATACACAAGATCGGTTGAGATCAAGATCACATTACGCCCACTATGAAATATTGGGGGTCTCTGATGGCTGTTGACATTAATGGAATCTCACGTTGAAGAGATTTTCTCAGTTTATATCCGGAAGCAGCTGGAGAATCCTGTGTGACATGGTCGAAGCCTGGCTCATGGCAATCAATCCTGGCCAATCATTGCTTGTTCAGTCAACCCCTAGAGGTTAAATGTCTGTCCTTGACATATGGCCAAGGCAGGGCTGTGCCACATCCAGCAATCAAAGATTAACACTGCATTGTTCGAGGAAAAGGGATGGGAAAAGAGGTGGAAGGAATGGAGTCTAGGATAGGATGGGACATCTGGTATTTAATTTAGAAATTTGACTGTACATAATATCAGTACAGGCTGCCTATTTTCCGTCGATAAGCATCCAGTCCTCAGAATAAATGGGTGACAATATCCTGGAGTCATTTGAGATGGGTCTCGGGTTCTGCAAAGAGCAGAGTCTGTGATCCATCTTGCTATTGACCGCCGACTGGAACCAAATCTGCCAAGAACAATCCAGCCAGGAAAATGCAGGAACTAGCCCAGGAAAGCAAACTGCCCATGACAAGAAGCTGTACCCACAACGTGTCTTCAATTTGAAGCAATTTATACAGCCCCTTGGGCATCTGACAGATCAATTTATTGGCAATCTCACTATCATTTTTGAACCTGGGTTAAGTTTTGGATGAAATGTGTAGGAAAGAACTGCAGATGCTGGTTTATACCGAAGGTAGACACAAAATGCTGGAGTAACTCAGCGGGACAGGCAACATCTCTGGAGGGAAGGAATGGGTGATGTTTTGGGTCGAGACCCTTCTTCAGACTGAGAGGCACAGAGAACAAGGAAAGGGGAGAGATGGAGAGAGAGGGAAAGCAAGGGTTACTTGAAGTTAAAGAAGTCAATATTCATACCGCTGGGGTGTAAGCTGCCCAAGCGAAATATGAGGTGTTGTTCCTCCAATTTGTGCTGGGCCTCACTCTGGCAGTGGAGCAGGTCTATCATAACTTTTGGATCTTGTGTCTGTGCCATCAGTAGCACTGCTGTTACCATCTCTGCAACATTCCCCATCGCTTACCCCTGCTTCAGCTCATCTGCCTTTGTTTCTGCAAACATGACTGCAAAAGTCTACTCTTAGATATATCCAACCATTCAATTTTCTCTTAACCTGAAGACATCCAAAACTTTACAGTCCATATCTCAACTTGCACCAAGCCTGTGTTTGTTAACTTGCAGATGCTGGAATCTTGCACAGAACATAAACTGTTAGCTGTGTTATAGTTTCTCGTTAAATAATGTCTCAATATTAAAATTCTTGATTCCATTCCCTTTGTATCCCTTGAGCTCTCCTCCAGCCTGATATCTAAGATATCAGTATTCCTCTCGGTACAGCTTGTTCAAACTGAAAGTTAATTTCTTTCCATTCCCATTCTGATTTTTCTGTCCTGGGCTGCCTCCATTGCAGAGTGAGGCCAAACTCATACTGAAGGAACAGCATTCCACATTCTGCTTGGATAGCTTACAACTCAACAGTATGAAAGAACATTAAATTCTCCAATTTTAAGTAACTAACCAACAAATATATCCCCCTCTGTCCCTTCTATTCCCCATGGCCCATCTGCATGCATACTCATTCCTCCCGCAATCCTACTCCCATCCCCTTCTACCTACACCCCTTCATCTTGGCTTCATATTTCATGCCCCTTATCTCACTGCCTTGTATCCTTTCATCTAGGGTCTTTGTCCAACCATCTGACAATGAAACACCCCTCACCTGTACTTAACATCACTTGTCAGGTTTTGTCCTGCCCCCACCTCTCTTCCAGCTTTCTCCCCCCGATTGCAATGTCCGAAGAAGGGTCCTGGTCCCAAAACGTCACCTATCCATGTTCTCCAAAAATGCTGCCAGACCCGCTGAGTTACTCCAGCAATTAAAGCCTCTTTAATTTCTTCACCGTTGGGAAGCCTGTGCGTTTGAGTGCCAGGGCACCAGTGTCCGTGTTTCGCCACTCAACCTTTCCTGCCTCTACAATTCCCGCCCAAAATTCTCATGAGAAACAATATCTTTGATTAACTGGTAGACAAAAGTGCTGGAGAAACTCAGCGGGTGCAGCAGCATCTATGGAGCGAAGGAAATAGGCAACGTTTCGGGCCGAAACTTAACTCAACTGCTCTACATCGGTGAGACCAAGCGCAGGCTTGGCGATCGCTTCGCCCAACACCTCCACTCAGTTCGCGATAACCAACCTGATCTCCCGGTGGCTCAGCACTTCAACTCCCCGTCCCATTCCGAATCCAACCTTTCTGTCCTTGGCCTCCTCCGTAGCCAGAGTGAGTCCCACCGCAAATTGGAGGAGCCCCCTCATATTTTGCTTGGGTAGTTTACACCCCAGCGGTATGAACATTGACTTCTCCAATTTCAGGTAGTCCTTGCTTTCTCCCTCCTTCCCCTCCCCTTCCCAGCTCTCCCACAGCCTACTGCCCCCGCCTCTTCCTTTCTTTTTACCCCACCCCCACATCAGTCTGAGGAAGGGTCTCGACCCGAAACGTCGCCTATTCTTTCGCTCCATGGATGCTGCCTCACCCGCTGAGTTTCTCCAGCATTTCTGTCTACCTAATATCTTTTTGCTCATTTGTTCCGATATCTCCTTTTGTGGTTGCTGTCATTCTTTTTGTTTGACAGCAGTCCTCTGATATAGGTTTTATTTCCGCTAGAATGCAAGTTCAGTGCAAAGACGTTTTTAATATCTGCAAATAGTTAAAAGAGGAAAAGTAATATTAATCTATATGTAGGCAGTCCTTATCTCTGTAATGATAATACTCACTGGCCATGTAACTATAAATTGATGTGTTTTGACATCTGGCATTGTGTTCACAGCCATATAATGCAATGCAGGTTCTTTGTAACCTCTAAGGACTCGAGATAAGAGGATTTCATTTGAGATCTTTCATCTTTCAGTGGAAGGGAAATCTTTGGCAGAACATCCCTTGAATCTGTAGTTTATGATGGGCCCCAGACACATCAAACTTCCACAAAGTCTTTAATCTTCTTTAGTTTTAATCATAGATTGGATGAATTAATAAAATACTTCTTTAGATCTATAGCTAGCTCAGAATTAAGATGTTTTCATAATGTGTGCTACAATTTTCATCCTTAAATTAGTGAAATTATAATCATACTAAGTGTGTTCGTTGATGAAATTTGTTGAAAGAATGATGAGAGATTTTATGTATGATTTCAGACATCTTTCAATAGAGCACTGTGATGTCCGAAATGATCAATGACCACAAGAGAAGCTTTTATTTTTACACTATGCAAAACTCAAAAATACTCCAGCCTGGTAAGGTACAATCTGTGAATGTCACATTTCAGATTGCCATGGTACGCACATATCTCACGTTATTATGATTCTGAACAATTTTTATCACACAGAGAGTTGTGAGTCTGTGGAATTCTCTGCCTCAGAGGGCAGTGGAGGCCGGTTCTCTGGATACTTTCAAGAGAGAGCTAGATAGAGCTCTTAAAGATAGCAGAGTCAGGGGATATGGGGAGAAGGCAGGAACGGGGTACTGATTGGGGATGATCTGCCATGACCACATTGAATGGCGGTGCTGGCTCGAAGGGCCGAATGCCCTAATCCTGCACCTATTGTCTATTGTCTAAATCCATTATCCTGAAATTAGAGGATTCTGTCTACTATCCAAAATGAAGGAGGACTCTTCGTGGTCTACGCTTCCAAACTTCCGGAGTCTCCCATTTCTGATCAATGAATATAATTTTGGCAGATAAAGATAAAATGCCTTTTACTCCCACTTTACCATGCCTTAAGAGGGGCCAAAGCAATTTCAATTGATCTGGTCTCAGAATCAGCTTACAACCCACACGCCCACTTGGCAAATGTACTGTCAAAAAAATTACTTTTCTTCAATCAAATATTGTTGGTGCCTGGAAAATAACAATTTCCAGTAGAATCTAGTATTTTTTTTAGTTTACTGAGTTCAAAGAGTCTTTAAAACTCCTAAATGACACGAAGAATACTTATTATTTGATATCATTTGCTAAAGATACCCAGGTGGTTGTTGCACTAATTTGGTAATGTTATCATTTTAACCTTTCATCCATATATATTTATTTTTATCGTCCACTCTGGTGTACAGTAAGAGAAGCATTAAAAAAACATCGGTAGACACAAAATGCTGGAGTACCTCAGCGGGACAGGCAGCCTCTCTGGAGAAAAGGACTGAAGAAGGGTCTCGACCCGAAACGTCACCCATTCCTTCTCTCCAGAGATGCTGCCTGTCCCGCTGAGTTACTCCAGCATTTTGTGTCTACCTTCGATTTAAACCAGCATCTGCAGTTCTTTCCTGCACATTAAAAACATCTATTATGAGAATCACAAATTGGCATGAGTCATTGCTTTTGGGAGTTTCTGTGAGTATACACGACTTTAGCTTTGCCCTCTAGAATTTGAATGCTAACTGAACTCATCTCTTCAGAGGTTCATTTGGCAAACTTGGTGTAGCTGAACTACATACATGAGATGTTATTTCCATCGTGCTAAATTAATTAGTTACTGGCAGGGTAACTGTGAGTACACATTTCTTAATTGCCATTTGCTAACACATGCTGCCTATGTCAAGTGAGAACAGTACTGAACTTGTTTGTGATAATCACCACGACCAAATAACTTGCTGAAACTTGCCATCTGGGCATTCACATGAAGAATGGTTAGTTGGTTGACTGAACTATATAATTAGTCCATGCCTACAGGAAAGAGAAGGAACGTAAATTCCTCTTTCCTGTTCGCTGGCTGTTGACATTTTGTATTTGTTCAGTACTGTTTAGATAAAGGATATCTTTGAAAGCATTTACCTGTTAAAAGATACACCAGTAAGGAGTTAACCAGTTTTTGATTTGTGACCAAGATAGATAAGGTGTAGAAAATAGACTCAGAGAACAATGTGATGATCTTGAGGGCATGAGGTCTATATTTAATGTGACTACAATCTCCCACTTGCCCTGGATTATATCATTCATTTCAGCAAATATTTTATCATTCAGTTGTTTTTTTAGCACCTTATGATTTCTCCAGATCTTCAGTTTAATTAAGTTTGACCTATTTTTCTTCTGTAACTTTAAGCCAAATTTGTAGAGCATATTCTCTCTTCCTTCCTCTTTTCCTTTTCAATTCTTGGTATCTTTGTTTTCCTCTAAACTTGCCCCAGCATTACACCTGGCCCTCTCCTGACCTGTTCCCCCAAATAATGCAAGAGCACCCTTTGTTTGAACTTCCACCTTCTTTTCATAAACACTTTTAATATGGAATAAAGTAGCGTCATGATAGGAAATAATCAGTCAGACAAGTTAAGGGCCTGTCCCACGAGCATGCGACTGCATGTGGCTAGCGCGACCTAATGGTGGTCGCTTGAGCCGTACGGCCTCGCGGGCCGGTCCACTTCGATCGCCGGAGCCGTATGGAGTTGTGCGGAGCTGGTCCCGACATCGCGCGGGCTCCGAAAAACTGACACTGTTCAAAATTCCGCGAAGCAACGGCCTGCCGGCCCGCTGCCGCCTCGACGCCGTACGCACCGCCTCGACGGGCGTGCGCAGCATCTCGACGCCGTACGCAGCGTCTTGACGCCATACGCAACGTCTTGACGCCGTACGTCACGCGCGAACTTCCCGCGGACTTCGCTCGAACTTCACGTCACTCACTCGACCTCCGCGTGGCCCCCGCTTCCAGTTTGGTTGCGCTCGCCGCATGCAGTCGCATGCTGCTGGGACAGGCCCTGTACGGGGATCATTCGACCTACGCGCGGCCCCCCGCTTCCGGTTTGGCCGCGCTTGCCGCATGCAGTCGCATGCTCGTGGGACAGGCCCTTAAGGATACCAAATTGGACCATTAGAACTATACCATCTCCCAAAAGTAATCCTATCATTGCCATTTCCCTGTAACCTATTCTCTCTCACATGCTAGTCAACTCCCATCTGAATATCCTGCCACCCACCAAATATTGACCACATTTCACAGGCCGTTTTGCCTTCTCATTTGAAATGTTGTGGTTCAACTGTCAATGCTAACTCTTTGGGCAGACAGCTAATTACTTCCATATAAAGATCACTTTTTCAATATATATTGATCATAGATATTTTGAGGGTCAGACAGCATCGCTGGAGAAAAAATAATAGGTTATATTGAAAAAGGGTCTCGACCCGAACGTCACCCAAGGTGGGGAGTCAAGGGCCTGTCCCACTTGGGTGTCATTTGCGCGTCATTTACGCGACCAGGCCGGTGGTGACTGACGCGCGACAGTCACGTGAAAATCGTCTAGCAGTACGACAGTCGCGCGCCAAGTGCTCTTGGGGGCCCTGCTTCTTTTGGGAGCCATTTGCGACGTCGTTCGTACTTAGTCCGATCTCTGTGGCAAGGATTTTCCCAGTGAAAATTTTTCAAAACTACGCACGCTTTATACCCGTGTGGTCACGTGGTGCGGTGCTCAAATGGCGCATGGTTACGGACATTGACGCACAGTGACACATAATAAATCAGCCTAGGCAATGTTCGTGGCGTCACCGTGCGTAACCATGCGTCACCATGCGTACACGTACGCCGTCAGTACGTCAGCGTGCACAAGGATATGTCACGCAGGTGGCGCACGAGGATTTTGAGCATTCCAAAATCCTGGGGCACCGAGCATTACTGCACGTCACTGCATACACCACCATGCTTCACCATGCGCCATGCATGCGTCACCATGCGCCAACCAATTTTTAGAATGTCGCGTAAATGACGCCCAAGTGGGACAGGCCCTTCAGTCTCAATCTCAGTCTACCCCACGACAGAAGGGGGAGGAGTTGTAAAGTTGATAGCCATGGGGAAAAAGGATCTCCTGTGGCGTTCTGTGCTGCATCTTGTGGAACCAGTCTGTTGCTGAAGGTGCTCCTCAGGTTGATTAGTGTGTCATGGAGGGGGTGATCTGTATTGTCCAAGATGCTCCGCAGTTTGAGGAGCATCCTCCCCTCCAAGACCACCTCCCATGAATCCAACTCCGCCCCCAGGACAGAGCCAGCCTTCCTGATGAGCTTGTTCATTCTGTTGGCGTCTGCGACCTTTGCCCTGCTGCCCCAGCACACTGCACCCGAAGATCTGGACAGGCTTCTTAGTGTTCAGCCCAGAATTGATTAATATATTCAGCTGAGATTTAGCTGCTATTTTAGGCTTTGGGACATTTTATATCCCTGCTTTGCGTTAAATTTTCTTATGCTGTAAAATTATTGTTTCACCGGTCTCCATACTGATATTAGCATCAGGGCCCAGTATTTATTAGATTTTGGTGTCATCTTTAAATTTGTAATTACAACCAACACACCCGTGGCAAAATCATTCACGTGTATCAATATCCACTCCTTGGACAGTACTCCTCTGTACTTCCTACTAATTTGAAAAATAGCCATTCATTAATGATCTCTGCTTTCTATCGCAGTGCTGTTTTTATAAGCACAGAAGTAACAGCTGCAGAAGGAGGTCAGACAGCCCCTTGAGCTTTGCTCTGCCATTCAGTAAGATTATGGCTTTTCCAATTCTTGGCAATGGTGACACTTCACTGCTCTATCCCCAGCATCATTGACTACCTTGTCATTTGGATATAGACAATAGACAATAGGTGCAGGAGTAGGCCATTCGGCCCTTCGAGCCAGCACACCATTCACTGTGATCATGGCTGATCATCTACAATCAGTACCCCGTTCCTGCCTTCTCCCCATATTCCTTGATCCGCTATCTTTAAGAGCTCTATCCAACTCTCTCTTGAAAGCATCCAGAGAATTGGCCTCCACTGCCTTCTGAGACAGAGAATTCCACAGATTCACAACTCTCTGGGTGAAAAACTTTTTTTTCTTCATCGCTGTTCTAAATAAAGCATAAAGGATAAAGGCCATTTATTGTCACATACACCAATTGCTGCAGTGAAATTTGAGTTATCATGCAGCACAACAAATAAGATAAACACAGCACTATTGAATTTAACATCTATATAATTAAAACTCTGATCTTGACCACTTCCTGTTGCACTGCATATTGATTTTATGCTACAGTTGCCTTTGGTTTGGTTGGAAAATGCTACAATTGTCTTGCCTAATTGAAGTTGCCTTGTCTAAGTGAAGTTGCCTTGCCTAATTGAAGTTGCCTTGCCTAATTGAAGTTGCCTTGCCTACGTGAAGTTGCCTTGCCTACTATATAATCAAAAGTCTAATCTTGACCACTTCCTGTTTGCGCTGTATATTGATTTTAGAAAAAACTCTACCACCACGGCTGTGGCCATCTTACTCAGAGTCCCCCTCCCTGCATCAGGTGCCGAGGATTTTTCCATTGATGAAAAAATAAAAGAGTTATTAGTGTTTAAAAAAATGCTGAGATTCTCTCTCCTGTCAATCACACCATGAAGGCCATGGCCCCTTCTGCTGGGGGGGGGCTATAAAACCCAGAAGTGTGGGCGTGGCTCAGTCTCTGCAAGATGGGGGAAGGAGTGGTCACGACTCTCTCTTTAGTGGCCTTGCACCCTGCTTGAAATGGTATGAAACTTCACTTGAATTTGGTGGCCATGCACCCTGCTTGAAGTGGTATGAAACTGCACTTGAATTTGGTGGCCTAGCACCCTGCTTGAAGTGGTATGAAACTGTACTTGAATTTGGTGGCCTTGCACCCTGCTTGAAGTGGTATGAAACTGCACTTGAATTTGGTGGCCTTGCACCCTGCTTGAAATAGAATTTCAAAGAATAGCCGTGAATCAACTGCCAGCCCACCAGCCGTGAGTGAGTGAGCTGCCAGCACAACAGGCTTGAGTGACTGAGCCACCAGCCCAAGAATCCATTTGGCCCACAATGTCCATACTATCCCTCTGGAAACCAGTCCCTTCAGCCCACAACACCCATACCAGCGCTCCAGAAAGCCCCCCCCCTCCCCCCCCACTGGCCACCAATATTGGAATTGGGGAGAGGTGGAATATTGCTTTGGAGGACCAGCCCTCCCGTGTGAAGCTGGGACCCAACGGGTCCCACTTAGTTAGTAAAACATAAAAACATAAAAACACCCACCCCCCCACAGCGGAATCAACGTTTCCCACTGTGAGGCAAGGCACAAAGTTCAGTCATCTTCCTCTTGTTCACCCGTGGTCGGGGCCCTATTGAGGCCTCCGGTGTCGCCGCAACGGCGGGCTGATGTTTCAAGTCAAGTCAAGTTTATTCATCACATACACATACGAGATGTGCAGTGAAATGAAAGTGGCAATGCTCGTGGACTTTGTGCAAAAAACAAACAAACAAATTCACATATTCACATATTACATAATTGTGGGGAGGGAAGAAAAGGAAAAAAACAGCAATTTTTAAAAGACACCACACAACAGTAGAATGGTACAGTAAAGTTAGTCCCTGGTGAGATAGGAGTTTACAGTCCTAATGGCCTCTGGGAAGAAACTCCTTCTCATCCTCTCCGTTCTCACAGCATGGCAACGGAGGCGTTTGCCTGACCATAGCAGCTGGAACAGTCCATTGCTGGGGTGGAAGGGGTCCCCCATGATCTTATTGGCTCTGGAGTTGCACCTTCTGATGTATAGTTCCTGCAGGGGGGCGATTGTAGTTCCCATTGTGCGTTCGGCCGAACGCACTACTCTCTGCAGAGCCTTCTTGTCCTGGGCAGAGCAGTTCCCAAACCAGATTGTGATATTTCCGGACAAGATGCTTTCCACGGCCGCTGAGTAGAAGCACTGGAGGATCCTCAGAGACACTCTGAATTTCCTCAATTGCCTGAGGTGGTAAAGGCGCTGCCTTGCCTTACTCACGAGTGCTGCAGCGTGTGATGTCCATGTCAGATCCTCTGGGATGTGGACTCCCCAGGTATTTAAAACAGCTCGCCCTATCCACCAGTATCCCCATTTATCTTCAGTGGTGTGTACGTCCTCGGATGATGTGCCTTCCTAAAGTCCACGATCAGCTCCTTAGTTTTTTTGATATTCAAGAGGAGGCTGTTGTCCTGACACCAGAGTGCCAGATCAGCCACCTCCTCCCGGTAGGCCTTCTCATCGTTATTGGAGATCAGGCCCACCATCACAATGTCATCAGCAAACTTGATTATCGAGTTGGAGCTGAACCTGGGCCACACAGTCATGTGTGTACAGGGAGTACAGTAGGGCAAGAGCGGAACTCGCTATCAAAACATGGAGGGGACGGGGGACACAATTGTTTGGCGGCCACGCAAGCATGCGCACACTCACACACACACGCGAGGCTTCGGAGGCTCAATCCAGCGCTAAATGCAGCTCAACCGCCTGTCTCACCGGGTTAACTACAGCCCTGCCTGGACTGACGGGACACCAGCGCTGCTTCTCTGCGCTGGCCATATTTCCCGCAAGTCCAGGAAGGGTTGTAAGCTCACCTGGCGGGACAGGCAGAGTTAGCTGGGTTTAGTGCTGTTTCTCTGCGCTGGCCCTTCTGACTGCCGACCCAAAGATCCTATCACGGAGGATCTTGCTCCCGACCTCTCTGGTACTCGGGTGGGGACAGGACAGCTCCAGGAGACCCGGCCGGGATGGATCCTGCTGCAGATGAAGCGCAGGTCTGTGCCACGTCTCCCTCCTACAATCACCGTGCTCTATCCTCAGTCCCACCCCCCCCCCCACTCCTCCCTCCTCCAATCATTGCGCTGAATCATGTCCCCGCCCCCATTGCCTGCTGACCGACGTCTCTCTCCTCCAATCGGCGCCCTCGATCATCGGATTTTAAAATACGGATTACAAAAACTTGGGGGGGATGTCCCCCACCTCAAAACATGGAGGGGACGTGTTTTTCCGGGTTTTCCGCCCCTGCAGTAGGGGGCTGAGAACGCAACCCTGGGGGATCCTGTGCTCAGGGTGAGGGACTTCGATGTATTTCCCCCCATCTTGACTATCTGGGGCCTGGTGGTGAGAAAGTCCAGGACCCAGGCACACAGGGGGGTGTTGAGCCCCAATACCAGCAGCTTCTCGGCCAGTCTGGTGGGGACTATGGTGTTGAAGGCTGAACTGTAGTCTATGAACAGCATCCTCACCTTGCCCCCCTTCTGGCTGTCAAGATGAGAGCGAGCGGTGTGCAGAACCTGGGGAGACCGCATCGTCCGTGGATCTGTTTGGACGGTATGCGAATTGTAGCGGGCCTCTCGCCAGGATGATCGGATGATCGGAGCTCCAGCGTCGGAAATGGAAGAACTCTCTCAGCGGCTTGGAGTTTCCAAATTGGCCACTTCCTACCGGAGACTGCGGCTTCCGAAATCCACAGGCCGAGCTGGGCGGAGCTCCAACATAATGGCCTACCCCTTATTCTTAAACTGTGGCTCCTGGTTCTGGACTCCCCCAACATCGGGAACATGTTTCCTGCCTCTAGCGTGTCCAATCCCTCTATAATCTTATATTGTTTCAATAATATCCCTCTCACCCTTCTAAATTCCAGAGTTTACAAGCCCAGCAGCTCCATTCTATCAACATATGACAGTCCCCGCCTTCCCGGGAATTAACCTTGTAAACCTACGCTGCACTCCCTCAATAGCAAGAATGTCCTTCCTCAAATTTGGAGACCAAACTGCACACAATACTCCAGGTGTGGTCTCACTAGGGCTCTGTACAACTGCAGAAGGACCTCTTTGCTCCTATACTGTTATCAGATAAGTCTTTTGTCACTTTAATATTTTGTCGCTTTAATGCTTTGCCTTTAATTTTATAATGTTACAATAACTTTGTCAAGTATGCTCTGAGTGTTTGTACATAGCAACTGCATCTACCCTCAGTATTATTTCATCAATAAACCTTTATCAAGACAAACACTTGTTTACTTTCATAATTGTTGCTGTCATTCACTTAGCAGCCTCTGATTTTCAAAGTTCCAAATAATGCTCGTTACTCAGCTGTTAGGTCTATCATTGTCAGGTTTATCCCTCTCCTCTGTTATGGACAGCGATGTAATATTTCTCACATTCTCTATCAGGAGCCTTTGCATCCTCATCCCATCCATTATCACCTTCACCTTTTCCCTTTGCTTCATAGGATAGTGTTGACATATCTTATGAAGAGAGGCGCAAATTTTGGTATCTTCACCAAGCCCTCAGCCTCCACACAAATAATAATAATAATAATAATAATAATAATAGATTTTATTTATATAGCGCTTTTCAGGACTCAAAGTCGCTTTACAATTGAGAGTCAAGATAAACAAAACAAAATAGAGCAGTAAGACAGAGATGCAAAGGGGAGATGCAAACGGGAACATGGGACTAAGGGTATGCAGAAGTGAAGAGATGGGTCTTGAGGCGGGACTGGAAGATGGTGAGGGACTCAGAATTTAGGACCAGTTGTGGGAGGGAATCCCAGAGCCTGGGAGCTGCCCTGGAGAAGGCTCTGCCTCCAAAAGTGCAGAGGTTTGATTTCGGAGTGGAGAGGAAATGTTTACTTCCAGATTTTGGTTTAGTTTAGTTCAGTTTAGTTTAGTTTAGTTTAGAGATACAGCGCAGAAACAGGCCCTTTGGCCCACCAAATCCGCACCGACCAGCGATCCCTGCACATTAACACTATCCTACACACACTGGGGACAATTTACACGTACACCAAGCCAATTAATATAAAAATCTGGCACGTCTTTGGAGTGTGGAGGAAACTGAAGATCACAGAGAAAACCCACGTGGGTCACGGGGAGAACGTACAAACTCCATTAAGACAGCACCCGTAGTCGGGATCGATCCCGGGTCTCTGGCACTGCAAGCGCTGTAAGGCAGCAACTCTACCACTACGCCACCGTGATCTCCCCTTCCTTTGACAACCCTTTCTATTTGTGCGCATGTTTTAGTTTCCTTCTGTGTTGCTTGCTAATCTATACTTTCTTTGCACTTCTTAATCCCATCTTTTTAATTAATTGCATTCTGCCTGGCTCTCTACTGTTTTATGAAATCTACATTTGTCATAATTTTTTGTTTATTTAAATTCAGTCTATTTATCTTCATTTGAGATCCAGTGAACTCCAGCTTTGCATTCTCTTCCTTGTTCTACTCATAGGAATATGCCCAATTGCTCTTTGAGTCAGTTAGTTAGTTTAGTTTATTGTCAGGTCTACCGAGGTACAGTGAAAAAGCTTTTTTTGGTGTTATCCAGTCAACGGAATGACAATACACGATTACCATTGAACCAATAACATGATAAGGGAATAACATTTAGTGCAAGGTAAAGCCGGAAAAGTCTGATCAAAGATAGTCCGAGAGTCACCAGTGAGGTAGATAGTGGTTCAGGACTGCTCTCTGGATGATTCAGTTGCCTGATAACAGTCAATGTTAGTTCTCTGACAAACACCATTTCCTCACCTATCTCCCTGCAGGCTGCTGTTGGGGTTACGGTGCAAAATTGTACTTTGGCTCTTGGTCGGCAGTGACGCATGAAATGTTAAAAGGGGGGAAGGAGGATTACATGCCGTCATGGTAGTCGCTCTGAATATCAGGCTTGGTGTTCAGACTAGACATCAAATGCTGGAGTAACTCAGTGGGACAGGCAGCATCTCTGGAGAGAAGGGCTTATTTGGAAATGCTGTTTGCCTGGTACTAGTAGGACATACATAAAATGTATAAATAGTACTAAGATCTTGCATGCAGGCACAGACCAGTGCATTTTGGTGAGCAGATGCAATGAAGTGCATTGATTAGTTTCTGTGAATGGTGAACCTCAGGAGGAAGGCAAAATTGGTCGTCCAATCTACATTTGTAGTATTTCAAGTATCTCAACCTTACTTTTGACATTGTGGATCGTATAATCATTGTATACATAGTACTCATATACTTCCCACCTCTAGTAGCTATTTAATTGTCCACCACTATTCATACTGTGTCTCGGACATGGTAGTGAGTAACACACAGGCCCCACATGGGACGGTCCTCTCTCCCTTCCTGTTCACCATCTACACCTCGGACTTCAGATATAACTCCGTCTCCTGCCACCTGCAGAAGTTTTCAGCTGACTCTGCAATTGTGGGCTGCGTCAGTGAGGGGAGGGAAGCTGAATACAGAGGTGTAGTCAACGACTTTGTTGAGTGGTGTGGGCTGAATCACTTGCAGCTCAACACTGACAAGACTAAGGAGTTAATGGTGGACTTTAGGGGAACAGGAACACCCCTGTCCCCTGTCTCCATCAATGGTGTGGATGTGCAGTTTACCAGGGAGTACAGATACCTTGGAGTTTACCTGGACAGTAAACTGGACTGGTCCAGGAACGCTGAGGCCTTGTACAAGAAGGGACAGAGCCAGCTGTACTTGTTGAGAAGGCTCTGCTCCTTCAACATCTGCAGCACAATGTTACAGA
>CM075977.1:101177814-101298808 GCA_038087875.1 Malacoraja senta
GTTGCTCGAGCTGGAGTGAGAGCCAAGCCCGGGGCTTGGGATGGGGCCGTGACCGGGGCCGAGAAAGAAGCAGCCACTGGAACCAAGGACGAGCCTGGGTCCGGGGTCAGGGACAAGCCCAGAGATGAAGTTGGGGCCTGGACGGCGGCTGAGCTGATGGGTGGAGTCTACAGCCAGGGCTGGGCCGAGTACAAGAACCAGGCCGAGTTCCAGGCCCTGGCGCTGCTCTACGACCTGGGTAGGTCCTGGGTCAGGGAATGGGAGTGAGGGGTGGAGGATGAGGGAAATGTGAGGAGGAGGGAGATGGGGTGGGATTGTGGTGTTAGAGGGAGATGGGGGGGGGTGGAGGAGGGAGATGCCCCCTCCATATCTACCCTCACTCCCACCCTCTCTACCCCCCTCCATCTCTACCCCCTCCCTCTAACTCCCTCGCCCTCTCCCGCTCTACCCTCCTCCCCCCCCCCACTCTACCCCCCTTCCTCTCTGCCCCCTTCCCTCTCTACCGCCCTCCCTCTCTACCCCCCCTCTATCCTCCCACTCTACCATCTCTACCCCCCTCCCTCTCTACCCCCCTCCCTCTCTAACCCCGCCCCACTCTACCCCCTCCCTCTCTCCCACCCCTCCCTCTCTACCCCCTCCCTCTCTAGGGATTGAAGAGGGAGGGTGAAGAGGAGGAGGAGGGAGTGCTGGGGGATGAGGAGAAATGAGCCATGCCTGCGCAGTTGGGGGCTATGCGTGAGTGGTGGAATATTGCATTGGGGGAACGGCTTGCGTTGGGGGAACGGGTGAGTGGTGGAATCTTGCTTTGGGGAGCAGACCCAACGGGCCTGCACTTGGTCTTTGCAATTTACAAAAGCCAATTCACCTACAACCCTGTACGTCTTTGGAATGTGGGAGGAAACCGGAGCACCCGGAGAAAACCCACGCTGTCACATGGAAGAACTTACTAACTGCGTACAGACGAAGACATTTGCGGACAGGTGGTGGCTTCACAGAACAAGGAGAATTACCTCAATATGAATGCAGGACATCAGCTCTGTTAAGACATTGCAGTGACTACATCTCTGATTATTATGGTGGACATTTGGATCAGCTGTATGTCACCTGGTGAGAATAAATTCCAGTGAGTTTATCCCCATTTTGGTCTGCACAGAAGTTGTGCATCTTGTGCCATGACCAGTTTAGTCAGTGGCGATGCTGCTCAGACTTGCTGATGGATTTATTACTGAACGATTCATCCTAAGTATAAATCCTGGCAAATTAATTCTACAAAAACACTACAATCTGCAACTAAGCTTCAAACTACATACACTTGGGGTGAGGGTGGGGGTGAGGGTGGGGGTGGGGGTGGGGGTGGGGGTGGGGGGAAGTGACGACATTATATTTATATTTGTACTATTATTTGTTTTTTCTTGTGTATTAGCGATATAGGCAGGTAGTGAGTAGACAAGAACATGGGAAGGTGGACTGCGATAGCGGATATATGAAGTATTTGCTTTGGTATGAAGAACAAACAAAAATACGTTCAAAAGAGAAATTGGATAATAACTGATGTGAACCACAAAGTTAGTTTGAAGTACACCAAACAAATGGGAAGACAACCAATAAATTCATGGAACAACTTAGCAAGTCAAGCGGTGCCTTTGGGGGCATCAGGAATGCCTCAACTTTATTGATCGAGATCCTGCATCCTAAAATGTTGACACATCCCTTTTCTCTCCACAGATGCTGCTTGACCTGGTGAGTTCTTCCAGCAGATAGGCACAAAATGCTGGAGTAACCGAACGGGTCAGGCGACATCTCTGAAGAAAAGGGATAGGTGATGTTTTGGGTCGAGACCCTTCATCAGACCCTGATGTCTGATGAAGGGTCTCGACCCGAAACATCACCTATTCCTTTTCTCCAGAGATGTTGCCAGACCCGTTGAGTTACTCCAGCATTTTGTGTCTATCTTTGGTGTAAACCAGCACCTGCAGTCCCTACTTACACACGAGTTCCTCCTGCAGTTCGTTTCTTTCTGCAGATTCACGCATATGCAGTCTCTTGTGTCTCCAGGAACACAAACCGCACATTAGCTCTTAGATTGAGGAGTTTGTAGTAAAAGAATAAAGAAGCCTTCCTACAGCTTGAAATGATTGTCAAATCTCAAGAAAGATAGAATAGTCCCAGAAGCAGCGAAATGAAAGCTTACAGAATTGATTTTGGGGATGAGAGTGTTGTCTTATAAGGAAAGAATGAGTGGGCTCTATGGAGTTGAATAATGAAATGTGATCTCATTGAAGAATACAAAGTTCTGATGGGTTTTTGTCAGTTTTTTTGTGGATCCTGGGAAGTTGACACCTTGTTTGTGGACATGCAGTCTTAGAAGTATGAGACGCAACATAGGATAAAGGATCAGACATTTGTGATGGGGATCAGGAAGGATTTCTTCTCTGGGAGTTGTTGGAATTTGGAGCTATGAATAATCAGTCTGGTTTTTTTAAAGACTGAAGTTGAAGGAGCATCCTGGGATTGTTTTTAATGTAATTTTCATGAACGGGCATTACTGGCAAATCTAGCATTTTACTTCCCATATCTAAATGGTCCTGACATGGCTTTCTTGGCCCTTCCACAAGGCAGTTAAGAGTGGTGAATCTGGAGTTATGTGTGTCTGTCCTGATAAGGATGACGTTAATGAACCAGATGGATTTTGTTCAACCATCTGGTAGGGCACAGGGGCGCAGTGGTAGAGTTGCTGCCGTACAGCGCCAGACACCCGGGTTTGATCCTGACCACGGAGTTTGTACGTTCTGCCTGCGCCATTGCGGGTTTTCTCTGGATGCTCCGGTTTCCTCCCACACTCCAAAGACGTACGGGTTTTGTAGGTTAAAGGGCTTGGTATAAATGTAAATTATCTCTAGTGTGTGTAGGGTAGTGTTAGTACGTGGGGATCGCCGGTCGGTGCGGACACGGTGGGCCGAAGGGCCTGTTTCCATGCTGTATCTCCAAACTAAACTAAAAAACTTACAACCAGCTGAGCAAATGTGAAACAAAGCTGTCATTTACAACTCATTACTATTACTGTGTATTTACAACGTCAATCTTTAAACGTCAACCTTTAAATCAGCTGAACAGGGCAACATGCATATACAAAGTTATTCCGCTGAACTTGAAGTAACAATAAATGCAACTTGGCCAAGCTGATGCCAACACTGCTTTCTATCCTAATGGATCTGCAGGAATACAAAATGAACACCTGTTGTATTTTCCAAGGAGATAAAGGATACCAAATTGGACCATTAGGACTATACCTGCTCCCAAAGTAATCCTATCATTGCCATTTCCCTGTAACCTATTCTCTCTCACATGCTAGTCTACTCACATTTGAATATCCTGCCACCCACCAAATTATTGACCACATTTCACAGGCCGTTTTTGCCTTCTCATTTTGAAAAGTTAAGTTGATATCGTGGTTCGACTGTCAACGCTAACTCTTTGGGCAGACAGCTAATTACTTCCATATAAAGATCACGTTTCAATATATATTGATCATAGATATTTTGAGGGTCAGACAGCATCGCTGGAGAAAAAGAATAGGTGATGTTGAAAAAGGGTCTCGACCCGAAACGTCACCTATTCTTTTTCGTGTAGGAAGGAACAGTAGATGCTGGTTTACATCAAAGATAGACACAAAATGCTGGAGTAACTCAGCGGGACAGGCAGCATCTCTGGAGAAAAGGAACGGGTGACGTTTCGGGTCGAGACCCTTCTTCAGACTGACCAGATCAATCTGAAGAAGGGTCTCGACCTGAAACGTCACCCATTCCTTCTCTCCAGAGATCCTGCCTGTCCCGCTGAGTTACTCCAGCATTTTGTGTCTACCTACTCTTTTTCTCCAGGGATGCTGTCTGACCCACTGAGTTACTCCAACTTTTTGTGTCTATCTTCGGTTTAAACTAGCATCTACTGTTCCTTCCTATACATAGGTATTGTGAGGATTGTTTAGACTTTAGACTTTAGAGATACAGAAGAGAAACAGGCCCTTTGGCCCATCGATTCCAAGCTGACCAGCGATCACCCCGTACACTAACACTATCCTACGCACTAGGAACAATTTACAATTTCATCAAAGCGAATTAACTTACAAACTGTATGTCTTTGGAGAGTGGGAGGAAACTGGAGCATTCTGAGAAAACCCGAGTAGTCACGGGGAGAATGTATAAACTCTGTACAGGCAGGACCTGTAGCTGGATTGAACCCGGGTCTCTCCTGCGCAGTGAGGCAGCAACTGTACCGCTGCGTCTCTGTGCAGCCCCATTATTGAGAATTACTGTGGGCTCTATATTGATAAAAATTGTGCTTTTTAATCTCTTGTGGCTATGGGTGTTTATAGCTACTGTATATTATCCATGAAACAAGTAGAGTCTGGTACAACTAATGAAGCATATTAATATGTCATAAAGATGTCATTGTTAATATTTCCAGTTGTCAAAAAGAAGTATTAATGGCTGCCTGGGGGGCATTGAGGAGGAAGGAGAAGATCCTATGTTCCTGTCTTATAATGGGATAGGTTTGTGAATGTCTATGTTGACAAGAATGTTTATTGAAGAATGATGACTGTTGCAACCACAAATGTACTCACTGCGTGTTGCAATGTGTTTCACCCAGTGTTGCGTAGTTACATACATACAGAAGGAGAAACCACTCATGCTTGGGACAAAATACTTCCAGAAGGCCATTAAGGTGTGATGTTTGAAGAAGGTCCACTGTTGTAAACTAAATACCTTTTATAATGGTCTTTCTATTTTAAAAAAGTTGCGCAAGTAAATAATGATCAGAGATATAACAATTGGAGTGCTGGAAGGAACTGCAGATGCTGGTTCAAATCGAAGATTGACACAAAATGCTGGAGTAACTCAGCGGGACAGGCAGCATCTCTGGAGAGAAGGAATGGGTGACGTTTCGGGTCGAGACCCTTCTTGAGACTTCAGACTTCAGACAGATTGTATGAAGAAGAGTCTTGACCCAAAAACGTCACCCATTCTTTCTCTCCAGAGATGCTGCCTGTCCCACTGAGTCACTCCAGCATTTTGTGTCTGTAACAATTGGATATACCCAGCTGAAGTTTTAAAATGTTTTGCTATTTCCCATGTCACACACGTGCGTCAAGATACATGCGTGTGTCTGCATCATGTGTAAAAACTTACTTCTTCCAATTTAAAAAAAGTGAGATTTAATACATCATGCACTTAAAACGTTGATGAAAGAAGAGAATAAGGCTTCCAGCTATGATTTATATTAACATCCTTTATTAATTGTTCCCTGGACCAGATTATACTTGTTTTTTGGGTAATCTACAGTAATTAAATGCCTGTGGTTAGCAACATGAAAGTAAGATTCCATTATCAGTGGAAGCGCAAGGGAAACCATTACTGTTGAACCATACCACATGTACAAACTGATAACGTGTGCTGGGTTCAATTCATTTTAAATTTATTTCCCTTTTTGGAAATAAAAACAAACAAAATATCATTTTACAGTTCAAATTGTTAAAATTGCTTCTACTGTTGTGTAGAATTTCTAAAATTGAGCAAAGTACTGGAGGCAGTGTGAAAGATTTCCTCCCTCAGTATGTTTATATGTTATTTCTTGCAGATGATAAATCTTAACAATGTGACTGTACATATTGTTCTCTTTCACGTACTAGTTGAATAAAGAAAGACTTGGTGTTATCATAAAATATTAATAGAAATATTATTAAAACTATTATATTCAGAAGATGCACATTATTAAGCGCCTCTTATACGTATACAAAGCCCTTAACGGGCTTGTCCCTCCCATATCAAAAATCTTCTAACCCACCATTCTACCTCCAGGTCCCTCAGGTCGGCCGACTTGGGGCTACTGACTATCCCGCGGCCTAGGTTTAAGCTCAGGGGTGACCGCGCTTTTGCGGTTGCAGCACCTAGACTGTGGAATAGCATCCCTCTCCTCATCAGAACTGTAATGTTCTCTGTAAGGCCCTGTTGTGACTAGCACAATGAATACACGTCCGCCATCTTGTAAGTAAGATTTAATCTGAACAACCAACGGAAACTTCTCGAAGGTCACCTGACCTCAGTCACGAGGCACAGGCACATTTGCCTATTTCCTTCGCTCCATAGATGCTGCTGCACCCGCTGAGTTTCTCCAGCATTTTTGTGTACCTGCCAGCTTCAGCTTTTGGCCTCAAGGGGCAATGGCATTTATATTACATATACATCACATCTCCCCCTTCACTTTAATTACATCACAAGAACTGCCCACTCCACCGACTCCTTTAAGCCAGGACTCAAAACCTATTTCTACTCCCTAGCGTTTTTGAGCCCCTCTGAGGGGGCGCTGTAAACAGTTTATGTATGTATTGTTGGGTCTGTCTACCGTTGTATGTATCAAATTAGTACCTGCACTGATGTGAAGCTCTTTGGTCAACGTGAGTAGTTTTTAAATGTGCTATACAAATACATTTATTATTATTATTATTATTATTATTATTATTATTATTATTATTATTATTTGCACTTCAATAAATTCATTTTTAAATAAAGTTGTTTTGACGTCATTTTCTGTCACAGTTCAAATTATCAACACTCATTTCACCACAAAAACTGAGATTGATATTCAAAATCCTCATATGATTAAAATTGGTTTGCAGACCTCTGGCAGATACCTCTAACTGGTGGTAGGCTTTACAAATATATATGTATATTCTTAAAACAAGTTTAAAATAAAATATATGGTATCCTCCTTAAATGTTCTTGGTGTATGATTGGCCGTGTACTCGAGTCTTTCTATTAATATTTAATCACATTTCGGGAACATCAAGCTCAGAATATAAATTAAGAATTTTTTGAAACAGGAAGTAGATTTGAGGTAATGAATAAAGACCCCAGGGTGTTTATTTTTGCTCCATAAATTGTGACAAACCCCCATCAGTAGAGTGGAAGCAGATCATTAAAGTGACTTTCGAAAATGGGAATTTGCTAAATATCCAAAAGAAAAAAAAATTGCAAGGCTGGGTCACGGGGCTAATTGGATAGTTCTTTCAAAGAGCTGTCATTGATGTGATGAGCCAAATGGCTTCCTTCTGTGCTCCTTCATTCTGATTTGTTGGACTTTGCCATCTGTGGCAGGCAGGCACATGTAGAAACCTCTCGCTGTGTGTTTATAGAAGTTGAACACATACATCATCTACATCATCAGCAGTTTACCATTTCCCCTGAAAAGCATCTGTTGATCAGTTGAGTGTGTTCCCTTGTTGAATGGCAAGCTCAGAAGATTGTTCTGACAAAATGATTTTAAACCTTGACCCTTGAAGTTACATTGCACCATTTGATTGCAAAGTAGGTTTCCAAATGACAGGAATGCTTGCTTCCGTTGGTCGGGCATTGAGCAAAACAGTGGGGAAGTCATGATGCAGCTTTGTAGGACTTTGGACAGGCTGCATTTGGAGTATTGCATGCAGTTCTGGTCACCCCATTACAGAGAAGGCGAGGAGGCTTTGGAGAGGGTGCAGGGGAGGTTTGCCAGAATGATGCCTGGATTAGAGGGCATTAGCTGCAGGGCAGAAGTTGGGCAGACTTGGATTGTTTTCTCTGAAATGCCGGAGGTTGTGGGAAGTATATAAAATCATGAGAGGCATAGATAGGGGAGACAGGACACTTTTCCCAGGATGGATATGTCAAGGAACGTGCTGCTGGTGATAGTGGTGGAGGTAGATACAACAGTGGCAATTCAGAGACTTTTGCATAAACACATGGAGTAGCCGGGAATGGAGGGATAAGGAGTAAGTGCAAGGCAGATACGATCTGGTCTTGGCATCATGTTCGACACAAATGTTGCAGGCTGAAAGGCCTGTTCCTGTGCTGTCCTGTTCCATGTCCTCTATTCTATGTACCAGGATTTCCAAAGATTGAGAACCAGGGGCAATCAGAGACTCTAATGTAGGATTAGGTTGTCAGAGGGCATAATAATTTCCAAAGGCATAGGGAAAGAGTTGCTGAATTGGATTGCTCTATGGAGAGCTGATGTGGATACACATGATGTGGTTGAAAGCCTTTCCTCTCACTCCACTGACTCTAAAGGGCCTGTCCCACTTAGGCGATTTTTTGGGCGACATGCAAAATTTTCAACATGTTGAAAAAAATTTCGGGGACAGTAGCGACAATTTTTGCTGTCGTAGGTTGACGTAGGTGTTGTCGTAGGTGAATTCCATTAAAATTAGTTCCTGGCAGTCGCCTAAAGAGTTGCCTAAGTGGGACAGGCCCTTTAGTACTAGATAATGGTCTTATTTGTGATGAAGACAAAGCTTTCTGAATGGTGAGAGGGTAGTTTTTTTTGGGGTATTTGGAGTGTGATCCTGATTTATCCGTGTCAATTAATAGACCTGCCTATCAAAGATGCACGGGCCATCATGGACTCCACCCTACCTGGGGTCATCTGTTGCCGGCCATGATTTGTTCTGGCCTTTCCTCACCTCCATTCCCCCTCCCCCCCACCCTCCACTTCTATTCTTTGTCTGAACGAGGGTCTCAGCCTGAAACGTCACCTATTCCGTTTCTCCAGAGATGCTGCCTGACCCGTTGGAGCATTTTGTGTTTATCTTCGGAACAAAGCAGCATCGGCAGTTTCTACCCACACAGGCTAGAAGCATTATCGGAGGGGATGCCACTCTTCCCCCCCCTCCCCCCCCATCCCTTCTCCCCCAGCCCCATATCGGGGGTGGGAGATTGCAACCTTCACGTGGTCTGCCTTGTTTCGATGAATACAATCAACCTGGCGTGCACAATCCAATAAGATCAAATAGAACAAGTTGTCCTGCAACTTTAGGCTGTGCACGCCATACGCAAGAAGAAGAAGAAGCCCCATATGTATTTCTCCTTTGGCTCTTGTTCAAGGTAAGCCTGAACTCTCTCAATTTGTCTGCCTATGCCATGCAAGAAAGAGTCTACTATGTTTTGGTTTTATTCTTGTGTGAAAATGCAATTAACCTATGAACATTTGACACAACAGTATAACCACAGGGTAAACAGTACTTTGAAAGGAAGCAATTAATGTTTGTGAATAGTGGAGCCAATCACTTCAACCTGACTTGTATGGACTTGCTTCAACAATGTGCCTTGCGAATCGTTTATGCTTTAATGGGGATTGATAATCATGTTAAAATATCACTCTTTGCGGGTGAAATTCCAGTAATTGATCACACATCCGGTGTGAATTTCAAAAAAAAATTGACTTTGATAACATTGCAACAAAACTTCAAAAACAGTCTGGTCTATTTATAATGTTTTGTGGTACATTCATGCGTCAGAACGAGTGACATGCAGCGCGTTCAAAGCAGGAGGGTTTTTTGTACAATTGGATACCATGACAACAGAGTATGGCTGGAAGCAACTATAACAAAGACTGAAACAAACAAATGAAACTAACCTTGGTTGTTCCGAATGCGGAATGAATTGGATATGTAAGCAGTACAAATACATAATCAATATATATTATGTAACCTCGTGATTTGGCACGGCCTCGTTTCAGCACTTGAATGGCTGTAAACAAGTGAAACAGATGCGGAGACGCGCTCGTCACTTGTATCCTGCACCAATCTTTGGATTAATATCTAATATTGGAAGTTTGTAAATATTGCTTCATTATTTACAAGCGAAGGAAAGAAAAAATGGGCATGCTAGGAATTTGCAGAGATCTTCGATGAACGTCTGTGATGAGGAATGATGCAACTCCTCATGTGCCGTCTAAGTGGTCTCGCCCTGGATGGGAAGAGTTGAATAGCAACCTGCACCGTTACCATTCAATAATTGCACATTTGAGAACTTAAAATAGGTCGAACTTGTTCATCAGTTCCCCTGTGATGGCCAATGGAGATGTCTGGTGCCAGTTGCAGCAAACCCTACAAGCAGGCTGATGTGACGTTTCAATGGTCTGAAATGTATGCCCATGATTAGATTGAAGATAATATTCCATCCACTTAAGGAGCAAATGGCTGCATTTCCAGAGTGGATTTGAATTGAGCCATAGAGTCATACAACATGGAAACAGGCCCATCAGCCCAATTTGCCCACACCAACCAACATGTCTCAGTTACACTAGTCCCACCCTATCCACTTACTTAAGGGGAAGTTGTGACCAGAGCCTTAAGTGTTCAGTAAGGAGGTGTAAGTTTTCTATGGTGTTGGCATCTCATGTTTCATTGTCAAATAAACTGGAACTGAAAAATTGGAATCCTTGCAGCAGCTTTCCAGGCACATTAAACACATCAAATATACACAATTTAGGGCAGCACGGTGGTGCAGCGGTAGAGTTGCTGCCTTACAGCAATAGCAGTGCCGGAGACACAGGTTCGATCCCGACTACGGGTGCTGTTTGTACGGAGTTTGCACGTTCTCCCGTGACCACGTGGGTATTCTCCGAGATCTTCGGTTTCCTCCCACACTCCAAAGATGGACAGGTTTGTAGGTTCATTGGCTTGGTAGAAGTGTATAATTGTCCCTAGTGTGTGTAGGATAGTGTTAATGTGCGGGGATTGCTGGTCGGTGTAGAATCGGTGGGCCGAAGGGCCTGTTTCCGTGCTGTATCTCTAAACTAAACTAAACTAAACAAAAATAAATGATCAATGACACTAAGTAAACCTGACCTTGTTAGTGCAAGCCAAATTATATAGTGCAACCTTATTGCTACACAGCCCATTGTACTTGTTGGTGAGTTAAAGCCCTGTCCCACTGTACGAGTTCATTCAAAGAGTTCTCCCGAGTTTGCCCTGAGGTTACTCGGAGATTTACGGTAATGGCTGCTCGTCGGTACTCGGGGCTCTCATGGATATTTTACAACATGTTGAAAAATCTTCACGAGCCTTCCCGAATTTACCGCGTTTCCCGAGAACCTGCCGTTACCGTTACGAGCCGCTAAGAGACGTCCCCAAGCTCCGACGTACCCGCTACGTTCATTCTACGTGCTTACCACGAGTTTGATTTTTTTTTTAAACACGGGAGAGCACTTGAATGAACTCGTACAGTGGGACCAGTTAGTATGTTCTCCACCATAGTTCGAAAGAGTGTTTGGCAAGATGTCGAATCTCGAACATGTAGAGGCATTGGTGAAATTAGTAATTTCTTAGTGATTGAATCAATGTGCCCGGCCCAGGGAGATATCATCATGAACTTGAAGCAGTTGAATCTTTCCACCTCCATCCCACTCCTGAAGACAGGTGTATAACCTCGTGGCTTCCTCTTCTTGAAGTCAACAAACAGCTCCTTGGTCTTGCCAATGCTGAGAACAAGATTGCTGTTCTGGTACCACTCAACCAGTGAATCAATTTCCCTCCTTCCTTCATGATTATGTCCAAGTGGATCATAGTCGTACAACAGAGATACTGACCCCTCAGCCCTTTGCATCATCAAGCACGATTCCTACATTAATTCCATTTTATTCCTACCCATATTACCCACCAACCTGCCATGTTACTTGTGGGCGGAGCACCAAGGCAAATTCCTTGTATGTGAATACTTGGCCAATAAACTTACTTACTTACTTACTTAATCCCATCAGTTTCCCTCAGATTGCTCCACTCATCTACAAAGAAACCAGAGCTCCCAGGAAATCCCATGCAGTCATTTACAGACTGTGCTCTGGTTCAGACTGCGCTCAGCTGTTATCTGGCAACTGAATCATCCTACCACAACCAGAGAGCAGCGCTGAACTACCATCTACCTCTTTGATCTCCCTCGGACTATCCTTGACTGGACTTTGCTGGCTTTACCTTGCACTAAACATTACCTTCTGAACCTTCTGAATTTTGTAGTTGGCAGGGCAGTACTCTGCATATCGCCAACTTGGACAATTTACATTTTTATCAAGCCAATTTATCAAGCCAATTTATCAAGCCAATTAACCTACAAACCTGTACGTCTTTGGAGTGTGGGAAGAAACCGAAGATCTCGGAGAAAACCCACGCTGATCACGGGGAGAACGTACAAACTCCATACAGACAGCACCCGTAGTCGGGATCGAACCCGGGTCTCTGGTGCTGTAAGGCAGCAACTCTACCGCTGTGCCACCATCACTGCCCTTATTCCCTTATCATGTATCTACACACTGTAAATGGATCAATTGTAAACATGTATTGTCTTTCTGCTGACTGGTTAGCACGAAACAAAAGCTTTTCACTGTACCTCGGTACACGTGACAATAAACTAAACTGAACTGAACTCAGACAGTACTGGAGGTCAGGGTGGAACCCCATCTAGCTGTGATACAACAGCCCTACTAACTGCACCAATGTGCTATCCCAACAGTGGGATATTCAGCTGGATAAATCTTATTCCCAGAATGAGCAAATGAAAATGTAAAATATTTTGAAGTGTATTTTTCAGATCTTTATGTCCGGAGGATTGGTGATGTCCACGAGGTTTCACAATATAATGGACCACAATGGTACTGTTGCAATGTCCTGTGGGCTAATATGAGAAAACCAGGAACTGTTGACTGTAGAAGACTTGAATGTTGCTAAAAATAGTCTCATCCTGGTGCTTAGCAGCACAAGCATCATCTTTGCATGACAGTAGCAAAGCCCAAGGTCAAGTCAACCTACTGTGGTAGAAAGTTATTTGATTAAGAAGGAACTGCAGATGCTGGAAAATCGAAGGTAGACAAAAATGCTGGAGAAACTCAGCGGGTGAGGCTGCATCTATGGAGCGAAGGAAATAGGCAACGTTTCGGGTCGAGACCCTTCTTCAGACTGATGTGAGGGTGGGGGGGGGGGGGGCGGGAAGAAGAAAGGAAGAGGTGGAGACAGTGGGCTGAAGGAGAGCTAGGAAGGGGAGGGGAAAGCAGCGACGACCTGATATTGGAGAAGTCAATGTTCATACCGCTGGGGTGTAAACTGCCCAAGCGGTATATATAGTTATGTAGTTCTGACATTTCAGAGAGAAGGGTCTCGACCTGAAACATCACCTATTCCTTCTCTCCAGAGATGCTGCCTGTCCCGCTGAGTTACTCCAGCATTTTGTGTCGAGTTAAATGAAATCAGCCGATGAAACAATATGGAGTGAAATTTACTGTGAGGATTTGTGAGATTGAATCCGGGACAGAGAAATTCACGAGATTGAGCATCTAAATCACCACAAATGTAATCTGCTCCTGAATTGCAAGCTCCACCATTCATCTGGTGTAAACAGCAATGTAGGCACCAGGATCCAGCAGGAAAACCCATGACCTGAAGGCAAAGTGTGGTTGGAGATCATTTAAATGGCTAACAGCATGATATGCCCATTCTTGAGTGCTGTGAAAGCCAATGCCAATACAAAACCCAAAGTTTTCCCCCACTGAGACCCACACATGGGGATGACTTTATGACGATGAGAGCACATGGCAAAAGAAACACTTCAAGAGTTCAAGTTCAAGAGTTCAAGAGAGTTTATTGTCATGTGTCCCAGATAGGACAATGAAATTCTTGCTTTGCTTCAGCACAACAGAATATAGTAGGCATGAATACAGAACAGATCAGTGTGTCTATATACCATTGTATAAATATATACACACATGAATAAATAAACTGATAAAGTGCAAATAAACAGATAATGGGCTATTAATGTTCAGAGTTTTGTCCGAGCCGAGTTTAATAGCCTGATGGCTGTGGGGAAGTGGCTATTCCTGAACCTGGTCGATGCAGTCTTCAGGCTCCTGTACCTTGTACCTGAAGGTAGTGGGGAGATGAGTGTATGCCCAGATGGTGTGGGTCCTTCGAAAACTATCTGAACCACAACTCTTCGCAAGTACACTCCTTGCCTCCATCTCACAGCAACCTATTCAAACCGGCCTTCCCACCAGCCTTGCACATTAACAAGGCAAAGGCTACAGAGGGGTAGGTCCATACACCTCAGTCACTGAGAGGGGTGGAAGATTGCAACCTGCACGTGGTCCGCCCTGTTTCGACTAATGCAATCAACTCGATGTGCACAAACGGAAGATCAAATAGAACAAGTTGTCCAACAACTTTAGGCTGTGCACGCCACACAAAAGAAGAAGAAGAAGACACTGAGACACAAACAGACACTTCAGTCCAACTTGTCCATGCCGACCAAGTAGCCTGATTGAGCTAGTCCCACTTGTCCGTGCCTGCCTTATATCCCTTCATACCGTTCTATCCCGGTGCTGTCCAAATGTCTTTTAAACGTTGTAATGGATACTTCCTCTTCCTCTAGCAACTCATTCCATAAATGCATCACCCTCTGTATGGAAGAAGTTGCCCCTCATGTCCCTTTTAAATCTTTCCCCTCTCACCTTAAACCTAGCTCTCTAGTTTTAGATTCCCACACCCTAGGGGAAAGACTGGATCTTCATCGTATCTATGCCCTCGTCATTGTGTAAACCTCTATAAGGTTACCCCATCAGTCTCCTCAACTGCAGGGGAAAAAAGATCCAGCCTATGCACCTTTTTCTTATAACTACAACCTTCAGAGCTGGTAATGTGCTTGTCAATCTTCTCAGCACCCTTTCTAGTTTAATGACATCCTTCCAATAGCACGGGGAATCATAACTGAACATATTACTCCAAATGTGGCCTTACCAATGTCCTATACAACTGTGGCATGACATCCCAACTCCTGTACTCAATACTCTCATTGATGAAGACAAGCGTGCCACATGGCCTCTTCACCACCCTGTTCACTTGTGTTGCTACTTCCATGGAATGATGTACCTGCACCCCTTGGTCTCTCTGTTCTCTAAAGGGCCTGTCCCACTTGGGCGACTGCCAGGGACTACTTTGGACGGAATTCACCTATGACACCCGGCGACAACCTACGACAGCAAAAATTGTCGCCCGTAGTCGCCCGTAGTCGCCAAAATCCCTTCCAATAACATGCCCATCATTGATGATGGGCCAACCGATACCTGTGATACCTGGGCTTTTTCCTTGCAGATTTTCATAAATCGAGGCACTTCGGCCACCCTCCAGTTTTCTGGGACCTCTCCCACGGCCAATGATGATATAAATATCCCGCTTCACACATTGTCCGGGGATACACTTGATCAAGTACTGGGGATTTATCTACCTTTATGCATTTTAAGACCTTCAGCAACTGCTCTTCTGCAATGTGGACTATCTTCAAGAGATTATTACTATTACCTTCCCTGGGATTCATGTCTTTCCCCATGGCAAATATAGATGTAAAAATACAAATGTAACCCCTCACCTACCTACTGTGGCTCCACCAGAGATGACCTTGTTGATCTTTAAGAGGCCCTCTGTTTTCCCCAGTTACTATTTGCCACTCAATATAGAAAATCCCAATTTAAAAAAAAAGAACTAGACCTCTGGAGCAAACTCTATCTTCATATAATTACTGAAAATCAGTAACTGTGAGAAGTTTCCATCATGCATATTGTACACAATCACAGCTTCCCCATCTGGGAAGTGGAGGATAGAATGGGGATTGGTTTCGTTGAGTGGGTCGCGAGGTGCTGCGCGGCTGAAGGTCGGCCTGAGGTGCCGTGGACATACCGGACAGCAGGCCTGGTTCACTACCGCGGAGCCGGCTACCTGCCCGGAGAGGGTACCGCCGTGCCCGGCACCTGGAGAGGAGGGATTCGGAACTGAGCGGACCGGCTGCGGGAGGCAGTGCTGTGCACCTTGACGGTGCAGTGGGCCGCTGGAGGCCTGGCAGCAGCCTGGGGCTCGGCTGGACTGGGCGGCAATCTAAATTGCCGAGCACATGGACCGGATGCAGCCTGCAGCTACACGGAGCGGTGGAGCACTTAACTACAACTGGGACTTGAAAATGGCACAGAGTTTGGTGACTCTGTGTACTGTCTCAGTGTACCACTGCTGTACACTTGTACTGTATCTGGTTCAGGACTGAACTGCATCTAACGTGTATCTAAGTTCTTATGCATAGGGATACTTGTACTGAACTAAAAACAAAAATGAATTCCATTGTACCTGGGTACATGTGACCATAAAGTACTGTTGAAGGATTGAATCAGTAATGTAATAATCATGACCCCCTACAAGAAAGGATACAAGTCCAACACAGCTAATTACAGACGGGTAGACACAAAATGTTGGAGTAACTCAGCGGGACAGGCAGCATCTCTGGAGAGAAGGAATGAGTGACGTTTCGTGTCGAGACCCTTCTTCAGACTGATGTCAGGGGAGTGGGTGGGACAAAGATATGGTGTAGTCGGAGACAGTAAGACTGGTGGGAGAACTGGGAAGGGGGAGGGGAGAAAGAGGGAAAGCAAGGGCTCTTTGCAGTTTGAGATATCCATGTTCATACTGCTGGGGTGTAAACTTCCCAAGCGAAATACTATGACAATGGATGAGGTTCAGGACAGAAAGGTCAGATTGGGAATGGGAGGGGGAGTTGAAGTACTAAGCAACCGGGAGATCAGGTTGGTTAAGACAGACTGAGCGGAGGTGTTCAACGAAAGGATCGCCGAGCCTGCGCTTGGTCTCGCCGATGTAGAGAAGTTGACACGTGGAACAGCAGATACAGTAGATGAGGTTGGAGGAGGTGCAAGTGAACCTCTGCCTCACCTGGAAAGACTGTCGGGGTCCTTGGATGGAGTCGAGGGGGGAGGCAAAGGGACAAGTGTTGCATCTCCTGCGGTTGCAAGGGAAAGTACCCGGGGAGGGGGTGGTTTGGGTAGGAAGGGATGGGTTGACCAGGGAGTATTGGAGACCAGGGTCTCTGCAGAAAGCAGAAAGGGGTGGAGATGGAAAGATGTGGCCAGTAGTGGGGTCACGTTGGAGGTGGCGAAAATGTTGGAGGATTATCTGTTGTATGTGACGGCTGATGGGGTGGAAGGTGAGGACAAGGGGGACTCTGTCCTTGTTATCAATGGGGATAGGGGGAGCAAGAGCGGAGCTGCGGGATATCGAGTAGACCCTAGTGAGAGTCTCATCTATAATGGAAGAGGGGAACCTCAGTTTCCTAAAGAATGAGGAAATCTCCGATGCCCTGGTGTGGAACACCTCATCCTGGGCGCAGATGCGGCGTAGACGGAGGAATTGGGAGCAGGGGATTGAGTCTTTACAGGAAACAGGGTGGGAAGAAGTGCAGACTAGATAGCTACGGGAGTCAGTAGATTTGTAGTAGTTGGTCAATAGTCTGTTTCCTGTGATGGAGACGGTGAGATCTAGAAATGGTAGGGAGATGTCGGAGATGGTCCAAGTGAATTTGAGTGCAGGATGGAAATTGGTGGTGAAGTTGATGAAGTCAGTGAGTTCGGCATGTTTTTACAGACAGCTCTCCTCATTCTCTACCATGGAGAAACTCATCCTCTCCACCTCCTCCCATTCCTTGAACGGCTGCTCCCCGAGTCACAGTGTGGATTCCATCCATCCAGAAGTAGGCAGGACATGATCTTCACCCGAGGACAACTCCAGGAAGAATGCATAGGCCAGTCACTAAGCATGGGTCTTTCTCAATCTCACTTTCATCAATGAGGAGGGACTGGGCAGCATGCTTCTCGAATTTGGCTGCTTACAAATATGCAACTGGACCTTACTGGCTCCACAATAGCGTGCAAGCCATGACACCAACCATCGATACCAACCAGTGGGTCTAAAACAGAATCAATCTTAGTGAAGACCGCTGTCGACCAAGGCTCTATCATTGCCCCAATCTTTCTCATTGCCATGTTGCCTCCTGTTAAACTCCCTGCGGGAGTGGAGCTAATATTCAGAACAAAGGGGAAACCGTTCAACCGACACACTCCAAAACCAAGGTCACTCAAGCAACATGCAGACAATCCTTGCATTTGCATGTGCATGTGATGAATAAATGAGAAGATTAGTCTCTCGTGCACCATTCTCAACATGAAGGCCTTCTACCAACTTGTCCCCACTGCAGCCCACAGTCCCCCACTAGTAATGGTTTACAGTGAGACCCTAGAAAATAAGGTTTATTTAGTTTCTTTAGAGATAGAGCATGGAAACAGGCCCTTCAGCCCACGGAGTCTGCACCGACCAGCGATCCCCGCACATTAACACAAGCCTACTCTTAAAGCTAGCGAAGTCAGGGGATATGGGGAGAAGGCAGGAACGGGGTACTGATTGGGGATGAGCCATGATCACATTGAATGGCGGTGCTGGCTCGAAGGGCCGAATGGCCTACTCCTGCACCTATTGTCTATTGTCTATTGTCTATTGCCTACACACACTATGGACAATTTACACTTATACCAAGTATACAAACCCAAGCCAATTAACCTACAAACCTGTACGTCTTTGGAGTGTGGGAGGAAACCGAAGATCTTGGAGAAAACCCACGCAGGTCACAGGGAGAACGTACAAACTCCGTACAGACAGCACCCGTAGTCGGGATCGAACTCGTGTCTCCGGTGCCGCAAGCTCTGTAAGGCAGCAGCCATAGAAACATAGCAAATAGGTGCAGGAGGAGGCCATTCTGCCCTTCGAGCCAGCACCGCCATTGATTGTGATCATGGCTGATCATCCCCAATCAATAACCCGTGCCTGCCTTCTCCCCATATCCCTTGATTCCACTAGCACCTAGAGCTCTATCTAACACTCTCTTAAATCCATCCAGTGATTTGGCCTCCACTGCCCTCTGTGGCAGGGAATTCCACAAATTCACAACTCTCTGGGTGAAAACGTTTTTTCTCAGTCTTAAATGGCCTCCCCTTTATTCTAAGACTGTGGCCCCTGGTTCTGGACTCGCCCAACATTGGGAACATATTTCCTGCATCTAGCTTGTCCGGTCCTTTTATAAGTTTCTATAAGATCCCCCTCATCCTTCTAAACTCCAGTGAGTACAAGCCTAGTCTTTTTTCAATCTTTCCTCATATGACAGTCCCGCCATCCCAGGGATCAATCTCGTGAACCTACGCTGCATTGCCTCAATCACATGGATGTTCTTCCTCAAATTAGGAGACCGAAACTGTATACAATACTCCAGATGTGGTCTCACCAGAGCCCTATACAACTGCAGAAGAACCTCTCTACTCCTATACTGAAATCCTCTTGTTATGAAGGCCAACATTCCATTAGCTTTCTTCACTGCCTGCTGTACCTGCACGCCAACTTTCAGTGACCGGTGTACAAGGACACCCAGGTCTCGCTGTACCTCCCCCTTCCTAACCTAACCCCATTGAGATAATAATCTGCCCCCTTGTTTTTGCCGCCAAAGTGGATAACCTCACATTTATCTATATTATACTGCATCTGCCACGCATCTGCCCACTCACTCAACCTGGCCAGGTCACCCTGCAACCTCCTAACATCCTCTTCACAGTTCACACTGCCACCCAGCTTTGTGTCATCGGACAACATTGTGCCGCCCAAATACCCCTTGGAAGCCAGCTGATGGTGAAGCCAGAGATTGATGATGACATTTATCACTGGCTTAGTTGGCTGGCAAAGGCTATGGTTGACTGTGATAATGGGTATACGAAGATCAGGAGATAAAAGCTGGCACAAGACTCTCAGACAACAGGCCAGAGGCATCCCTGGCCTTCTATGTGCTTCTGTTAGCTCGACACCTAGAGCAAATACCTCAGGGCATTGGACAGATGCTATGAGTGCTGTGTCAGCGAAAGCCTTCAAATGCAGTGGAAGGTTAAGGGAACCATCATCAGTGTCCTCTCCTGGGTCAACATCTGAAGTGTGGAGGCCCTTGTTACACTCCATTGCAGCATCAAATTCTCCACATGCTCAATTGTCAAGCCTGAAAGGGTTCAGAAAAGATTTACGAGGATGTTGCCAGGACTGGAGGATGTGAGCTATAGGTAGAGGTTGAGTAGGCTGGGTCTCTATTCCATGGAGCGCAGGAGGATGAGGGGAGATCTTATAGCGGTATACAAAATCATGAGAGGAATAGATCGGGTAGATGCACAGTCTTTTACCCAGAGTAGGGGAATCGAGAACCAGAGGACATAGGTTCAAGGTGAAGGGGAAAAGATTTAATAGGAATCTGAGGAGAAACCTTTTCACACAGAGGGTGGTGGGTGTACGGAACAAACTGCCAGAGGAGGTAGTTGAGGCTGGGACTATCCCATCGTTTAAGAAACAGCTGGACAGTTACATGGATAGGACAGGTTTGGAGGGATATGGATCAAGCTCAGGCAAGTGGGTCTAGTATAGCTGGGACATTGTTGGCCGGTGTGGGCGAGTTGGGCCGAAGGGCCTGTTTCCACACTGTATCACTCATTGACTCTATGACTGTTCCAACAACAGAGCTCAGACTAGAGCCTTACTGAAGAGCTGGAACATCCCCACTGACTGCGGGAGTTTCTGGCTCTCAGTGGAGAAGGGGCTTTCAGGGTGGTATTATCCAGACCTTGGGGAACACAGAGACCCGAGGTGAACGACGCAAAGAGCACGGACTTCATCTACCACCCATCACACCCTCAAGCTGTATCCGTGGCCAGTTACAGATATCGCTATCAAAACATGGGGGGGGGGGGGGGGACACAATTTCTTGGCGGCCGCGTGGGCGCATGCACTCACACGCGAGGCTTCGGCCGTGGGCCCTGTGGACGGTAACATCGGGAGCTGAGCTAGTTGGTGACCGACTCCGAACTCCAGCAACAGCGGCTTCGTCCGCCCCGAATCGTGGGGCTTCAATCGGCCCGTTCGCGGGGCCTTTCATCAGCCGGCGGGGGCTTCAACATCGGGAGCCTCGATGCAGCAGTTTGATTTTAAGCCGCGCTGGGCGCTGAAAGGCCCCGCAAACGGGCCGAAACATAGCCCTTAGAAAGCGTCTGATAAAGTCCGGATTACAAAACATGGGAGGGACTGTCCCCCACCTCTCAAAGCATGGGGGGGGGGGTGTCCCCCCTGTCCCCCCCAGGATTTCCGCCCATGCAGTGGCAATGTCTGTGCTTCCCACATTGGCCTCATCAGACACCTCAGAAACCGTGAAAGCAGAATGAGAGAACAGGAGCAGGTGATCCTCAATCCCAATGGGCAGCTGCAAAAGATGACATCAACAACAAAGGCAATGAAACAGTTGGGTTTTGGTGTCCATGTATACAAATAACCGAAAGCTAAAATGTACAAATAAGGGAAAACCCTGCTTTGGTGCCAGCCATCACATTGGGGTTAGTACCATCTACCCTTTGAATTCCAAATCTCTGGGGTTAAAGAGCTTTAGTGAATGGAAGGTGGACAAAAGTGGTGGGGAAACTCAGCGGGTGAGGCAGCATCTATGGAGTGAAGGAATAGGTGACGTTTCGGGTCGAGACTCTTCTTCAGACTAATGTGGGGATGGGGGGGTGGGGAAGAAGAAAGGAAGAGGCGGAGACAGTGGGCTGTGGGAGAGCTGCGAAGGGGAGGGAAGGAGGGAGAAAGCAAGGACTACCTGAAATTGGAGAAGTCAATGTTCATACCGCTGGGGTGTAAACTACCCAAACGAAATATGAGGTGCTGCTCCTCCAATTTACGGTGGGACTCACTCTGGCCATGGACAGAAAGGTCTGATTTGGAATGGGAGGGGGAGTTGAAGTGCTGAGCCACCGGGAGATCAGGTTGGTTAATGCGAACTGTGCGGAGGTGTTGGGCGAAGCAATCGCCAAGCCTGCGCTTGGTTTCATCCTTAGTGAATGGAAGGATAAAGTAACCATTATCAGTGTCCTTTCCCATCCTCAGCATTGAAGCCCTTATTACACTCAGAGTCATAGATTAATACAGCTTGGAAATAGGCCCTTCGGCCCAACTTGCCCACACCGGCCAACTTGGACCAGCTACGCTCGTCCCACATTTGCCCCATATCCCTTCAAACCTGTCCTATCCATGCACCTGAGTACCTATCCATTGAGTGAGCCAAATCCTTCGCACACTCAACACCTAACTCCCTGAATAGACACCCTCTTCCCACAACAGAACTCAGACGGAAGCCTCTGAAGAGTTGGGGGGGGGGGGGGGGGGGTAAAGATTTTTTTCCTCCTACTCAGATTTTGGAAGTGGCAGCATTTACAATGAAGTTTGTCACCTTTCTCTCCTTTGAAACATCTGGAGATAGACAACTTTGGTCTGGGCATTGCACCATGGAAACACAATTTCTTCCGAGGATGTGCACTGTGCACCACTTTTATATTCAATTTTATATTCCAGATTATGTTTTCATTTTAATGAGAGCCTTCCTTGCTGTAATATCTCTGTTAAATATGTTATGCAGACCGGATCACCTCCTGACTTCATTCTCTTTACAAAACATGGAAACTTATCAGCACATAAATTAAATCACTCCAAACACTTGTCATTGCATGAGGAATTCCTGCCCCTCAAGAAACAGGGAAACACTGGGGACTAGAGCTCAAACCAGTAAACAACTAAGATGCTGCAGTCTATTGGCAGATTGACAGGCTGTTTGTGAAACTGTGATGATTTAGTCTCCCTGCAGCTCAGCATCACTAATGTTTGAGAAGGATGATGTGTGAGTTGTGTTTTCTAATGGATAAGATGAACAATTGAAGGATAAGGGAACCAGCATCAAAGCCCTGTCCCAGGCCAGGGTCCTCAACACGTTCCCTTGTTATCCTCCATTGAGCGGGCCACGTTTTTCACATGCTCAACACCTAACTCCCAAAATGGATGCCCTCTTCCTACAACGGAACTCAGAAGAAAGTCCACTGAAGAGGAGGTAAAGATATTTTCTCTTAGATTTTGAACGACATCAGGGCTGAAGTTCTGAACCATCCGGCCACAACCAGGGAGCAGTGCTGAACTACTATCTACCTCATCGGGGACCCTCGGACTACTTTAATCGGACTTTATTGGCTTTACCTTGCACTAAACGCTATTCCCTTATAGACAATAGACAATAGACAATAGGTGCAGAAATAGGTCAATCGGCCCTTCGAGCAAGCACTGCCATTCACTGTGATCATGGCTGATCATCCACAATCAGTACCCCGTTCCGGCCTTCTCCCATATCCCTTGACTCCCTTATCATGTATCTGTACCCCGCCAATGGTTCGATTGTACCATGTATTGTCTTTTCGCTGACTGGTTAGCACGCAGCACAAGCTTTTCACTGTACCTCGGTACATGTGACAGTAAACTAAATGGTACTGGAAGGGCTCCTACATCAGCTCACTCTAACTTGGTGTTGGCATTGGTGATCTGGTCACCTTACTACACATAGGATATGATTAAGCTGGAAAAGGTACACAAGGATGTGGCAAGAACTGGAGGGTTTGAGTTGTAAGGAAAGACTAGGTAGGCTGGGCTGTTTTCCTTGGAGTGAGGGATGACTTTGCAGAGGTTTATGAATTCACGAGGGGCTTTGGTAAGGTGGATCATCACAGTTTTACATCTAGGGGAGTGTGAAACCGCAGGGCATAGATTTAAGATGAGGGGGCAAAGTGTTCACCCATATATCATTACAAGTCTCTAGTTAATCGTCTAAGATCAAAGTGCTAAAATTGCATTGAAATCCATTGAACTATTCCATTGTGAAATGGAATATCGGAATTGAAATCTATTGTGAATCTATTCCCATTTTTACCAAAATGAAGTACTTACCATTTGAGGCTCTCCGAAAATTCATATTTCTTGAAGCGAAAAGTGCTGCAAGCTTTCCAGTGAATTTAGTAAAAAAATAGACCAAGGTTCAGAAGCTTGTGCAGTTCCTACCGATCAAACAAATAACTGGTGGCAAAGGATCATGTGGGGTGGATGTACTTGGCTGCACTTTACCACTGATCACATCAGATTAACTGTTGCAGGTGCATTATCCACCTGAACCAGGCAAAAGGGCTGTTACTTCTTTAAATTAAGGGACTGACACCTACTTCAGGTCCCTTTGCTATTTTTCTATGCACTGATCAGTTTTCTCAATTGCGCCTCAGTTAAAATGAAACCTGCGAATTTCATAATATTTTCCTGAGTTTCACGTGAGCTGCACTCTGGGGTTGTTGAAGGAGGGAAATCATTATTTGTGGAGGAGCCAGAGTCTGCTAGCATCCGATTCAAGTCATACGGAGAAGGTAAAATATTTGAGTATACAAATCCCTGTAAATATGAGGACCTGTGAATCATAGAAGTTCAAGTTCAAGTTCAAGTGAGTTTATTGTCATGTGTCCCTGATAGGACAATGAAATTCTTGCTTTGCTTCAGCACAACAGAACATAGTAGGCATTGACTACAAAACAGATCAGTGTGTCCATATACCATTCTATAAATAGATACACACATGAATCAATATACTGATAAAGTGCAAATAACAGTTAATTGGCTAATAAAGTTCAGTGTTTTGTCCGAGCCAGGTTTAATAGCCTGATGGCTGTGGGGAAGTAGCTATTCCTATAACATATAACATAGAAACATAGAAAATAGGTGCATAGAAACATAGAAAATAGGTGCAGGAGGAGGCCATTCGGCCCTTCGAGCCAGCACCACCATTCATTGTGATCATGGCTGATCGTCCCCAATCAATAACCCGTGCCTGCCTTCTCCCCATATCCCTTGACTCCACCAAACCCCTAGAGTTCTATCTAACTCTCTCTTAAATCCATCCAGTGATTTGGCCTCCACTGCCCTCTGTGGCAGGGAATTCCACAAATTCACAACTCTCTGGGTGAAAACGTTTTTTTCTCACCTCAGTCTTAAATGGCCTCCCCTTTATTCTAAGACTGTGGCCCCTGGTTCTGGACTCGCCCAACATTGGGAACATTTTTCCTGCATCTAGCTTGTCCTGTCCTTTTATAATTTTATATGTCTCTATAAGATCCCCCCTCATCCTTCTAAACTCCAGTGAAAACAAGCCTAGTCTTTTCAATCTTTCCTCATATGACAGTCTCGCCATCCCAGGGATCAATCTCATGAACCTACGCTGCATTGCCTCAATCACAAGGATGTCCTTCCTCAAATTAGGAGACCAAAACTGTACACAATACTCCAGATGTGGTCTCACCAGAGCCCTATACAACTGCAGAAGAACCTCTTTACTCCTATACTGAAATCCTCTTGTTATGAAGGCCAACATTCCATTAGCTTTCTTCACTGCCTGCTGTACCTACACGCCAACTTTCAGTGACCGGTGTACAAGGACACCCAGGTCTCGCTGTACCTCCCCCTTACCTAACCTAACTCCATTGAGATAATAATCTGCCCCCTTGTTTTTGCCACCAAAGTGGATAATCTCACATGTATCTATATTATACTGCATCTGCCATGCATCTGCCCACTCACTCAACCTGTCCAGGTCACCCTGCAACCTCCTAACATCCTCTTCACAGTTCACACTGCCACCCAGCTTTGTGTCATCCGCAAACTTGCTAGTGTTGCTCCTAATTCCCTCTTCCAAATCATTAATATAAATGTTAAACAGTTGCGGCCCCAACTCCGGCTACTCTTTGCTGTGTTATACATCTTTTCTTTTAGTTTTATTCTATCCCTGACTTCTCTTGTCTGCTACGGTTGCCTCCTACTCCCCTTAGAATCTTTCTTCCTTTTTGGAATGAAATGATCCTGCGTCTTCCGGATTATGCCCAGAAATCCCTGCCATTGCTGTTCCACCGTCATTCCTGCTAGGATCCCTTTCCAGTCTACCTTGGCCAGCTCCTCTCTCATGCCTTCATAGTTCCCTTTATCCATTATTACTGGTCCTTTAACGATTTTTGCACCATTTCACATTAGCATTGGAGTATGGATGCTCAGTCTGTCAAGGGCCTGTCCCACTTAGGCATTTTTATAGGCGATTACAGGCGACTAGGCTGTTGCCACATTGTCGCCATGGTGTCGCCTGTATGGTCGTGAGTCGTCTCCTCAGTCGCCCAAAGAGTCGTAGCATTTATCTGGTCGCCGCTGGATTTTGAATTGTTCAAAACTTTATGGCGACAGTCGGCAACCGTGAGCTTGTCTTCTCCGGACGTAGGTGCCGTCGTAGGTTGTCGTAGGTTGTCGCCAGGATGACGTAGGTTGTCGCCAGCCGTTGCTGACCGGTGAATTCCATTGTCATAGTCGTCGGCAGTCGCCTAAAACATTGCCTAAGTGGTACAGGCCCATTAGTCCAGTCGCCAGTTTTTCGGCGCCCTGCTACGACTAGGACAGTCGCTGGCAGTCGCCTAAAAAATCCCCTAGTGGGACAGGCCCTTAAGTTTGCCAACATAAGCTTAATCATTGAACATTGGAATAGGGGTCTGAGTGGCCCTGTGCAGTACTTGTCACCCAGTGCTCAGATGGCTGTCAATGACAATACTTCTACCTCTGAGTTACAATCTGGGTGGTTTCATGACCTTCAAGGATGAAGGCACACTGCACACTTTGCCCCAGTGCTTGATGAATGAGGCCCTTCCACCATTGATGGTGTTACTAGATAAGATGCCACTGCTTCACTATCAGTTTGTTTAAAGGGCCCTGCTATATTGCAGTAGATGGAATGAATAAGTGGAAACTGCGATGCATTAAAATTAATTGTGGCTGCAGAGATTTATAAGTCATGAGGAAAATTATTGTTTGTTTGTTTTATTGAGGCTCTGAAACTCCACTGGCACAGTGTATGGTGTGTGGACGGAAAGCCTCATAACTCTCACAAGTTCTGTGGTGAATAAGAACAGAATCTTTTATTTCTTGCAATAGTGGATAATAGTAAGATTAAACGAGAACTTACCAGTTCGAAGTTTGATCATTATTTTATGAGGAGTACGTTGAGGGAATACGTGAAGAACCCCGCCAGGACGCATGCGTGTCATTCTTCAAAGCAGCGGTGTGAAATCACAGATAACTGTAATGACTGAACATAGTAAGATTAGAAAAGAAGATACCAGTTGAGTATATGATCAAGGGTGGGAGCGGAGGGCACGTATTCCCTCAACGTACTCCTCATAAAATAATGATCAAACTTCGAACTGGTAAGTTCTCGTTTAATCTTACTATTTTACTTCGGAGTCACGTGAGTGACTACATGAAGATTTCAAAGCTCTGTGATTTCATACCGTGGAAACGAGTCCATGCATCACATCTGCCTTAATGACTATGGGAGGAATTGTGTTAACATGTTTAGACATGAATATGACATTGAAATCCATGATAAAGTTATTAACACCAAATTATAGCCCCTATTTATGGGGTGAAATTATATTACAGAACTTAAAATTGTTTCTGCAAACGTTCCAGATTTAATTACTGGTTTATGATAAAATAGTTGGAAAGTTTTCTCCGTTGACCATCCTGCTGTCTTGAGGATTTGGTCCATCGGAACATCCAACTGCATAGCTGCCGATGTAGCTGCAGCCCTGGTGGAATGAGATTTGAAAATGTTAGTATCCACCCCAGCCTTTAATAGAACCTGTTTCAGCCATCTTGAGATGGTCTGGACCGTCACTTTTTTGTGAGGTTGCTTGTGGCTGATTAATAGTGCCATCTCTTTGCCTCTGATGATTTTCATGTTCTCCATATATAGCAGTAAATGTCTTACTATACAGAGACGATCATCTGTCGGGTAAGCCCTAAATTCTATATTGAGGCCTGCTGACCCCTGTCTGTTCTGCTTGACTAATTCATAAATGTGACACGTTATATTTCCAGATGAAGAAGTCATGTTGTCCAGTCTTAATTTATGTAATGTCTGTACCCTTTGTGCCGTGACCAATGCCATCAGCATGACTGTTTTCAGTGTCAGTCTTTGTAGGGACAGAGTTTTTGCTGGAGACCAATTCCTTAGCATCGTCAGGACAATACTCACATCCCATATTTGGGAGTACCTGGTTCTTGGGGGATTGATATTAAAAATTCCCCTCATACGTTTTGTTACCAGGGGGTGAGTTCCAACAGAATGACGCTCTGTTCCTTGGTATAGATATGTTGACAGGGCACTTCTGGCGCAGTTGATGGCACTATAACTGAGCCCCTCATTGTAATGGAGGCCTGCCAGGAATTCCAGAACAGACAGGATGTTCACGGATCTGTAGGTGATGTTGTTTCTGTGACAGTACATCTCCCATTTCCTGATGTATACCAGGTACTGTTTTTTGGTGGACTGTCTGTGGGCCGCTGAAATAATGTTCACTGTTCGGTCCGTCAGTCCCAGTTGCAATAGAGGTACTTTTAGACTCTACAAATTAATAAGTTCATATGGTTATGACATGGGTGGCTTTCCCTTGTTACGGGATGAACCAGTAAATCTGGTCTATGCCAGATGGTGATGCATGGTTCTAATACCATGTCGAGTATCACAGGGAACCATGGTTGAGTAGGCCAATCGGGTACTACCAAAATACCAGACGCAGAGTCTTGCTGTATTTTCCTTAATACCCGACTGATGAGGCAGAAAGGAGGGAATGCATAAATAAACAATTTCCCCCAATGCAACGAAAATGCATCTGTCCCCGCTGCCCCAGGATCTGGTTCCCATGAAACATAGTTTGATAACTGGTGATTAAACCTGGATGCGAATAGATCGATATCTGGTGTTCCATACCATGCTGTAATATCAGCAAATACATTTTCATCCAACATTCATTCGGTGTTTTCATTAAATTTGCGTGACCTGGTGTCTGCCACTGAATTTAGTTTATTTGGTAGGTAAGTGGCTGATATCCAAATATTTTTCTGGATACACCATTGCCAAATTGTGTTGGCCAGATTGTCACATGATATCGATTTGTTTACACCCATGTGGTTGATATATGCTACCACCGTGGTATTGTCAATCTGTAGTCTAACATGCTGGTGATATAACCCAGAACAATATGACTTTAGGCCATGGAATGCACCCAACATTTCCAGGTAGTTTATGCCCAGTGTTTGTAATAATGACGCCTCCTGTGCAGTCCATCTGCCTCCACAGCTGGAGATGGAATTGGTAGCACCCCAACCAAGTGCACTGGCATCAGTTTGTAGCACCATAGAAGGGTTGCTGATAACGATTGGATTGGAACAATGCCGACTGTTATCTGTCCACCATTTTAGTTCCATTATGGCTTCGATTGGTAGCTTCATTGGTCTGTCAAAATGACCAGCATTAACTTTGAGTGCTCGTATTTTTGCCCTCTGTAAATTTTGATAATGTAAAGGTCCAAATTGTGTGGCTGGAAAGGCAGCCACTATTTTGCCAATTATTCTTGCTACCAATCTGATGGATGGTTTACTGATGTCAATGAGGTTATTGCAAGCCTCTATTAAGGCTATAGCCTTTGCCTTAGGCAAAGTCACCGACATGTGAACTGAGTTAATGGTGAACCCCAAATAATCCATTGTAGTGGAAGGGTTTAATTTAGATTTAACTGGATGGATGATAAACCCCAGTTTTTCAAATAATTGTTTTGTGGCTGTTACCGTTTCTTTGGCCAATTCCAAAGTTTTGCCCACAATGAGGATGTCATCTAGTTATGCCATCACCATGTGTTTTTGTTTCCGCAGAAACGATAGGGCTGGTTTCAAAATTTTAGTGAACAGCCTAGGGGCTGATGTTAGCCCAATTGGTAGTGCTCTGTACTGCCAGAGCTGTCCCATCCAGTTGAATTTTAAATAACATCTGTGGTCACCTCGTATAGGGACTGAATAGTAAGCATCTTTTAAATCGATGCTAGCCATGAAGTAACCTTTGGAAATCAATTGTTTAGCAGTAACAAAGGTTTCCATTTTGAAATGAATATATTGTACAAAAGTATTCAAATTTGTCAAATCTATGATGATGCGACAACCACCATCTTTTTTGTTTTTGGTAAAGATATTGGACACAAATTCCTGCGATTCGTGTTGGGTTTTTTCAATTACCCGTTTTACGTAAAGCTGCTCCAGTTCAGCATGTGCTTCTGATTTTTCTTTACCTGAAAGTACGAACATTTGGTTCGGTACATGCTGAACTGGAGGGCTATGTTTGTGTATAAATTCTATGGTATATCCTTGGATACTGCTTAAAATATAAGTGTCTGTAGTTAATATACTCGATTCATCCAGAAAGAAGTGTAATCTCCACCAACCTCCATACTCCCTGCAATTCGTAAGGAACCAGACCCACCTACCTCCATAGTTACCAGTGGCAGGTTTACTTCCTTTTGTGAATCCTTCATGGAGGTTGAGGCGCCAGCGTCTGGGTTTGTGGTTGGGTTGGCGTTGGGGGTTTGCGCATCTTCCACGAAGGCCGGTCTGGGCCATGGCCTAAAAAAGACCCATGTGCAGTGTACCTGGCCTTTGAGCTTTCACCAGTTTGTCTTGTTGTACTGGTGGGTGCATAAGGGTGCTGTTTATGACCATAGTAGGGTTTTGATGATGTCGCTTTGATGAGCCCCAGGGTTTTTGCCTCCTCATCGAGCTCTTTGACTTGTTTGGATAGGTCACCTCCAAATAGTAAAATTTGGTGGTTTTATGTTGCCAGGGTTGCACAGACCTGCAAATTTCGGGTTTAAAGCAGGTCGAATGGCACTCTTCCTGATGATGTTAATTTCGTATTGTATATTACAGAGCAGTGCCAGTGCATCCTGTTGATCCTGCGACATCTCCTTTTCATCTACTGTGCGGGCGAAAGCTGTTATTCCCGTTGTTAGGAGCTTCAGTACTTTTTGGAGTTTGACATCCATGCCTCTAACTCCTGCTCCGACGTGTTTCCATATGCAATTATTTACAATGGGAACATTCAGGGATGTACAGTTCCCAGGTGGCAAATGTCTTGCCGTGGTGTCCATTACAGCCTGTTCCTGTAGCTGCTTAAATGACATATAGTCAATACTGGCAGCTAGTTTCGGTTCCAGGTTTCGGCCAGTTTGGTCTGGCTGTATGAATTGGGACACCATGTCCAGTAGATTTTCGTCTTCCTGCACCCCTCGCACACTTGATGTTTGTTCTGCAAACCCCTCTTCAGGGTCAGCCCAGAATTGACCCCCAGTACTCCCCTCTGACGAGGGAGATGCACTGTGCAGACCTACAAGAGGTGCTGCTGTGGGTGTATTAAATTCCCACAGTGACTAGACTCCATCTCCCGGAGCCTGTCACGTTGGAGCATTTGCTCCATAAGCCGCTCCATCCGGCTCCAGCGTTCACGGTCGCTGGCCGCTCGCGGCTGTTCAAAGTCGGACTCGTCCGAGTCAACGACTCTATTAGACTTTTGTATTGCCTTACCGCCCGGCCGCGGTGTAGATCTGGCCGGTGCGGGCCCAAAGTCGGGCACAGCTGTTCCCATTACAGGTGATTCACGTGCCGCTGGCCGCTGCTGGCTGCCCGCAACTCCGCGGTCCTCCCTCGCCAGCTTTGTAGCAGCCTTCTTGGTTTTCTTCGTCTTGTCCATTGGAGTCCACACCTGTAACACAGTATGTAGAGAACAAAAAGAACGCAGAGTATCTCTTACCTGCAGTTCCCGACCTTTAAACTTTGCCGCTGAGGGGGAACGTCGTTCCACCCGTGTGACTGTTTCGCAATGCGTGTAGCGATATGACACGCATGCGTCCTGGCACGCATGCGTCCTGGCGGGGTTCTTCACGTAGTCACTCACGTGACTCCGAAGTAAAATCCTCTGATTTCTGTACCACATGAGAGACCTATAAAGCTTTTCATATTAAAAAAAAAAGAGCATTCGACAGTTTAGTTAGAGCCAGGAAAAAATGCATCTAAATAAACAAAGACAGGGCCTTGAAAATATGATTTGTTAATTCCGCAAGGTCAAATTTCCATTACCCGAACAGCCATAATGTGGGAGGTAGACACAAAATGCTGGAGTAACTCAGCGGGTGAGGCAGTGGAGAGAAGGAATGGTTGACGTTTCGGGTCGCGACCCTTCTTCAGACTGAACGTGGAGTTGTCTGTTCACCAAGTGTATTCATCCCTCAGCACAGCATGGTGATTGACTACTCAAATTCCCCATCTCATTCCCGTGCTGATCTTTCTAACTCGAGCCTCCCGTGTGCAGGTCATGTTTTACAAACTTGACCACGTTTTTTGAGGAGGTGACAAAGGTGATTAATGAGGGTTGAGCAGTGGATGCTGTCTACATGGATTAGAAGATCAGAAGATCACGTGATAGGGGCAGAATTAGGCCATTCGGCCCATCAAATCTACTCCACCGTTCAATCATGGCTGATCTTTCTCTGCCTTATAACCTAACCCCATTCTCCTGCCTTCTCTCCATAACCTCTGACACCTGTACTAATCAAGAATTTTTTTGACAGACATGTGGCTGAAACCGGGTGATGTTTGAATAGACACGGAGGTAGCAGTTAGGAAACTTTTACATCGGGGCATGAATATGCAGAGAATGAGGCGATATGGATCATGTGGAGGTTTTGGGGTTTAATTTAATTTAGTACCACATTCATAGAAACATAGAAACATAGAAATTAGGTGCAGGAGTAGGCCATTCGGCCCTTCGAGCCTGCACCGCCATTCAATATGATCATGGCTGATCATCCAACTCAGTATCCCATACCTGCCTTCTCTCCATACCCTCTGATCCCCTTAGCCACAAGGGCCATATCTAACTCCCTCTTAAATATAGCCAATGAACTGGCCTCAACTACCCTCTGTGGCAGAGAGTTCCAGAGATTCACCACTCTCTGTGTGAAAAAAGTTCTTCTCATCTCGGTTTTAAAGGATTTCCCCCATATCCTTAAGCTGTGACCCCTTATCCTAGACTTCCTCAACATCGGGAGCAATCTTCCTGCATCTAGCCTATCCAACCCCTTAAGAATTTTGTAAGTTTCTATAAGATCCCCTCTCAATCTCCTAAATTCTAGAGAGTATAAACCAAGTCTATCCAGTCTTCATAAGTCCTGACATCCCAGGAATCAGTCTGGTGAACCTTCTCTGCACTCCCTCTATGGCAATAATGTCCTTCCTCAGATTTGGAGACCAAAACTGTACGCAATACTCCAGGTGTGGTCTCACCAAGACCCTGTACAACTGCAGTAAAACATCCCTGCTCCTATACTCAAATCCTTTTGCTATGAAAGCTAACATACCATTCGCTTTCTTCACTGCCTGCTGCACCTGCATGCCTACTTTCAATGACTTACCATGACACCCAGGTCTTGCTGCATCTTCCCCTTTTCCTAGTCGGCCACCATTTAGATAATAGTCTGCTTTCCTGTTTTTGCCACCAAAATGGATAACCTCACATTTATCCACATTATACTGCATATCTGCCAAACATTTGCCCATTCACCCAGCCTATCCAAGTCACCTTGCAGTCTCCTAGCATCCTCCTCACAGCTAACACTGCCCCCCAGCTTAGTGTCATCTGCAAACTTGGAGATATTGCCTTCAATTCCCTCATCCAGCTCATTAATATATATTGTAAATAGCTGGGGTCCCAGCACTGAGCCTTGCAGTACCCCACTAGTCACTGCCTGCCATTGTGAAAAGGACCCGTTTACTCCTACTCTTTGCTTCCTGTTTGCCAGCCAGTTCTCTATCCACATCAATACTGAACCCCCAATGCCATGTGCTTTAAGTTTGTATTGTGGCGGCTCCCAAGGGTCGTGCCATCATAGTGTCGAACCCCTCGGCACAGGAGTGGTTCAGTCCGGAGGCGGCCCTTAGCCGGAGGCTTTAAAGGCAGGGGTTTGGGTGCCATCTTCCTCTTGTTTGGTCTTCCCTACAACTGGGAGGAACATAATAAAAAGTGCCTCTCAAAACACGACTTCGTGCTTCATTCTGAGACCCACGCACTACAGTATACTAATCTCTTATGTGGGACGTCGAAAGACTTCTGGAAGTCCAGATACACCACATCCACTGGTTCTCCCCTATCCACGCTACTAGTTACATCCTCGAAAAATTCTATAAGATTCGTCAGACATGATTTACCTTTTGTAAATCCATGCTGACTTTGTCCAATGATTTCACCACTTTCCAAATGTGCTGCTATCCCATGTTTAATAACTGACTCTAGCAGTTTCCCCACTACCGACGTTAGACTAACTGGTCTGTAATTCCCCGTTTTCTCTCTCCCTCCCTTTTTAAAAAGTGGGGTTACGTTTGCTACCCGCCAATCCTCAGGAACTACTCCAGAATCTAAAGAGTTTTGAAAGATTATTACTAATGCATCCACTATTTCTGGAGCTACTTCCTTAAGTACTCTGGGATGCAGCCTATCTGGCCCTGGGGATTTATCGGCCTTTAATCCATTCAATTTACCCAACACCACTTCCCGACTATCCTGGATTTCACTCAATTCCTCCAACTCCTTTGACCCGCGGTCCCCTGCTATTTCCGGATGATTATTTATGTCTTCCTTAGTGAAGACGGAACCAAAGTAGTTATTCAATTGGTCCGCCATATCCTTGTTCCCCATGATCAACTCACCTGTTTCTGACTGCAAGGGACCTACATTTGTTTTAACTAATCTCTTTCTTTTCACATATCTATAAAAACTTTTGCAGTCAGTTTTTATGTTCCCTGCCAGTTTTCTTTCATAATCTATTTTTCCTTTCCTAAGTAAGCCCTTTGTCCTCCTCTGCTGGACTCTGAATTTCTCCCAGTCCTCCGGTATGCTGCTTTTTCTGGCTAATTTGTACGCATCATCCTTCGCTTTGATACTATCCCTGATTTCCCTTGTTATCCACGGATGCACTACCTTCCCTGATTTATTCTTTTGCCAAACTGGGATGAACAATTTTTGTAGTTCATCCATGCAGTCATTAAATGTCTTCCATTGCATATCCACCGTCAACCCTTTTAGAATTAATTGCCAGTCAATCTTGGCCAATTCACGTCTCATACCCTCAAAGTTACCTTTCTTTAAGTTCAGAACCATTGTTTCTGAATTAACAATGTCACTCTCCATCCTATTGAAGAACTCAACCATATTATCGTCACTCTTGCCCAAGGGGGCACGTACAACAAGACTGCTAACTAACCCTTCCTCATTACTCAATACCCAGTCTAAAATAGCCTGCTCTCTCGTTGGTTCCTCTACATGTTGATTTAGATAACTATCCCGCATACATTCCAAGAAATCCTCTTCCTCAGCACCCATGCCAATTTGATTCACCCAATCTATATGTAGATTGAAGTCACCCATTATAACTGTTTTGCCTTTGTTGCACGCATTTCTAATTTCCTGTTTGATACCATCTCCAACTTCACTACTACTATTAGGTGGCCTGTACACAACACCCACCAGCGTTTTCTGCCCCTTAGTGTTTCGCAGCTCTACCCATACCGATTCCACATCCTCCAAACTAATGTCCTTCCTTTCCATTGCGTTAATCTCCTCTCTAATCAGCAACGCTACCCCACCTCCTTTTCCTTTCTCTATATCTCCTGAATATTGAATATCCCTGGATGTTCAGTTCCCAGCCTTGGTCACCCTGGAGCCATGTCTCCGTGATCCCAACTATATCATAGTCATTAATAGCTATCTGCACATTCAACTCATCCACCTTATTACGAATGCTCCTTGCATTGAGACACAAAGCCTTCAGGCTTGTTTTTACAACAATCTTACCCCTTATACAATTATGTTGAAAAGTGGCCCTTTTTGATTTCTGCCCTGGTTTTGTCTGCCTGCAACTTTTACTTTTCACCTTGCTACCTATTGCTTCTACCCTCATTTTACACCCCTCTGTCTCTACGCTCACACATTTAAGAAACCCTTTCCCTTTAACTCCATCATCCACTATCCCATTCGACACCCCACCCCCCTTATTCAGTTTAAAACCACTCAGCACAGATGTGATGTGATGAAGGACCTGTTTGTGTGCTACATTGCTCAATGCTCCATGTAAGACATTACCTGGGCAGAACCACTTTGCCTGTAGTGGGAGTCAGTGGTGAGCAGGTCTACAATCCAACAGAGACAAAAATGCTGGAGAAACTCAGCGGGTGAGGCAGCATCTATGGAGACTGATGTGTGGGGGGGGGGGGGGGCGGGAAGAGGAAAGGAAGAGGCAGAGACAGTGGGCTGTGGGAGAGCTGGGAAAGTAGAATGGATAAGGGAGAGCCAGTGGATGTGGTGTATATGGACTTTCAAAAGCCTTTGACAAGCTCCCACACAAGAGCACATGGTATTTGGGGTTGGGTATTGACATGGATGGAGAACTGGTTGGCAGACAGGAAACAAAGAATAGGAATTAATGGGTCCTTTTCAGAATGGCAGGCAGTGACTAGTGGGGTGACGCAGGGCTCAGTGCTGGAAACACAGTAATTTACAATCTTGTAACTATTAAAACTCTGATTGTGTGTGTGTGTGTGTGTGTGTGTGTGTGTGTGTGTGTGTGTGTGTGTGTGTGTGTGTGTGTGTGTGTGTGTGTGTGTGTGTGTGTGTGTGTGTGTGTGTGTGTGTGTGTGTCTCTGTGCATGTGTGTGTGTGTGTGTGTGTGTGTGTGTGTGTGTGTGTGTGTGTGTGTGTGTGTGTGTGTGTGTGTGTGCGTGATCACATCTGCTTGAAAAAACGATGCTCTAACGGTAAAATGTTTACATATTCCTGCAGAGTTTTATCCCGTGGATTCAGAAATTGGCTTACCTGAAAATTTCGAGCTTTATTTCTTGAGTTATTTATGAAAATGTTCATAAATCTGAAATATCTTTGAAAATTAACGAGCTGATGACGTCACAATGGGTCTGCTCCAGCCGCCCGCTGCGCATTGCTTTCCACGCGCTGCGAGTTACGTCACCCCACCCCCCTCGGCTCACAATCATTTGGTCACCGCCCGCCTGCCGTGGCCCCGCCCGCTCGCAGTCGGCTCGCACTCGACTGGCCGTCCACCCCCACCCCGCCCGCAGCCCAGCCGCCCCCCCCCCCCGGGCTCTGGATTGAAGCCGCTGAACACGCAGTCCTTTGATAGACGCGTGCACCACTGCCCACTCGCTGCCCCCTTCCTCCACTCCCTGCTCCCTTCTTCCTCTCCCCCCTCCTCCTCCAACTCCTCTCCCCCTCCTCCTCCTCCTCTACCCCCATCCTCTCCTCCACTCCTCTTCCCCCCTCCTCTCCCCTCCCCTCCTCTTCCCCCCTCCTCTCCCCTCCCCTCCTCTTCCCCCCCTCTCCTCTCCCCTCCTCTTCCCCCCTCCTCTCCCCTCCCCGGCCTCTCTCCCCCTCCTCTCCCCCCTGGCCTCTTTCCTCCTCCTCTCCCTCCTCCTTCCCCCCTTCTTCTTCCCCCCTGCCTCTTCCCCCCCTCTTTTCCCCTCTTCCCCCCTCCTCTCCCCCCCCTCCTCCCCCCACCCCCCTTTCCCCCCCGATTTAGACGAGGGAATTAAATGTAACATCTCCAAGTTTGCGGATGACACAAATCTGGGTGGCAGGGTGAACTGTGAGGAGGATGCTATGAGGTTGCAGGGTGACTTGGATAGGTTGGGTGAGTGGGCAGATGCATGGCAGATGCAGTATAATGTGGATAAATGTGAGGTTATCCACTTTGGTGTCAAGAACAGGAAGGCAGATTATTATCTGAATGGTGTCAGATTAAGAAAAGTGTATGTGCAACGAGACCTGGGTGTGCTAGTACATCAGTCACTGAAAGTAAGCATACAGGTACAGCAGGCAGTGAAGAAAGCTAATGGCATGTTGGCCTTCATTGCGAGATTAGGAGCAAGGAGGTCCTACTGCAGTTATACAGGGGCCTGGTGAGACCGCACCTGGAGTATTGTGTGCAGTTTGGTCTCCTAATTTGAGGAAGGACATTCTTGCTATTGAGGGAGTGGAGCGTAGGTTCACCAGTTTAATTCCCGGGATGGCGGGATTGACATATGATGAAAGAATGGGTCGACTGGGCTTATATTCACTGGAATTTAGAAGGATGAGAAGGGATCTTATAGAAAACATATAAAATTCTTAAAGGATTGGACAGGCTAGATGCAGGAATAAATGTTCCCATGTTGGGGGAGTCCAGAACCAGGGGTCACAGTTTAAGAATAAGGGCTAGGCCATTTAAGACTGAGATGAGGAAAAACGTTTTCACCCAAAGAGTTGTGAATCTATGGAATTCTCTGCCATAGAAGGCAGTGGAGGCCAATTCACTGGATGTTTTCAAGTGAAAGTTAGATTTAGCTCTTAGGGCTAACGGAATCAAGGGATATGGGGAAAAAGCCGGAACGGGGTACTGATTGTGGATGATCAGCCATGATCATATTGAATGGCGGCGCTGGCTCGAAGGGCCGAATGGCCTCCTCCTGTAAGATTAATCTGTAAATAAATATATTTTGATACATAACATTTATTGGACCCTAGAGTTTAAATTATAATATCATTAAAAATTTATATTTTGAAAATTAATTTGTTAATCTTAGTTGTAATTTCACAGTATCATCATTTTTAAATGTTACTTTTCTGCAGTTAGCTGTCATTGTTTCATATTCACTTTTTCTCCTTATGGGATGTTCCTTTAATAAGTGTACAAAGTATAGTATACGACGACACAGAATTGGCAACCACTTTGAGGCATCATAACTGAGGTAACGTTTGTTGGCTGCAGCCATTGCTACAACAGAAGGAAATATATTGAAACCATGTCAGTTGTTTTAATTGAGTCCTGGATTGCCTGGAAACCCAAAATAATCTTTAAAAAGGAAGTGTTTCTGCATGAACAACTGGGGAAATGGCAGGTACGTCCCCTCACTTCCTCCATGAATAACATAACAATTAATGAAAATTTTAATATTTACAGTTTGTTTGCAAATGATAAGGCCCTTGCTTTACTGCGACATGAGAAGTCAAATACTGCTGTATTATGTGAGGTTGTAAGGTTTTTACTGACGGTTTATGGATTAAATTCCACAATTTTATTCATTTGCTGATTTGTGTAGCTGAGGAATTTAAATTTCACTAGCATTACATGGGATTTAGGGATTTTCACTGGTGCTTTGGGGATTAAAGTAATTCCACACATCTTCCTGAGCAGACTGCATATCACTGACTTTGCAAACAGCCCTTTAAGGATTGAAGGTGGGATGGGGCAGTGGAGAGGGAGAGCGGGAGGTAGCTACATATCCCATCCGTCTTCTCCAATCCAAAGTGTGACCCAGAGAAACTGGTGTGACACTTGCTCACCATTTACGTACATCATTTACGCAACATTTGTCAGCGTGATAGTAAAGTGAAGAGAGACACAAAAGGCTGGAGTAACTCAGCGGGGACAGGCAGCACCTATGAAGAGAAGGAATGGGTGACGTTTCGGGTCGAGACCCTTCTTCAGACTGAAAGTCATAAGAAAGGGAAACGAGAGATATAGACGATGATGTAGAGAGATAAAGAACAGTGAATGAAAGATATGCAAAAAAGTATCGATGACAAAGGAAACAGGTCATTGTTAGCTGTTCATTGGGTGAAAATGAGAAGCTGGTGTGATTTGTGTGGGGGAGGGATAGAGAGAGAGAGGGAATGCTGGGGTAACTTGTAGTTAGAGAAATCAATATTCATACCACTGGGCTGGAAGCTGCCCAAGTGAAATATGAGATGCTGTTCCTCCAAATTGTGTTTGGGCCTCACTCTGACAATGGAGGAGACCGAGACAGAAAGGTCAGTGTGGGAATGGGAAGGAGAGCGATGTTGGATGAGAGCCCATGTCCCTTCTGCCTTCAGAGATGTGACCACGAGGAATGCATAATTCACTCTGCACACCCTGGTCAAAATGTCAGGATAAATGAAAACAAATCTGTAACCACATTCTGTTGCCCTTTCCCAATTCTCCTGTTTCACTCATATGTTTTATTATTCAGTCTCTGGGTTTAACAACTGGAATGGTCAAAAACAAATCCAGTTATGTGGTGAAGCACAGTAAAGTTGAACAGCTGCAGCATTGGCAATGCAGTACCTTTAATGGCAATAACAGAAGGCAGAAACTCCTGTGGGAAGTGTCAGAAAGGAAGGATAAAGAAAAATTGTATACATTATGTTAAGAAAATAAAAAATGGCCAGGGGTGTGTTCAATGGAATAACACATGTTCACAGGCAGTTATGATCTCCAGATGCTAAAAGAACCCTTTGAGTTCCAGAAAAGAGAACTCAGAATGAGGAAAACTGCAAACTATATAGACTCTAATTGTCAGTGCACGGGTGACTTTTACTGGGGTTTTTTTTAACGATAGTTATGAATGAAGTACCTGATTTGCCAGAATGAGCAAAGGACAGGAGGCTGAAAACTGTCACGGAACAGCTTCAGGAACAGCTTCTTCCCTACAGCCATTCGGCTATTAAACACCACAACCTTCAAAATAAGCTCTGAACTACATCGACTATTGTTGTTATCATTCCACTATTATTGGGTTTTTTTAACGTGTGTGTATGTGTGTGTGTGCGTTTGTGTGTGTGTGTGTGTGTGCGCGCGCGCGTGTATATATATATATATATATATATATACACGCACACATACACACAAACGCATACGTACATGTATAAAAACCCCAATAATAGTGGCATGATAACAATAATAGTCTATGTAGTTCAGAGATTATTTTGAAGGTATATATATATATATATATATGCCTTCAATATATATATACACCTTCAAAATATATATATATACCTTCAAAATATATATATATATTTATATATATATGTGTGTGTGTGTGTGTGTATATATATATGTGTGTATATATATATGTGTGTATGTGTGTGTATATATATATATATGATCTGTATATATGTGTAAATGCGAGTATGTCTATATATATACATACTGAACTTTTTTTCACGTTTATTATATAGTTTACAGTGTATTATGTTTACATATTGTGTTGTGCTGCAGCAAGTATAAATGTCATTGTTCTATCTGGGACACATGACAATAAAACACTCTTGACTGTGCAGAATATCTGTCAATTGCAGCAGATATCAGAATGAAATTCTCTATTGTCCATCTACCTTTCCTCCTGCATTCGCGTTATCCTCCTACATGCAAGGGAAAATACATGCATTATCATTGTTTTCTTCTAACAAACTGAAAATTAAAAATTAACTTAGTGTTAATCACAGGCCCTTGTATTTTTAATTATCAAAACTCCTTCATGTTTGTGGTAGCTTTGAGTTATGGGCCTCTTGACATCCTCATAAAAGAACACCTGTATTGAACACTCAGCAATGAGTTATCCTCAAATTACCATTCTTTATATCACACACACTGTTAAACTTTCCAATTGCTTAGATCAGAAATCATAGCTCTTTTGAAGTTGAGTATCTGTGCCAAATCTTTGAACAGTCTATAGTGCTCTTAAAATAAGCTCGGCTTAATGTAGCATGCCACCAAAAAGTTATCTTCACTTCAAAGTTATGAGCCTCAGAACATGACTGAATATTCTAAGACTTAACATTAAAATAAAGTGCGCATTCTCGGTTTTGGCACAATAGATATTAAATCAAGTAATACCACTATAAAAACTGAATTCAGCAGGCGAGGTTCATGTGCCAGCTGTCCACCCTTACCTAAATTATACAGGAGCCACTGCATAAAATAGGACCATTAAACTGGAATCTGAGCAATAAGAGATCAGAAGAGACATACGCAAAATTTCTAATGTCAATAATATTTGGTAAAGCACCAACATGAGAACAAAGTGTCATTTCCTGCTTTTATACTGGTGCCAATGTTTCCCCCCAAAGCTGCCAACAACAATAATTTCACTCCCTTATAGTTCAGAGCACGATGGTGGCATCATTGAGGTGATGTGTCTTTAAAACCAGCTCTCAAGTTCTGCCTCTGAACATCTCCCTTCCATTTTGTTCACCCAGTCCATTAGTAGTTACACATTTAAACTCTCCCCCCCAAGGTCAGTTCCAACTCTCTGCCTCCCTCTCACACTCTCAACCCTTTCTTTAAACTTTTGACCAAACACTTAGTCACCAGAATTCACATTTCCTTCTTTGGTTTGCTGTCCACCTTTCTTCTATTACATCTGTTAACATATGATGAGCGCTAGACCACACTGGGCCTCTACTCATTGGAGTTTTATAAGAATGAGGGGGACCTCATTACCAAATAGTGAAAGGTCTGGATTGAGTGGATGTGGTGAGGACATTTCCACTAGTGGGAGAGTTTAGAACCCGAGGTCACAGAATTAAAGGGCGTTCCTTTAGGAAAGAGATGAGGAGGAATTTCCTTAGTCAGAGGGTGGTGAATCTGTGGAATTTATTGCCACAGATGGCTGTTGAGGCTAAGTCAATGAATATTTTTAAGGCAGAGATTGATAGATTCTTGATTAGTGCGGGTGTCAGTGGTTATGGGGAGAAGGCAGGAGAGTGGGGTTTGGAGGGAGAGATAGATCAGCCATGATTGAATGGCAAAGTAGACAAGAGGGCCGAATGGTCTAATTCTGCTCCTATGAGTTATGACCTAACAAACTTATGAATATCCCTTGGGTTATTTGGGGTACGACTTTTTTACATTAATTGTAAGAGAGTGACTAACAGCAACGTGTGTCAGGTAAATTCTGGCCCAGGAGAGATTTATTAAGCAACTACACTGTACCCATTTTAAAAGTAGGAGAAGATAAAACATCAGTGATAGAAGTGAAATGAAAAATAAATCAGTGTGAGGAAATCATTGGAATTCGCATAAATAAATATTTTAATGAGTTTTGCCTCATATAAGTTTAAACATGTAGATCAGTGAATCCAAATAGTTTTGGCCATAATCTTCCAAAACTCTCTTGGCTTGGAATTGCAACATTAGATTGTTAGTTGGTTAATGTCACACTGTCACTTTTCAACTTTTTATAAGTTCATTGGCAAATTTGCTTCTTTAATGTTGTGAGCGATAGTATACACACAAAAATGTGAAATGATTGGTGGGAGCTAAGGTGGGGTTTTTTCCAAAGGATAATTCACATCTTACAAATCTGGTGGAGTTTCTTGAAGGTGTTACGAATAAGCATCTGGTGAACCTCTCCATCATTGCACACAATGTTCCAATATTTCAGAAAGTTGTGCTATACGTCTTACTAAAGGTGAAAAGATCACAACTAGTTTAAGTGGGGGGAAATAGAGAAAGCTATTCCCATTAGCAAGAGGCCTAAAGCTGACGTGATGGGTAAAAAGTGTTACATGTGAGGAAAATGGTTTGTGTAGAGAAAAATATCATCGACAGTGCATTCAGAAAGTATTCAGACCCCTTCACTTTTTCCACATTTTGTTACGTTACAGCCTTATTCTAAAATGGATTAAATTCTTTTTTTTAATCATCAATCTACGCACAATACCCCATAATAAAAAAGTGAAAACAGGTGTTTTGCTAAGGAATTAAAAATAAATAACTGAAATATCCCATTTACATAAGTATTCAGACCCTTTACTCAGTACTTTGTTGAGACACCTTTGGCATCGATTATTACAGTCTCAAGTCTTCTTGGGTATGACGCTACAAGCTTGGCGCACCTGTATTTGGGTAATTTCTCCCATTCTTCTCTGCAGATCCTCTCAAGCTCTGTCAGGTTGGATGGGGAGCGTCGATGCACAGCTATTTTCAGGTCCCTCCAGAGATGCTCGATCGGGTTCAAGTCCAGGCTGGGCCACTCAAGGACTTGTCACAAAGCCACTCCTGCATCGTCTTGGCTGGGTGCTTAGGGTCATTGTCCTGTTGGAAGGTGAACCTCCGCCCCAACCTGAGGTCCAGAATGCTCTGGAGCAGGTTTTCATCAAGGATCTCTCTGTACTTTGCTCCGTTCATCTTTTCCTCGATCCTGACTAGTCTCACAGTTCCTGAAAAACATCCCCACAGCATGATGCTGCCACCATGCTTCACCGTAGGTATGGTATTGGCCAAGTGATGAATGGTACCTGGTTTCCTCCAGATGTGACGCTTAGCATTCAGGCTAAAGAATTCAATCTTGGTTTCATCAGACCAGAGGATCTTGTTTCTCATGGTCTGAGAGTCCTTTAGGTGGCTTTTGGCAAACTCCAAGCGGGCTGTCACGTGCCTTTTACTGAGGAGTGGCTTCCGTTTGGCCATTCTACCATAAAGGCCTGATTGGTGGAGTGCTGCAGATATAGTTGTACTTCTGGAAGGTTCTCCCATTTCCACAGAGGAAATCTGGAGCTCTGTCAGAGTGACCATCAGGTTCTTGGTCACCTCCCTGACCAAGGCCCTTCTCCCCCGATTGCTCAGTTTGGCCGGGCGGCCAGCTCTATGAAGAGTCCTGGTGGTTCCAAAGTTCTTCCATTTAAAAATGATGGAGGCCACGGTGCTCTTCGGGACCTGCAATACTGCAGAAATTGTTTTATACCCTTCCCCAGATCTGTGTCTCGGAGGTCCACGGACAATTCCTTCGTCTTCATGGCTTGGTTTTTGCTCTGACACGCACTGTCAACTGTGGGACCTTCTATAGACAGGTGTGTGCCTTTCCAAATCATGTCCAATCAATTTAATTTACCACTGGTGGACTCCAATCAAGTTGTAGAAACTTCTCAAGGATAATCAATGCAAACAGGATGCACTTAAGCTCAATTTTGAGTGTCATAGCAAAGGGTCTGAATACTTATGTAAATGTGATATTTCAGTTATTTATTTTTACTTACTTTGCAAAAATTTCTAAACACCTGTTTTCGCTTCTTCATTCTGGTGGTATTGTGTGTAGGTTGGTGATAAAAAAAGAAAGAATTTAATCCATTTTAAAATAAGGCTGTACCGTTACAAAATGTGGGAAAAGTGAAGGGATCTGATTACTTTCTGAATGCCCTGTATAAAATGATAGAAACAGCCAGGGCTTTCCAAAAAGGAGCTACATAGCCACTGGAGAGGGGAATCATTTTCAGATGGTAGAGGAAAGATGGTGAGGAGGTTGCCACTATAGGCTTGATATGCTGAAGTGCCTCTTCCTTTGCCTTCCATGTTTCTGTGATTCAATGGGTTTGCTTGACACTACTATTGAAACATATAAGATTATTAAAGGTTTGGACATGCTAGAGGCAGGAAACATCTTCCCGATGTTGGGGGAGTCCAGAACCAGGGGTCTCAGTTTAAGAATAAGTGGTAAGCCATATGGCGGACCAATTGAATAACTACTTTGGTTCCGTCTTCACTAAGGAAGACATAAATAATCTGCCGGAAGTAGCAGGGGGCCGCGGGTCAAAGGAGATGGAGGAACTGAGTGAAATCCAGGTTAGTCGGGAAGTGGTGTTGGGTAAATTGAATGGATTTAAGGCCGATAAATCACCAGGACCAGATAGGCTGCATCCCAGAGTACTTAAGGAAGTAGCTCCAGAAATAGTGGATGCATTAGTGATAATTTTTCAAAACTCTTTAGATTCTGGAGTAGTTCCTGAGGTTTGGAGGGTAGCAAACGTAACCCCACTTTTTAAGAAGGGAGGGAGAGAGAAAACGGGGAATTACAGACCAGTTAGTCTAACATCGGTAGTGGGGAAACTGCTAGAGTCAGTTATTAAAGATGGGATAGCAGCACATTTGGAAAGTGGTGAAATCATTGGACAAAGTCAGCATGGATTTACGAAAGGTAAATCGTGTCTGACGAATCTTATAGAATTTTTCGAGGATGTAACGAGTAGAGTGGATAGGGGAGAACCAGTGGATGTGTTGTATCTGGACTTTCAGAAGGCTTTCGACAAGGTACCACATAAGAGATTAGGATACAAACTTAAATCACACGGTATTGGGGGTTCAGTATTGATGTGGATAGAGAACTGGCTGGCAAACAGGAAGCAAAGAGTAGGAGTAAACGGGTCCTTTTCACAATGGCAGGCAGTGACTAGTGGGGTACCGCAAGGCTCAGTGCTGGGACCCCAGCTATTTACAATTTATATTAATGAACTGGATGAGGGAATTGAAAGCAACATCTCCAAGTTTGCGGATGACACTAAGCTGGGGGGCAGTGTTAGCTGTGAGGAGGATGCTAGGAGACTACAAGGTGACTTAGATAGGCTGGGTGAGTGGGCAAATGTTTGGCAGATGCAGTATAATGTGGATAAATGTGAGGTTATCCATTTTGGTGGCAAAAACGGGAAGGCAGACTATTATCTAAATGGTGGCCGATTAGGAAATGGGGAGATGCAGCGAGACCTGGGTGTCATGGTACACCAGTCATTGAAAGTAGGCATGCAGGTGCAGCAGGCAGTGAAGAAAGCGAATGGTATGTTGGCTTTCATAGCAAGAGGATTTGAGTATAGGAGCAGGGAGGTTCTACTGCAGTTGTACAGGGTCTTGGTGAGACCACACCTGGAGTATTGCGTACAGTTTTGGTCTCCAAATCTGAGGAAGGACATTATAGCCATTGAGGGAGTGCAGAGAAGGTTCACCAGAACTGATTCCTGGGATGTCAGGACTTTCATATGAAGAAAGACTGGATAGACTTGGCTTATACTCGCTAGAATTTAGGAGATTGAGGGGGGATCTTATAGAAACGTACAAAATTCTTATGGGGTTGGACAGGCTAGATGCAGGAAGATTGTTCCCGATGTTGGGGAAGTCCAGGACAAGGGGTCACAGCTTAAGGATAAGGGGGAAATCCTTTAAGACCGAGATGAGGAAAAACGTTTTCACACAGAGAGTGGTGAATCTCTGGAACTCTCTGCCACAGAGGGTAGTTGAGGCCAGTTCATTGGCTATATTTAAGAGGGAGTTAGATGTGGCCCTTGTGGCTAAGGGGATCAGGGGGTATGGAGAGAAGGCAGGTACGGGATACTGAGTTGGATGATCAGCCATGATCATATTGAATGGCGGTGCAGGCTCGAAGGGCCGAATGGCCTACTCCTGCACCTATTTTCTATGTATCTATGTATCTATGTATTTAGAACGGAGACAAGGAAACACTTTTTCTCACAGAGAGTTGTGAGTCTGTGGAATTCTCTGCCTCAGAGGGCGGTGGAGGCTGGTTCTCTGGATACTTTCAAGAGAGAGCTAGCTAGGGTTCTTAAAGATAGCGGAGTCAGGGGATATGGGGAGAAGGCAGGAACGGGGTACTGATTGGGGATGATCAGCCATGATCACATTGAATGGCGGTGCGAGCTCGAAGGGTCGAATGGCCTACTCCTGCACCTATTGTCTATTGTCTATTGTCTATAAATGGCGACATTATATGATACAGCCGCCAGCAGAATGTTGGAAAGGGAATGATAGATTAAGCATGTGTTTTATGTGGGAAGTGGGAAGTCATCCATTTTGGGCCCAAGGAAGATAAATTTGATTTTGTTTTTAAATGATAAAGAGTTAGCAATTCTTGATGACAAAGTGATTTTGGAACTCAAATTCAATATCAATCAGAAGACCATCCAAAGATAGATGCAAAAAGCTGGAGTAACTCAGCGGGACAGGCAGCATCTCTGGAGAGAAGGAATGAGTGACGTTTCGGGTCGAGACCCTTCTTCAGAAGAAGTTTTCCTTTCCTTCCAACACAGAAGACAATCCATATGTACTATAACCAGCATATCCACCTACAGGGAATACAGTACAGAAAAGTACAGTACATTACAGAATGGTAATACATATCGTAAAAGCACTCAATATGATTTCATGTCATGTTTCATATATTTTGTGTTTTTTGTGTTTTTACGACTGTTGGCCGATCAATTTCCCTCCTGGTTTATATAAAGTTCTATCGTATCGTAACGTATCGTACTTTCTCTAAATGGGTGGAAATAAAAAGGAGATGAAGCTATGCTTGACTTGTAACTTCTTTTTATTTCAACAAACCACATCAAGGCTCCTGCAGGTCAGGCAGCACCTCTGGAGAGAAGGAATGGGTGATGTGTCGGATCGAGACTGAAGAAGGGTCTGGACCCGAAACGTCACCCATTCCTTCTCTCCAGAGATGCTGCCTGACCTGCCGAGTTACTCCAGCATTTTGTGTCTACCTTCTGCATCTGCTGTTCCTTCTGACACATCAAGGCTCCTGCATTCAGTTTCAAGCATCACACTTCATTAGCAGTATGTTGACCAAAGAGCAAGTGTGAAGGCTCCCACGCTAATTGTCTCAACCAATTCACATGATACTGAGCTTCAAATTTGCATCACTGTCAGAATCAGGCTTTCCTCTGAATGCCTCCTTTGATCTATTTGTGATTGTTTTATATTTACGGTATCTAATATTAGTCTTGCCCATCAGTGGAAACAATTTTCATCAGCTCTGTTGAACCAGCTCTGTTCTAATGTAAAAGCCTTTGAGACTTCTCTTTTCTGGAGAAAATGGGTTCCAGCATATCCAATCTTGACAAACCTTTAATGCTTGCATTATTTTTACAACTTTTTTCCACTTTTCCCAATACTGTAAATCTCTGTTCATCTACTCTCCCTGGTGCTGCAATAGCAGATTTTTTTCCAGGTTATCAAATGTTATTAATGCTCCAATACACATTTGCTTCACTTATTTTTAGATGTTACACTGCAGAATAATGAATATGCCAGTAAACCCAGTAAGTGGAACGAGGCTCCAGTAAATTTCAAGGTAGTGTGGAGAATAGCACTTGGTAAGTTTCCACAGAGCGAGCGAACCCTCCCCAGAATGTGAAAGAGAGCAGTGGAGTCATGGAGCAGTGGATGACCACCACGGGCGCCGTACGATTGGCAGCCTCTGCCAACAGTCTGTTTTTTTGTCTTTTTGTTGTTTTTAGCCTGTTTAAAAGTATGTTTTTGGAGGTTTCTTAGTCTTTTTATGTGGGGGTGGGCAGGGTAAGGCGGAAGCTGTTTTCCAGTCACTTCCTGGTCGAGGATGCGTCTTTTCTCCGAGTCGCGTCTTCGCCCCCCCCCCCCTCGCGGCCTACCATCTGGATTGGCACGGCCTTTCCTGCTGGAGACCGACCAGAGCTTCAGCAGCGGCGCAGCACTGAATTACCATCGTGGAGCAGGCAATGTTTTACCGGTGATCGCCATGTTGGAGCTCCTGCGTGTTGAGCCTGCTGCTTCAACATCGTGGCGCTGTGGTTGCGGAGCTTCCAGCCGCGGGCGGTGCTGACTTCAATTTCGCGGAGTCCTGGGATCCCTTTGCCGAGGGCCGCCAGTGTTGGAGCTCCGTCCAGCTCGGCCTGTGAAGTTCGGAGGCCGCGGTCTCCGGTGAGAAGTGGCCGATTCGGAACTCCAAGCCGCTGAGAATGTTCTTCCGTTCCGACGTCGGAGTTTCATCATCCCAGCGAGAGGGCCTGAACATTGGGCCGCCGTAACGGCGACTGCGGAGGGCTCGAGGCCCCGACCACGGGTGAACAAAGAGGAAGATGACTGAACTGTATTGCCTTCTCTCACAGTGGGAAACATTGATTTCGCTGTGTGGGGATGTTTATGTTAAATTCTATCGTGTATTGTGTTCTTTTTATTCGTATGGCTGTATGGTAACTCAAATCTCACTGTACCAACTGGTGCATGTGACAATAAATGTGAACTTGAAATTTGAGTCAGGGCCCTGGTGTGTGAAAGGGAATCAGGGAATCAGGGCTCTCTTAAAAGTTTATTAGTTTAGTTTAGAGATACAGCACGGAAACAGGCCCTTGGCCCACCGAGCCCACACCGACCAGCGATCCCCGCACATTAACACTAGTCTACACACACTATGGGCAATTTACACTTACACCAAGCCACTTAACCTACAAACATGTACATCTTTGGAGGGTGGGAGGAAACCAAAGATCTCGGAGCTAACTCACGCAGGTCACGGGGAGAACGTACAAACTTCGTACAGACAGCTCCCGTAGTCGGGATCGAACCCGGGTCTCTGGCGCTGCAAGCGCTGTAAGGGCAGCAACTCTACCGCTGCAACCACCGTGACCGCCCTAGGATGGAAGGAATCAGGACGTTGATGCGTGGATGGAAGTGGGGGACTCGGGGTTCCTGTAAGCTTAAAGAGAACACGGCAACTGGTATCTTCCTGAGTGAAAGGGAGAGCAGGTACCAGGGCCTTGGTGAGAGGACGAGGGGTATGATAAACATCACTTGGTGAGCCAGGTGCTGAGCCATTTGGTTTTCTGGACGTTCGGACAGCTGATTATTGGAGTTTTACTGTACGTAGATAAATTAAAAAGAACCCACACCTACATTGTACTCCAAATCTCTATACAAATTCAACATCATTTATCTAGCTTTGATCAAGATAAGAACTTCATTGTTCTTATAATTATATTGTTAATCTATTATTAAAAATCTGTGAATTATTATTTCCCTTTCTTCTTCCTCGTGTCCAGCCATCTTCTATTTCACATCTTTCCGGTCGGTCTGTGACGGTTGACGGTCGGTGGTTGCAAAATTGGCTACTTCAGTCAGTCACTGTGGTACAGTTTCTGTCGTCAGCATTGCCCGGGATGCGCCACGTGGAGGCTTCTGCTTGCATCCCATTATCCCCTTGATTTATTTGCATCTTTATTACATTTTGGCTCTTATGTTCCCAGTATTGGACAATCTCCCCAATCTTCCTGCCAGAATATATACCACCTTGCACTGTCTTTCTTGAAATTCCTGAAACCCATGAGCCCCAATTCAACTTGTTTATGATATATTTATTAGCATTCACTATTCATTTTTCATGTCTTCCTTGGTATTAAAAGAGCATCCCCCAATCCAAATAGTTGACGTCACATTTTTAATATTGACAAGGTGATTTGTAACTCCAGTTCATTATCGTAAACTGTGATCATCAGCAGTGTTCCCTCTGGAACATTATCTCACACTTTCTGCCAGTCGGAATAACTACCTTTCACTTCTACTTCTCTCTCCTGTTTCGCAACCAGGTTGTGGAATATTCTGCTATTTCCCCAGAAGTGATTTGTTTAAGTAGGCATCATCTTCAGTACAGACATGGTGGGCTGAAGGGCCTGTTTCTGTTTTCCATATTCTACAGTATGTTCACCCTCTGAGTTCAGCCTGGAAGCTGTATGTGGTAGGTTTCAAACTGTATCAAGAGAACGTTTCCAAGAGAGAGTTAAGGCCCTGTCCCACTTACGTGTTCTTGGCACGCAAAGTACGCAACCTCGTCGTCGCGTTGAGGCGCACGGTCATCGTGTGGCTGTGCGGGGCCGGTCCCACTGAGAAGCGTGGAGGGGTATGGAGTTGTGCGTGGTATCGCGTGGCGCTCCGAAATTTTGTAGCGAACGAAATCTTCGCGCGCCACCAGCCTGTCGCGTAACTGACGGCCAAAGTGGGACAGGCCCAAGACCTTGGCACAATGCAACGTCTCACCTCCAATAGCAGCAGAAGCAGGCAAACGATCGCCGAGCCCGGCCTGGGGCTCACGGCCATTGCGGATCCGGATCCGCCCCCACTCCTCCTCCCAGAGCGGGGCCAAGAAAATTGAAGATAGACACAAAATGCTGGAGTAACTCACCGGGACCGGCAGCATCTCTGGAGAGAAGCAATGGATGACGTTTCAGGTCAAGACCCTTCTTTCAGACTGAAGAAGAGTCTCGACCCGAAGCGTCACCCATTGCTTCTCTCCATAGATGCTGCCGGTCCCGCTGAGTTACTCCAGCATTTGGTGTCCATCTTCAAATGACGTCACGCGTTCCAGACGGTTGTGCGGGCGCATGAAGACGCGCACGACCTTCGCGGGACCATCGCGCCTCAACGCGTAATTAGCGTGCCAAGGTCACATAAGTGGGACAGGGGCTTTAGATAGAGCTCTTAAAGATTGCGGAGTCAGGGGATATGGGGAGAAGGCAGGAACGGGGTACTGAATGGCGGTGCTGGCTCAAAGGGCCGAATGGCCTACTCCTGCACCTATTGTCTATTGTCTATTGTAATTAGAAGCTACTACCCATAGCTCTACACTCTATGTAGAATATACTTTGTATATGTTATGTGCAGAAAAAGGAAATGATCTGGCCATTATCACATTGCTTTTGTGGACCCTTTACTGTGTGCAAATAGGCTGCCAGCTCTGCTATGTTACAGCAGTGGCCGTATTTCAATAGTACTTCTGGCTGTAAATTGCTTTGGGACCTCCCGAGGGTTGGTTTCAATGGGGATATAATATGGTATTGAAATTGTTGCTTATTTAAGAGGACTGTGGCTACCAGGAAAATTGGAGCTTTCAACACTGAGTTCCGGATTTTCCTTCAGGAAGGAGTATCATTGTGTGGAGATGAAGATGGGCAAAGATGCGTATGGGATATAATCTGCTGCCTCCTTCACCCCAGTAACCCTGGCATTCCCTCTCCCTCTATCCCTCCCCCACACAAGTCACACCAGCTTCTCGTTCTCACCCAACTTGCAGCTATCAATGGCCTGTTTCCTTTACCATCGACACTCCTGCTCTCCACACTTCAAACATCTGGTGGTGAAGTGCCGTTCCTTCTACCTCCCAAGGGAATTCTACCTCCCAAGGGAATTCACCTCCATCATCCGGACCGCGGTCTACATCCCACCCCAGGCAGACGTCCGTCTGGCACTGGAGAAGCTGCACGCCGTGGTCAACAAACACCAGACGTCTTACCCCAAGGCATACGCCACCATTGCTGGGGACTTCAATAAGGCAAACCTCAAGAAATCACTCCCTAACTTCCACCAACATTTCTCCTGCTGCACCAGAAGACCAAACACCCTCGACCACTGCTACACTGCCTTCAAGAATGCCTATTGCTCTATCCCTCGCCCTCACTTCAGTAAATCCGACCATACCGCGGTGCTGCTTCTTCCTGCCTACGGGCAGCAATTAAAGAGCGCACCCCCAGAGGTGAGGACAGTGCAGAGCTGAACGGAGGGGGGGGCGGGGGGTGGGGGGGGTGGGGGGGGGTGGGGGGGGGGCAGAGGAACAACTACAAGACTGTTTGGAGTCTGTAGACTGGGCAATGTTCAAGGACTCGGCAACGGACTTGAACGAATACGCCACAGTCGTTACAGACTTCATTAAGAAGTGTGTGGAGGACTGCATCCCCACAAAAACCTTCCGAGTGTTTCCCAATCAGAAACCTTGGATGAACTTTGAGATCCGCACTCTTCTGAAGATCAGACACCGGGCATTCATGTCTGATGATACAGTGGTCTACAAGAAGTCCAGATACGACCTTGGTAAGGCCATCTTAAAGGCCAAAATGGACTTCTGCTCCAAACTGGAGGATGAGACAGATGTTCAGCAGCTGTGGCGGGGCCTGAATGCAATCACCTCTTACAAAGCGAAACCAGGAGGCAGCTCGAATGTCGGCGAAACATCACTCCCTGATGAGCTCAATGCGTTTTACGCATGCTTTGATAGGGAGAACACTGATGTGCCTTCCCAAGACCCCATTCGTTGTGATGGTATTTCAGTCACAGTCACAGAGGCCGATGTCAGGAAATCCTTCAGGGGGGTGAACCCTCGAAAAGCGCCTGGACCTGATGGTATACCTGGTCGTGTTATACAAACCTGTGCGGACCAACTGGCTGGAGTTTTTACAGACATTTTCAACCTCTCACTTCTGAGGTCTGAGTTTCCCACCTGCTTTAAAAGGGCATCAATTATACCGGTGCCCAAGAAGAGTAAGGTGACGTGCCTCATTGACTATCGACCAGTGGCACTAATGCCTGTGGTGATGAAGTGCTTTGAGAGGTTGATCATGGCGCAAATCAACTCCTACCTCGACAAAAACCTGGACCCACTGCAGTTCGCTTACCGCCACAACAGATCAACGGTGGATGCGATCTCGCTGGCTCTCCACTCCACTCTGGACCACTTGGACAACAAAAACTCATATGTCAGGCTGTTATTCATTGATTACAGCTCGGCATTTAATGCAATCATCACCTCCAAGCTGGTTACCAAACTCGCAGAACTGGGTCTCTGCGCATCCCTCTGCAATTGGATCCTCGACTTCCTCGTTCACAGACCACAGTCTGTTCGTATTGGTGGAAATGTGTCAGCCTCGATAACAATCAGCATGGGAGCACCTCAAGGCTGCGTGCTCAGCCCCCTGCTGTACTCACTCTATACTCATGACTGCGTATCCGGTCATAGTGCGAACTCTATCATCAAGTTCGCTGACGACACCACTGTTGTGGGACATATCACTGATGGGGATGAGTCAGAGTATAGAAGAGAGATCAAGCGACTGTCCATATGGTGCCAGCACAATAACCTGGCCCTCAACACCAGCAAAACCAAGGAACTGATTGTGGACTTTGGAAGGAGTAGGATGGGGACCCACAGTCCCGTTTATATCAACGGGTCGATGGTTGAAAGTGTCAAGAGCTTCAAATTCCTGGGCAGCATAAACATTGACTTCTCAAATTTTCGTTAGCCCTTGCTGTCTCCTCCCCTTCTCAGTTCTCCCTCAGCCCTCTAGCTCGTCCTCTTCCTTTCTTCTTCCTTTCTTCTTCCTGCACACCCCCCCCCCACCCTGCATCAGTCTGAAGAAGCGTTTCGGCCTGAAACGTTGCCTATTTCCTTCGCTCCATAGATGCTGCCGCACCCGCTGAGTTTCTCCAGCACTTTTGTCTACCTTTGTCGGTTAATTGGGTTGGCAAATGTATACATTGTCCCTAGTGGGTGTTAATGTGAGCGGATCGCTGTTGGCGCGGACCCGGTGGGCCGAAGGGCCTGTTTCCATGCTGTATCTCTAAACTAAACTCTGTGTAAAAAAACGTGACATGCAAATTTACTTTAATGTTTGCCCTCTCCCCTTAAAGCTATGCCCTCTCGTCTTTGAAATTTCCACCCTGGGAAACAATTTCTGACTGTCTACAATATTTATGCGTCTTGTAATTTTACATATTTCTTTCAAGTCTTCCCTTAATCTCCGACGTTCCAGAGAAAACATCCCATTTGGTCCCGCCTCTCCTTGTGGCTACTTATCCAGGCAGCATCCTGGTAAACCTATTCTGTGCCTTCTCCAAAGCCTCCACATCCTGTGAAGGGTGACCAGAAGTGCACACAATACTTCAAATGTGCTCTTATTTCCTTTGAGCAAACAGTCTGAGCAGTTTTTAAATAGGTTCCCATCCCTCGGAAGGACTTACACTGTGTCCTTTACCCATGAAGTAACTGGACTGAGATGTAGTTCTGGACCAAGGAATGTGCGAGTAGACCACAATCAGTCATGAATGTTTCCTTGTGCCGGAACTCCAGCAGATTTCAGACAAGGATAGCGGGATATGGGAATTAATGTTCCAAAGTATACTTTATAAAATTTGCAAATGAAACAGTACATTTGTATGCCACAATTCACAAGATGTATAGCTGTGGCACTTTGGCAGCAGAGTTGCTGCCTCACAGTTTCAGAGACCCAGGAGAATGGGGTGGCCTGGCCACTGTAAATTGCCTCTTGTGTGTGGATGAGTGGTGAACTTGGCAACCTGGGAAGAATGAACGGGAGTGGATGTAGGATTTGTGGAATACAGTGGTAATGGTTGGTGTGCATTTGATGGGGCAAAGGGCCGATTCAATGGTCTATATTCAGCAACATATAATTTGCAAATAAAACAGTACATTGGTATGTCACTATTCACAAGATGTTTAGCTGTGGCACTTTGGCAGTAGAGCTGCTGCCTTACACTTTCAGAGACCCAGGCTCAATCCTCTCCGGTTCTGGGGCTGAAGGCAGGAGCATGGGTTTCAGGGGGAGAGATAGATCAGCCATGGTTGAATGGCAGAGTAGACTTGATGGGCCGAGTTTTCTGCTCCTATCACTTATGAACTCTCCTCTGATGCTGTCTGTGTGGAGTTTGCATGCTCTCCCCCTGTGACCACACGGATTTCCTCCAGATGCTCCGGTTTCCTCCCACATCCCAAAATGTGTGGGTTGATAGGTCTTCTTATCGAGTCCACACACACACACACAAGATTAGACGTTGTTCAGCCAGAGCTGAACACACTTCTTGGCATCTGCACACAATGGTGTCTGCCTTGTGCTTCTTGTGCTTCTTGTGCGTGGTGGTGGAAAGATTGGTGGAAACAGGGCCGTGACGTGAACGCTCTTTCCTTGACCCCGGTTGATAGGTGAGCTGGCCACTGTAAATTGCCTCTTCTGTGTGGATGAGTGGTGAACTTGGCAACCTGGGAAGAATGAACGGAAGTTGGTGTAGGATTGGTGGAATATAGTGGTAATGGTTGGTGTGCATTGATGGGCCAAAGGTCTATATTCAGTAACAAATAATTTAGTTACAAGGTTTAACTTACACAGAGATGAAATTGATTTTTCTTTTACATTCACTGTGAGAAATCTGAGGGCTTCAATAGCACCTGGATTCCAGCTCCTCAGTGTGTGGTGGGAGAAACATTTCACACTCTGGCCTTTCAATTTTTCATGTTATAAAATATTGTAACTGGTTCATTTGATTTCACTGAAATTTGGATTTGAATTCCATTCTTGGATAAACTGCACAATATTGATGAACACTCCAGCAAAGTATTGCTCGGGCACTGCACGCAAAGAAAATGAAGGGAATGTACTCAGTCTCATGAGATATAGTCTCATGAGACTTCAGGTAGTGAAATGGTACACATACCCCAGTTTGCATTGATGGCATTGAAGTAGATATGGTTGAAAATGTCAAATTCTTATGGGCCTGTCCCACTTAGGCGATTTTTCAGGCTACTGCTGGTGATTGTCAAGTTGCCGGCAGTCGCCTGAAAAATCGGCAACTGGAACGGCGACTGTCAGAGTGAAACACACACACACACACACACACAAACACATCGGTTCCTTCACCAGCCCGTTATGCAGGGCAAGCGGGGGGAGTGCTGTCTGAGTGAAATTCACACGGTGCAAAGCCAAGGTGATACCGCGATGAACAGGAAGGTTGGCGCTGTAATTAAGATGGCTAAACCACAGTTTACGGTTAGTCTTTTCAAAGAGGGGGCGAGGGAGGGGGGGGGGGGGAGAAGGGTGGAGAAGGAGGGAGAATGAGTGGAGACAACCTTTAAGAAGCCAGTGATACACGGCTGTGAAGCTTGGCGGACATTTAACATTCCCGGTCGGTTATCCTTGGTTCTGAAAACTACTGCTTCCTTTTTTATTCCTAATGAGCCAATGAAATTCACCGGTCAGCACTGGCTACAACCTACGCGAACCTTTGACCTCCAGGCAACCCACTAGGACCTCCTGGCGACCCACCTACGGCACGAGAATTCTCGCTACTCTCCATGGCGGCTTCATTCTAGTTGCCACTAATTTTTCAACATGTTGAAAAATTTGCGGTGACCATAATGAGGCCACGACTAGTTCCCAGAATGTGGGAACTCCTCACGACCATGAAGGCGACTCCCCGGCAACCACCCGCGAACATGTGGCGACCATGTGGTGACTGCATAGTCTCCTGCAGTCGCCTAAAAAGTCGCCTAAGTGGGACAGGCCCATTAGGAGTTAATATCACCAACAAACTTCTCCTGGACCACCCATATTGAAGCAACAACCAAGAAAGCACACCAACGCCTCTACTTCCTTAGAAGGCTTAGGGAGTTCAGCATGTCCCTCACCAACTTCTACAGATGCGCCATAGAAGGCATTTTATCAGGATGCATCACAGCATGGTTTGGGAACAGCTCCATCCAAGACTGCAAGAAATTGCTTGGACACGCTAGAGGCAGGAAACATGTTCCCGATGTTGGGGGAGTCCAGAACCAGGGCCCACAGTTTAAGAATAAGGAGTAAGCCATTTAGAACGGAGACAAGGAAACACTTTTTCTCACAGAGAGTGTCGAGTCTGTGGAGGCAGGTTCTCTGGATGCTTTCAAGAGAGAGCTAGATAGGGCTCTTAAAAATAGCGGAGTCAGGGGATATGGGGAGAAGGCAGGAACGGGGTACTGATTGTGGATGGTCAGCCATGATCACATTGAATGGCGGTGCTGGCTCGAAGGGCCGAATGGCCTCCTCCTGCACCTATTGTCTATTGTCTATTGTCTATTGCAGCGAATTGGAGACGCAGCCCAGACCATCACACAAACCAATCTCCCTTCCACTGACTCAATTTATTCTAGTAAGGCCAGCAGCATTATCAACGATGAGTCGCTCCCTGGCCACTCCCTCTTCTCCCCTCTCCCATCAGAAGTGTGAAAACGCACACCACCAGATTCAGGGACAGTTTCTACCCAGCTGTTATCAGGCAACTGAATCATCCTACCACAACCAGAGAGCGGTCCTGAACTACTATCTACCTCTTTGGTGACCCTCGGACTATCCTTGATCAGACCTTGCTGGCTTTACCTCGCGCTAAACGTTATTCCCTTGTCATGTATCTGTACACTGTAAATGACTTGATGGTAATCATGTATTGCCTTTCCGCTGACTGGCTAGAATGCAACAAAAGCTTTTCACTATACCTTGGTACACGTGACAATAAACTAAACTGTAAAACTGTATTTTATTTGCCCCTTTCATTCCCCATAATATAACAAAACATTTTGGTGTTATATTTAATTTGTTGCTATATTTTATTGTTGTTTAATCTGCTGTACATACAGTGGCTTGCAAAAGTATTCATACCCCTTGAACTTTTCCACATTCTGTCATGTTACAACCACAAATGTAAATATATTTTATTGGGATTTTATGTGATAGACCAACACAAAGTGGAGCATAATTGTGAAGTGGAAGGAAAATGATACATGGTTTTCAAATTTTTTTACAAATAAAAAACTGAAAAGTGTCGCGTGCAAAAGTATTCAGCCCCCTTTACTCTGATACCCCTAATAAAATCCAGTGCAACCAATTGCCTTCAGAAGTCACCTAATTAGTAAATAGAGTCCACTTGTGTGTAATCTAATCTCAGTATAAATACAGCTGTTCTGTGAAGGCCTCAGAGGTTTGTTAGAGAACATTAGTGAACAAACAGCATCATGAAGCCCAAGGAACACACCAGACAGGTCAGGGATAAAGTTGTGGAGAAGTTTAAAGCAGGGTTAGGTTATAAACAAATATCCCAAGCTTTGAACGTCTCACGGAGCACTGTTCAATCCATCATCCGAAAATGGAAAGAGTATGGCACAACTGCAAACCTACCAAGACATGGCCGTCCACCTAAACTGACAGGCCGGGCAAGGAGAGCATTGATCAGAGAAGCAGCCAAGAGGCCCATGGTAACTCTGGAGGAGCTGCAGAGATCCACAGCTCAGGTGGGAGAATCTGTCCACAGGACAACTATTAGTCGTGCACTCCACAAATCAGGCCTTTATGGAAGAGTGGCAAGAAGAAAGCCATTGTTGGAAAAAAAGCCATAAGAAGTCCCGTTTGCAGTTTGCCACAAGACATGTGGTGGACACAGCAAACATGCGGAGGAAGGTGCTCTGGTCAGATGAGACCAAAATTGAAGTTTTTGGCCCAAATGCAAAACGCTATGTGTGGCAGAAACCTAACACTGCACATCACCCTGAACACACCATCCACACTGTGAAACATGATGGTGGCAGCATCATGCTGTGGGGATGCTTTTCTTCAGCAGGGACAGGGAAGCTCGTCAGTGTTGATGGGAAGATGGATGGAGCCAAATACAGGGCAATCTTGGAAGAAAACCTGTTAGAGTCTGCAAAAGACTTGAGACTGGGGCGGAGGTTCACCTTCCAGCAGGACAACGACCCTAAACATACAGCCAGAGCTACAATGGAATGGTTTAGATCAAAGCATATTCATGTGTTAGAATGGCCCAGTCAAAGTACAGACCTAAATCCAATTGAGATTCTCTGGCAAGACTTGAAAATTGCTGTTCACAGACGCTCTCCATCCAATCTGACTGAGCTTGAGCTATTTTGCAAAGAAGAATGGGTGAAAATTTCAGTCTCTAGATGTTCAAAGCTGGTAGAGACATACCCCAAAAGACTTGCAGCTGTAATTGCAGCGAAAGGTGGTTCTACAAAGTATTGACTCAGGGGGACTGAATACTTTTGCACGCGACACTTTTCAGTTTTTTATTTGTAAAAAAAATTGAAAACCATGTATCATTTTCCTTCCACTTCACAATTATGCACCACTTTGTGTTGGTCTATCACATAAAATCCCAATAAAATACATTTACGTTTGTGGTTGTAACGTGACAAAATGTGGAAAAGTTCAAGGGGTATGAAAACTTTTGCTAGCCACTGTACAAATGTTATTGGCCAATTCTCATTAGAAATGACCATTTCACATTTATTTATAGGCACTCATCAGATTCAATGGTTCTTTATTGTCACGTACGCTCTGCACAGTGACATTCTTGCACCCATCGCTATATTTTGGCACCATCTACAAAAGAAAAATTCCAAAGTCCGATCCATGTGCAGGATGTACTGGAGTGCTCCAATGCAGGTCAGTCAAGGTGAGCCACAGGCTGCTGCAGGGCCCCCACCGTCGCCCTGGACAGGCTTGGCCCGCCAACCAACGTCTCTCTCCTCATCCAACCGCCTCTGTGTCCCGGGGCATCTGTGGCAGCCGACCTTGAAGATGCTGGAGGCAATACCTGGTTAAGGGCCTGTCCCACTTTCACGACCTAATTCACGACCTTTCTTACTCGTGGACATTTTTCATATTGCTAGAAAAACGCCCCGACCTACTTGATGCCACGAGTACCTACGACCTCCCTACGACCTCCTACACCTACCTACGACCTCCTACGACCTCCTACGACCTTGTGACGACCATGCTGCAAGTACGAGTCAAGGGCAAACTCGGCAGAGGTCGTGAAAGTGGGACAGGCACTTCACTCTCTTCCCGGCCCACTCCTTGCACCCGTCGACGCCAGCAGAACACCCTCCTCCTCCTGCACTCTCTGGACTTCGTGGCTTCTGAGCTTCCCCCACTGGCAGCAGCCCACCAGGTCCTTGTTCACAACGGTGAACCAGACCTCGGGCAACCCGCCGGGTCTTTGTTCACAGGGGCTGCCAGGTCCGTTCTGTGGAAGCACAAATATTTAGTGCAAAACACACCAGTGCTGGAGGAACTCAGTGGATCAGGCAGCATTTGGGGAGGGAATAGACGGGCAACATTTCGGGTTGGGATCCCTGTGTTTAGCAATATGATAACTTGTTAGTTTTCTGGAGGCCCACAAATATCCAGTAGCAAAAGTTCAGAACAGATTGTGGCAGTATGATTGGACTTGTTTGGACATGCGCTAAGTCTCTGAACAGAGCCTGGTCAACAGCTGTCTTAAACATCCTTGCCATTGTAGCAGGATGGCACTCAACTCCACAAGAGGGCCGTGAGCCAACACTACTCAAGATCCAAGATTCAAGATTCAAGAGAGTTTATTGTCATGTGTCCCAGATAGGACAATGAAATTCTTGCTTTGCTTCAGCACAACAGAATATTGTAGACATAAATACAGAACAGATCAGTGAGTCCATATACCATTGAATATATAGATATATATATAATAATAATAATACATACACATAAATAATCAGATAAAGTGCAATAGGCTATTAAAGTTCAGATTTTTGTTTGAGTTGAGTTTAATAGCCTGATGGCTGTGCGGAAGCAGCTATTCCTGAACCTGGATGTTGCAGATTTCAGGCTCCTGTACCTTCTACCTGAAGGCAGCAGAGAGATGAGTGTGTGGCCAGGATGGTGTGGGTCCTTGATGATGCTGGCAGCCTTTTTGAGGCAGCGACTGCGATAGATCCCCTCGATGGTAGGGAGGTCAGAGCCGATGATGGACTGGGCAGTGGTTACAACTTTTTGCAGTCTTTTCCGCTCCATACTGAAAGAAATCGCACACAGGCATCTGGAGTGGAAGCAATTCATCCTTCATCCCACGGGACTGCCTGAGGAGAAGATATGCCTCAGGGGTGGAAAAAGGACACAGAGTGCTGGAGTAACTCAGCTGGTCAGGCAGCATTCCTAGAACATGGACAGGTGATGCTTTGGGTTGGGATGCTTCTTCAGACTGATTGTGAGGGGGGCTGGAGGGAGGTGGGAAAGCTGGAAGCGAGGAGGGGCTGGACAAAGCGTAGCAGGTGATAGGTGAACACAGGTGAGCGGAGATTTGACAGGCGGATGGTTGGACAAATACCAGAGATTTTAGAAAAGGTGTGAGGCAAAAGGGATTGAAGAGTTTAGAATTGTGAAGCCGGAGGAAAGGATGTAGGTAAGGAATAGGTGTGAGTGCAGGTGGGGCACAGGCGAGGGGGTGGCTGGAAGAAAGGGAGGGTGAAGATAGGGGAGGAGGAAGGTTGGGGGAGTTGGTGGAGGTTTCCTAAAATTGGAAAATTGAATATTCATACTTTTGGGTTGCAAGCTACACAAACGGACTGTGATGTCCTGTTTCTCCAGTTCGCTTGTGGCCTCACTTTCCACCTCCCCTTCCAACTACATCCCTTCCTCTGGCTTCACAGTTTGCAGCTCTTCTCATCTCGCTACTGTTTTTTCATCTCTGGTCTTTGTCCGACCCTCTGCCTCTCAAATCATCCCCTGGCCTGTGTTCACCGTTTACCTGCCACACATTGTCCTGCCCCTAATCTCCTCAACCTTCCTTCCGCCCCCACCCCTCCCACACTCAGTCTGAACAAGGGTCCCAAGCAGGAACGTCACCTATCCATGTTCTCCAGGGATGCACCCTGACCCCGCTGAGTTACTCCAGCACTTTGTCTCCTTTTTTTGTTGTAAAGCAGCGCCTGCAGTTCCTTGTTTCTACATTCTCCCTCAGGGAAAGAGCTGCATTGAAAGAATGAAGGTGCCATGGCTTTATTATAAGGTAAGCAAGGATTCCTTATGGTGTCCTAGGCAACATTTCCTTAACGTAGACTCAACTTAAAATGATTCTACAGGACGATCCTGACTTGTGGACAAAGTAATAGTTATTGACCTAATAATAATAATAATAATAATGGATGGGATTTATATAGCGCCTTTCTAATACTCAAGGCGCTTTACATTGCATTATTCATTCACTCCTCAGTCACACTCGGTGGTGGTGAGCTACTTCTGTAGCCACAGCTGCCCTGGGGCAGACTGACGGAAGCGTGGCTGCTAATCTGCGCCTACGGCCCCTCCGACCACCACCAATCACTCACACACATTCACACGCAGGCAAAGGTGGGTGAAGTGTCTTGCCCAAGGACACAATGACAGTATGCACTCCAAGCGGGATTCGAACCGGCTACCTTCCGGTTGCCAGCCGAACAGTTAGCCCATTGCGCCATCTGTCGTCCTACAGATCCACCAGATGATGGATGTGGAGATGCAATGAGTGTAAGAAAGAACTGCAAATGCTGATTTAAATCGAAGGTAGACACAAATTGCTGGAGTAACTCAATGGGTGAGGCAGCATCTCTGGAGAGAAGGAATGGGTGACGTTTCGAGTTGAACTCTTGTGTGATAATTTGTTTAATTCATTCATGGGACATGCATGTCATGGTCAAGTCAAGTCAAGTCCAGTCAAGTCAAGAGAGTTTATTGTCACGTGTCCCAGATAGGACAATGAAATTCTTGCTTTGCTGCAGCACAACAGAATATTGTAGGCATAAATACAGATCAGATCAGTGTGTCCATATACCATAGAATATATATAGATACACACACATAAATAAACAGATAAAGTGCAATAGGCTGTTATAGTTCAGAGTTTGTTTGAAGTTGTGTTTAATAGTCTGATGGCTGTGGGGAAGCAGCTGTTCCTGAACCTGGATGTTGCAGATTTCAGGCTCCTGTACCTTCTACACGATGGTAGCGGAGAGATGAGTGTGTGTCCAGGATGGTGTGGGTCCTTGATGATGCTGGCAGCATTTTTGAGGCAGCGACTGCGATAGATCCCCTCGATGGTAGGGAGGGCAGAGCCGATGATGGACTGTGCAGTGTTTACTACTTTTTGCAGCCTTTTGTGCTCCTGGACGCTCAGGTAGCCGAACCAGGCCACGATGCAATCGGTCAAGTCATGTTGAGTTCATCGTCACATTCACAGGTCCGGAGCGTGAGTTTTCTCAGAGAACTTCTATTTCCTCTCACACTCCAAAGACCTACAGGTTTGTAGGTTAATTGGCTTGGTATAAATGCAAATTGTCTCTAGTGTGTGTAGGATAGTGTTAATGTGCGGGGATCACTTGTCGGTGCGGATTCGGTGGGCCGAAGGGCCTGTTTCCACACTGTATCTCTAAACTAAACTAAACTCAACTAAACTGAACTAAACTGAACCAAACTAAAATGCAGGCTGCTGCAATACAGTGCATTGCAGCTTTAAAAACTGACTGAAGGGATGTATTTTAAAGTACTTTTTCTCTTTTACTTTCTTCCTCCACACCCATCTATTCACCTTCCTTAATAATTGACTCATCCTTTCCCGCAGGTGCTGACTCTGGCTGAGATACAAAGTTACAGATGTCAGCCATCCTGTTACTATGCCCAAGGGCTTGTACAAGCTGAGACTGGAATTTTCCACCTGTACTCACCAAGCCACTGGTTTTGGTCATTTTAGTGAATGGGTAGAAAATTTGCAAGCTGGCCTAGAGAGGGATCAGTTATTAAGCGATGGGAACTTAACCAAGCTGAATACACTCTGAAACATACATTACTGCTTCACAACCACTATGCCTGACTTTTCAATTTTCTCGCTTTCAAAAATAGCTTATTTTAATACCTTTTTACAGTCCGATGGTTAGTTTTATGAATTGGTGTTTTTTGATTGCCATTTTAATACTGAGGAGATTGAAAATATGTTCATGTCATAGGAGCAGAATTAGGCCATTCGGCCCATCACGTCTACTCCACCATTCAATCATGGTTGATCTACCTTTCCATTTTTTAGTTTAGTTTAGTTTAGAGATAGTTTAGCGCGGAAACAGGCCCTTCGGCCCACTCAGTCCGTGCCGACCAGCGATCCCCGCACATTAACACTATCCAACACACAGTAGGCATTTATACCTACAAACCTGTACGTCTTTGGAGTGTGGGAAGAAACCGAAGATCTCGGAACAAACCCACGCGGTCACGGGGAGTACGTACAAACTCCGTACAGACAGCCCAGTGGTCGGGATCGAACCCGGGTGTCTGATGCTGCAAGCGCTGTAAGGCAGCAACTCTACCGCTGCGCCACCGCGCTGCCCTGGATTTTATCCCCATTCTCCTGCCTTCTCCCCGTAACTCCTATATTAGTCAATTTTGGTAAGATCATTGCAATCTGATATGGAACAAGAGCTGTACAGTGGAGACACAAGAAACTGCAGATGCTGGAAGCTTATGCAAGAAAACAATGTTCTGGAGGAACTCAGTGGGTTAGGCAGCATCTGTGGAGGGACTGTTCCAACAGAGCACGGGACAGTACAACGTAGGAATGGGGCCTACAGTCCCTGATATCTGTGCTGATAACTGCTGCCAATTTAAACTGCACATTTACCTGCATATGTTCTATATCCCTCTGTTCCCAGCCTGCTCATGTACCGGTCTAAATGCCTCTTAATTGTTGTTACCTTTCCATCATTTGCCCTGGAAGTGTATTCCAAGCACTAACCTCTCTATGTGTAAAAAAAAAATCTTGCCATTTAAAACTCCTTTAAACTCTTCATCTTAAAACAATGCCCTCTAGTATTGGACATTTTTGTGCTGGGGGAAAAAAAGTCTACCTACTCCTTCTATGAATCTCACAATTTTACATACTCCCAGTAAGTCACCCCCTCAACCTCCAACATAGCAACCAGAGCGGTGTGCGATACTCCAATCTGCTGAATGTCATCTGAAATCCAACACACTTTTCACCATATCTCATGCTATGGAAAATGAAGATGAAGTTCCAAGAATATAGGGTGGCACTATGGCGCAGCGGTAGAGTTGCTGCCTTACAGCGGCGGAGACCCGGGTTCAATCCCGACTACGGGTGCTGTCTGTACGGAGTTTGTACGTTCTCCCCGTGGCCTGCATGGGGTTTCTCCGAGATATTCGGTTTCCTCCCACACTCCAAAGATGTACAGGTAAGTAGGTAAATTGGCTTGTTAAATGTAAAAATTGTCCATAGCATGTGTAGGATAGTGTTAATGTGCGGGGACTCGGTGGGCCGAAGCGATTGTTTCCACACTGTATCTCTAAACTAACCTAAAAACTAAATCTTTAAGCTAAACTAAAAGTCTTCTCTTGCAACAGAGCTTATTTGCTTATTTTGCCAGCAGTCATGTTCTGCTTTTCGGTGCAGTAGTTTTGAATACCATGAAACAGCAGGACATGAAAATTTGATATCTGGAAGTAAGCTAAGTAAAAGTAAAAGTGAACAAGTTGCTGCTTCATCAAAGGTCCAGGAACAAATAAAACAGAGATTGAGCTCCCGTGCAGGTAGAATGGCAGACAAATCTTTTGAACGGCATTGATTTTCAGCAAGACTGGCATTTATTGATGCAGTGAGCTTTAAAGAGTGTGTATTGATTACGACAGAAGTTTCAGATGCTGATCTAAAAAATGAAAACACAATGCTTAATGCAAAAAAGAGGGCTGAAATTCTTGGATAATACCTCAATGGTCACCTCAACCAGCAATTCAGGACTTATACCCATGTCGCTGTCGCAAGAGAGCAACTAATATCATCAAAGACACCACCCACCCAGCACACAAACTGTTCACCCTCCTACCATCCGGCAAGCGCTACCGCAGCATGCGGAGCAAAACCACCAGATTCAAAAACAGCTTTTTCCCTCAGGCCATCAGACTACTCAACACACTCAAGAAAATTCCATGAACATTACACAAACAAAGACCAACTGACTGTCAAATTAACTTTAACTCGATGTCTGCAGTATGCTATTTGCACTTTTCTATATTGCACCTTTTATTATTGCACCTTAATAACATACCTCAAAATTTTACTACGCTCTGGCACACTGTGAATATTTTATATAATGTATATGTCCATTGTCTATCTTTATTGGTATATTGTCTGTCTGTGTTATAAATATTACTTGCACATTGGAGTATGGGGAAACGCACTTTCAATCCTCTGTGTAACTACTTGTTGCATTATTTGAATTGACAATAAAGTTGACTTTGACTTTGATGGGAAGGGTGGAGGAGATCACAACAGTAATCTGACTGTAGACACTTTGCTGTAATCTATTTGGTTAACTGTTGCTTGAGTGATAAATATTGGGCATGACCCTGGAAAGATTCATCTGTACTTCTTCAAATAAGGTCCAGAGCTCTTTATATGCAGCTGAAAGAGCAAATGGGGCCTTGATTGAAAGTCTGATCCATAGGATAGCACAGGAGTGAAATGCAGCACTCTTTCAGCAATGCTCTGGAGAGTTAGTGTACTGCTTCCGCCTTAAGGGCCTGTCCCACTTGGACGACCTAATCCACGAGTTTAGACCATAGACGAGTTGAAAAAAATGTCAAGGTCGTGTTGACTCGCTGAAGTAAATGACCTCCTACGACCTCCTACGACTATGTCTATGACCTCCCACGACTATGTCTACGACCTCCTACGACCCCCCTTGACCTCAGTCTTCCACACCTAAGACCAACTACGAGTGGAAAATGATAAAATGATGTCATGTTTGCTTTTTTCTCTTGGGCCAGTTACCGACCCACGACTACCTGCGACTACCATCACGACCTACCTACGACCTACCTACGAGTAAAAAGTATAAATGTTTTCCATGCCGACCTTTTTTTTACTCGTGGACATTTTTTATCAGGCTGGAAAAAACGCCGCGACCTACTTGAGGCCACGAGTACGCGGAGATCACTCACGAGCGTGAGGAAGAGTTACGAAGACCTCCTACGACCTCGTGGCAACCATGCGGTGAGTATGAGTCAAGGGCAAACTCGGCAGAGGTCGCCAATTAGGTCGTGAAAGTGGGACGGGGCTTAAAGTCTGGATCAGAGATTTTAAACCATCGACTTCAACTAAAAGAACTAAAAAGAGGCACAAATTAAAAAAAAAATAGAAATATGAAATTAAAACACATAGATCTGAAAACATTTAGCAGGAAAATAACAGTGAAAGTCTTAGATCGATGACCCTTCATCAGACATGGGGAATGAGAGAAGATAAATTAGTTTTTAAATGCACAGATGGTGGCTGGATTGATTGGATGAAGGGAATATTTCTGACAGCTTGGGAATAAATTGTAACACATGATTCCAGTGTCCCGACCCAAAATGTCACCTATCCATTTTCTCCAGAGATATCGTCTGACCCACTGAGTTACTCCAGCACTTGGTGTCTAGTTTGGGAATAAACTTGTGTTGGGCATATGCTTTTGCTGAAATCATCCCTTTCATAGATTAATGAAGGTAGTTGGAAAATGAACAAATGGGCAAGCACAGGTTGTGAAATGCAGGTCCGATGTGCCTTGCCGAGGCCGCATTCGCTGTGATGGTATTTCAGTCTCAGTCACAGAGGCCGACGTCAGGAAATCCTTCAGAGGGTGAACCCTCGAAAAGCGCCTGGACCTGATGGTATACCTGGTCATGTTCTAAAAACCTGTGCGGACCAACTGGCTGGAGTTTTTACGGACATTTTCAACCTCTCACTTCTGAGGTCTGAGGTTCCCACCTGCTTCAAAAGGGCATCAATTATACCAGTGCCCAAGAAGAGTAAGGTGACGTGCCTCAATGACTATCGACCTGTGGCACTAACGCCTGTGGTGATGAAGTGCTTTGAGAGGTTGATCATGACGCAGATCAACTCCTACCTCGACAAAAACCTGGACCCACTGCAGTTCGCTTACCGCCACAACAGATCAACGGTGGATGCGATCTCGCTGGCCCTCCACTCCGCTCTGGAGCACTTGGACAACAAAAACTCATATGTCAGGCTGTTATTCATCGATTACAGCTCGGCATTTAATACAATCATCCCCTCCAAGCTGGTTACCAAACTCGCAGAACTGGATCTCTGCGCATCCCTCTGCAATTGGATCCTCGACTTCCTCACTCTCAGACCACAGTCTGTTCGTATTGGTGGAAATGTGTCAGACTCTATAACAATTAGCACGGGAGCACCTCAAGGCTGCGTGCTCACCCCCCTGCTGTACTCACTCTATAATCATGACTGCGTAGCCGGACATAGTGCGAACTCCATCATCAAGTTCGCTGATGACACCACTGTTGTGGGACGTATCACTGATGGGGATGAGTCAGAGTATAGAAGAGAGATCGAGCAATTGTCCATATGGTGCCAGCACAATAACCTGGCCCTCAACACCAGCAAAACCAAGGAACTGATTGTGGACTTTGGAAGGAGTAGGATGGGGACCCACAGTCCCGTTTATATCAACGGGTCGATGGTTGAAAGGGTCAAGAGCTTCAAATGTTCGGGCGTGCACATCTCTGAAGATCTTTCCTGGTCCGAGAACACTGATGCCATTATTAAGAAAGCACATCAGCGCCTCTACTTCCTGAGAAGATTACGGAGAGTCGGTTTGTCAAGGAGGACTCTCTCTAACTTCTACAGGTGCACAGTAGAGAGCATGCTGACCGGTTGCATCGTGGCTTGGTTCGGCAACTTGAGCGCCCTGGAGAGGAAAAGACTACAAAAAGTAGTAAACACTGCCCAGTCCATCATCGGCTCTGACCTCCCTTCCATCGAGGGGATCTATCACAGTCGCTGCCTCAAAAAGGCTGGCAGTATCATCAAGGACCCACGCCATCCTGGCCACACACTCATCTCCCTACTACCTTCAGGTAGAAGGTACAGGAGCCTGAAGACTGCAACGACCAGGTTCAGGAATAGCTACTTCCCCACAGCCATCAGGCTATTAAACCTGGCTCGGACATAACACTGAACTTTATTAGCCAATATTGTTATTTGCTCTTTATCAGTATATTGATTCATGTGTGTATATATTTATAGAATGCCTTGTAGTCAATGCCTACTATGTTCTGTTGTGCTGAAGCAAAGCAAGAATTTCATTGTCCTATCAGGGACACATGACAATAAATTCACTTGACTTGAGAGTTGTAGGACATGCTCAGTAAATCAGGCACTGTCTATGGAGAGAGAAAAACAGAGTAAATGTTACAGATGGATAGCCAACAGCAAACTGATATAAAGAGAGGTAGCAAGTTACCTGGGATTGTTGAATTTCACATTGAGTCTCAGATGAAATATCAGTGATATTTAGTTTAGAGATGATACAGCACGGAAAGAGGCCCTTCGGCCCATTGGCGACCGGCGATCCCCGCACACTAGCACTATCCTACACATGAGGGACAATTTACAATTTTACTGAAGCCAATTAACCTACTAAACTGTACGTCTTTGGAGTGTGGGAGGAAACCGGAGCACCTGGAGAAAACCCATGTGGTCACGGGGGGGGGGGGGGGGGGGGGGGGAAACGTACCGACCGCATCCATAGTCAAGATCGTACCCGGGTCGCTGGCACTGTAAGGCAGCAAATCTACCACTGCGCCAGCCTGCCGCCTGTGTTTTCCTTGCCATGGTCATGAAGCGATATTGGGCTTCATTAGAACAACACACATTAGCCATAGACAGAGAATAGCAGGGATCTTTAAATTGACAATGATGGTGAGGTAATTGTAATTTTTTATATTGTAAATGTTATGACCACAGATAGATCTATTATGATTTATTTCATTGTTTACTGTGTATCTGTCTATACTGTATGATTCCACTCTCATTGCTAGGATAGTGAGTGAAATGTGTATCATTTTATGACAGGCTGAACATCTGTATGTTATTTTTGACTTTACACTCAAGGGTTGCCAGTTCTGAAACTATGCTTCATTAATAAATAAATTAATAAATTAATAAATTCATTACTAAAAGCAGAAAATGGCTGAATCACTCTGCAGGGCCATTCAGCATCTGTGGAGGGAGAAACAGAACTGACGTCTCTGAGACCCTTCGTTACAGCTGGGGGAAGAGTAGGTAAAGGGTCTCTGACGAGCTGTTAACTCTGTTTCTCCTTCCACAGACGCTGTCTGACCGGCTGAGAATTTTCAGTCTGAAGAAGGGTCTCGACCTGAAACGTCACCCATTCCTTCTCTCCAGAGATGCTGCCTGTCCCGCTGAGTTACTCCAGCTTTTTGTGTCTACCTTCTGAGAATTTTCAGCATTGGCTGCTTTTATTTCTTTTATTTAAACTTCTGCAGTTTAAATACAATGTATATACGTCACTGTATCAGATATAAAAAGCAAATGGAATTAATTAATTCCAACAGAATTTACAACGATTTATGTACAAGGACACAAAGTGCTGAACAAAAACTGTGAGATAAGAGGCGGCCACAGTGGTGCAGCGGTAGAGTTGCTGCCTTACAGCGCTTACAGCGCCAGAGACCCGGGTTCGATCCTGACTACAGGTGCTGTCAGTACAGAGTTTGTACGTTCTCCCCGTGATCTGCGTGGGTTTTCTCCGAGATCTTCTGTTTCCTCCCACACTCCAAAGACATATGGATTTGTAGGTTAATTGGCTTGGTAGAGATTTAATTGTCCCTAGTGTGTGTAGGATGGTGTTAACGTGCGGGGATGACTGTCAGTGTGGACTCGGTGGGCCGAAGGGCCTGTTTCCGCGCTGTATCTCTAAACTAAAATAAAAAAAGGATCTCTGGCCTTTGTCCAACCGTCTGCCAATCCAGCCCTGCCCTATCTGTGCCCACCTATCACTTGCCTGACTGCCCCACCCTCTCCTTTGTTCCAACTTTCTCCCACTGACTGCAATCAGTCTGAAGATGGATCCCAGTCCAGAAAAAAACACCCATCCATGTTCTCCAGCAATGCTGCCTGACTCACCGACTTACTCCAGCACTTTGTGTCTTTGTTGTGTAGATTGCAGTGAACGACGTAGATGACCTCCGGAACCCGGAACTTGCATTTCTTAAGGTTGAATTTTAGGTTAATCTCACGTGCCCTGTCCAGAATACGCTTGAGGTTGTTGTCGCGCTATGTCCTTGCCATAAACCAGGATGTCAATTACGATGATGGCACACGGGAGTCCTTCCAACAGCTGTTCCATGGTTCTTTGAAAAACCTCGCTGGCCGAGTTGATGCCGAATGGCATTCTAAGACATTTGAATCTGCCAAATGGTGTGGCAAACGTGGTGAGGTTTGATGACTCGTCATCCAGAGGTATCTGCCAGAACGAGCTTTTTGCGTCTAGTACGGGAAACACTGTTGCGCGCCCAATTTGTGCAGCGACGTCCTCGACAGTTCTCATTGGATAGTGCTGGCGCTTGATGGCAGCGTTCAAGTCTTTAGGATTGATGCACACGGGGAGCTCGTTTTTTGTCTTTCTTCGCGATGACAACGAAACCTATACACGCAGCACCTGCACGACTGCAGCGCACGATGATGCAGCTCCAGCGGTTCGACTTTAGAGTCGTTTACAAAAAAGGCAAAGGACATGCTCGTCGCTGACACTCTCTCCCGTGCACCACGTGCAGCCACTGAACGACATCCCTGTGAACGTGATGAGCTTACGGTTCTCAAGATCGACTTCATTCCCACGGAACGCCTGCGTCGTCTGTCTCAACACACAGCCGCTGATGGCACTCTACATGCTACTCTCATCCATAATCATTTACAGTTTGTAAACCGGCAACTGCAGTTTGCGAAAAGATTTACAAAAACTTTTATTGTGAGAATCTTTAGCATAAGGGCAACTTATTTTAGAACTGGATTTATAATGCGTGTGTTCTGTCCATGTACATATCTTAGGTAATTTTTCATCTCCCCAGCCTCTACAAATTATTTGCTCATCAACCTGGATGTTGCCATTACTGAGCGAGCTGAATTGCCTTTCTGAAACCTAAGCAGTTTACCTTCCTGCCTTTCCTCAGATCACATTCTGGCAAGCATTAAAGGACAACGATGAACCGTGACTATGAGCTGAACCAGTGACAGAACCCGCCACCCGCCACAATCATCTCCCCTCTTTTTCTAGCCTTTCAGTTCCAGATGCAAATTGAGAACTTTGACCCGACAAAGCATAAGGTTAGTTGAGTTGCATCACTTCCTGGTACCTTCATAACCTCACCCGGCTCGATATTCCCTATGCTTTCTGTTGCCCAGCGATCTGCAAAAACATCTGGAGACCACCTTGAAACATAAACATCTGGTCCTCCACCAGTCATTATTATCTCAATAAAACCTGTGCCGTGTAATTAGTTCATCACTCCTAAATGTAAAATATACCTGATTCAAAAGCAGTCAAGCAAAACTTCTTTCGTCCAGTACCATAACTCTATCTTACTAAATTCCCTTCACAATTAACTGGTTATTTTAATTAGATCAACCCCAAACCTAAAGCATGTCAACCCCAAACACAAAGCATATCTGTTGATCATCTCAATGTAACAATGCCTTCCCCTGCAGTTACAATCTACCATCCAAGAAATATACCCTTAAATCCATTAATCTGCATTTAATAAAGATCGCAATAATGACCCAATATTTTCTTTCTCTATAAATTTATCTCCCAGATCTACAGTTGCGCTAATCAAACTGGGGGGTCGGGGATAGGTGACATTTAATTCCCCAGATACCGGTGTTTGCGTTATAAGAGATATAGAATATCTGAATCCCTGTTGAGGTATCGGAGAGGGAGTCATCAGAGGGTGTGGGCGAAGGAATGGTCTCTGGGTGATGCATTCCCAGAGGTTGAGCAACCTATTTGAATAATGACAAACCTCTCTGCTAATATCTATTTATTTTAAAACTATCTTTGCTGTTATAATGACTCATATTTAACCAGGTCTTGGAAAGCCATGGCTGGAAAGGGATGCAGTCACCAGGAGTCTGAGGTTAGAGCCCTTCTGCTGAAGGTCAGCGGTTTGATCCAACTCCCAACTCCCAACTCCCTGGGCTTGCTTGCCTCAATCCTGTCACTATGCTGGCCTCTCTCTCACATCTCATTACGTTTTGGCTTCTGATCCCTACCCTGCCCTGGGCTTTGGCCATCCTCTGATCCTTTCCAAACCCTCTTTGATGTCTCCCAACCACATCCTTTTCTTCAGCTGACGGCGGTGGCTGCCTCGCCAACAGTCTGCAGTCCACTCTCTGATTTTATTATTTTAAGTATGTTTTAAAAGTATGATTTAGTGTTTCTTGGTTTGTTTTATGGTGGGGGGGGGGGGAATCGGGGGAAACCTTTTTCAGTCACTTACCTCGACGGAGATGCGATTTTTCTCCGTGTCGCATCTCCGTCTCCCCCCCCCCCGCGGCCTACAACGTGGAGTGGTGTGGCCTTTCCTGGAGACCGGCCTGCAGCTTCAAGCCGCAGGCATGACGCGGATTTTAACATCGGGAGCTGTGATCCTCAGTCGTGGGTCACCAGCGGAGCTCTGACCGTGGGGCCTGTGGACTTTAACACCGTGAAGCCCGCGGTCTCCGGTAAGAAGACGCCGACTCGGGAGCTCCATGCCGCAGAATGTTCCGATTCATCCCAACGCCGGAGTTTCGATCATCCTGACGAGAGGGCTTGAACATTGGACTGTCGGTAGCGGCAAGTGCGGAGGGTTCAAAGGCCCCGACCACGGGTGAACAAAGGAGGAAGATGACTGAACTTTATTGCCTTTCATCACAGTGAGAAACGTTGATTCCACTGTGGTGGATGTTTATGTTACATTTTATTTTATGTGGCTGTGTGTGTTGTTGCTTTTCACTTAGTATGGCTGTATGGTAACTCAAATGTCACTGTACCTTAACTGGATAAGTGACAATAAAAGCGGACTTGAACTTGAACTTGAGTATTGCACAGGCCTTCTTACTGAAGAATCAGCCGACTTCTTGACCTGGCTGGCCGCAGTTATGAAACTATGAGGATAAACGTCATTCAGGTCCTGCTGATGAACAAAACAGGGTATGGACGTAAACCCTCTTCTGGGCTTCTCTGCTGCCATATTGCCCTTTCTCTTGGCCTCTGGCTCAAAGACAAGATCAGGTCAATGTGTTCATGCAATTGTTCACTTTGCCTTTGAGAGTCTTATGCTTTTCAGGTGTCAAAATGCCCAATCTAGGTTAATATCTTGGAGCAAATAACTTGTATGACTATATTTAATAATGAACATAGGAATTAAGATAACAAGCTTGTAGAAATCATTCTATTCCTTTAGCCAATTATTCTATTTAATTAGATTGTGGTTGGTCAACTGTTTAATTTTTTTCTTCCAACCTTGGTCCCATCATTGGGTGGCATGGTAGCACAGCGGTAGAGTTGCTGCCTTATGCATCAACAACTTAGCAGTGGAGCAGGTGAAAAGCATCAAGTTCCTGGGTGTGCATATAACGGATACCTTAACTTGGACTACAAACATCACATCTCTGGTAAAACGGGCACAGCAGCGTTTGTACTTCCTCCACAGGATGAGAAGATCACACCTCCACCCTCCCATCCTCACCACATTCTACAGAAGCACCATTGAATCAGTCATGACCAGCTGCATCTCTATGTGGTGCAGTGGCTGTACAGCTGCGGACTGGAAGTGCCTTCAGAGAGTGGTGAGGACAGCGGAAAAAATCATTGGGACTTCTCTTCCTTCCATCATGGACATTGGTTACAAATGCTGTCTGACAAGAGCTAAGGGCATTACCAGAGCCCCCGCACACCCACAATATGGACTGTTTACACTGCTGAACTCTGGGAGGAGGTACCGCAGCATGAAGGGCCGGACAACCAGGTTCTGCAACAGCTTCATCCCCCAGGCCATAAGATTATTGAACTCACAATCAAACCAATGCAAAAAACCTTCTTATACATTGCCAATTTAAAAAACTTTCCTTTTTTAACTATGCACATGAAGCACTTTTTATGGACACACTAAGCACTTTTACTGATCGCTGTTACTTTGAAGAGTCAATGCAACGAAATTTAGTTCAATGTGCACTGTGTCTATGTGTATACCTGAATGACAATTAAGGTTATATTCATTCATTCATTCATTCATATTCATTCATATTCATTCATTCATATTCATTCATATTCATTCATTCATATTCATATTCATTCATTCATATTACAGTGCTTGTAGCGGCAGTGACCCAGGTTCGATCCCTACTACAGCTGCTGTCTGTACGGAGTTTGTACTTTCTCCCAGTTACCGTGTGGGTTTTCTCCAAGACCTTTGGTTTCCTCCCACACTCCGAAGAGGTACAGGTTTGTAGGTTAATTGGCTTGGTTTTAGTGCAAATTGTAGAATGTCCCTAGTATATCTAGGGTAATGTTAATGTGCAGGGATCACTGGTCGGCGTGGACTTGATGGGCTGAAGGGCCTGTTTCCCTGCTCTATCTCTAAACTAAACTAAACTAAATCATCCCTAGTGTTCTATCAATCCTACTTTATACATTTTCAATTGGCCTAAACTCAACAGGTCTTGGAGGATTAAAATTCAGATTTCAACCACTCTTAGTGAATTAATGAATGAATCCAGAGAGAGTTTAGTCAAGGGAGCCCTGAATCCAGTGTCTTTACTTCAGGTTGAGATACTGAATTATGCAAAAATAGATTTAGAAACATTATGATTGTGATCAAATTAAAGGGGTTGACCATGAGATATTTATTTGATAACAATGATATTTTCTCAATAAAAGAAATCGGATTTGTCCTGATATGCAGACAATAAGTTACAATGCATTTGAGGAAGGAGGTTAGGCTTTAATGATGGAGATATTTAAAGAAGCAGACAAAAGAATGATAGAAAATAAAATGTAGACGTTGGAAGCTAATTACATAATCCTTATTGAACATGAAATACTTCAATGTTCAATAATCCAATCAAGTTGCATTGCTTTAGTGTGTGATGTAGTATTTTGGTGTGGGACTGAGATAGACTGACTGAATTAGAACAGAAAAGGTAATTGTAATGGTCATTTGACAGATGAGAAATGGGAAGTTGCCACCACTAAAGAAATGCATGCACCAGGCGATATTTAAAATTTGTATTATAGATATTTGAAGAGAAAGGAATTCTGTTTTAAAATAATGATCATGTTGACTGTTGATCTAACTTGAATAACATCGTGCATTCAAAGGTATTACAGCATGCACAATTTGTACCACGTCTAGTGCTTTTGTGGGACTATTTATCATCCCTATGTTAAAAGGATAAGCAAATGTGAATCATACAATTATTATTTGTGATGATTACAACATCCTATTTATGAGCCTTTTTACATTACTTATTGTTTAATAAACACAATGAAAAATGTTGGTATAATTCGCATTGTAAACTGTAGCCATTTCAGAAATTGTGGATTTCAGTAATTATTTTTCTCTCCATTCGCTTTCATCAGTAGATAATCTATCCATAAAGTTCATTAAGGTAGGTTCGAAGACATATCATGGAAAAATGCATGATTTACGAGGGCTTTAACTAGATGTGACAATTTGATTAAGTTCCTTCTTCTGAATGCTGTTCTCTTGTTGAGTTGCTGATCTCAGGCAGAGTGGTGGGGAGGGAACATAGAGACAGAAAAATATCTACTCAGTCTCACTCGCGTCTGGTTTAATATTAAATATGCCTCGTTGTCACCTTCCCCTAGCTGACAATGATCTATTCTACATTTTCCTTGAGTTTCGTCCCCTTTGATGTCTTGTTTTTCACACCTTACCCTTCCATATCTCTCGTTTCACTCTCCCCTGACTTTCAGTCTGAAGAAGGGTCTCGACCCGAAATGTCACCCATTCCTTCTATTCAGAGATTCTGCCTGTCCCGCTGAGTTACTCCAAAATTTTTGGTTTAATATTCAGCTTGGTTGCAGGAGAGGAAGAGAAGACTTAAATGAAATGGGGCTGAGATTCAGAGGGATCTATCTGGGTGTTCTAATGCATGTTTCTCAATCTTACTGAATGGTGGAGCAGACTTGAGAGGCTGAGTGGCCTACTCTTGCTCCCGATTCATATGTTTGTATGTGTGTAGCTTGAAAAGAAACAAAGCAAAATTAAATATTAGGCCTGAGTCTGTGGTGATCAATAAATTACTGGTGACAGCCACGCTGACTTTAACGGCGTTTAGTTTAGATACGAGATACAGCGGGGAAAGAGGCCCTTCAGCCCACCGGGTCAATGCTGACCATTGATCACCTATTCACACCATGGTATCCCACTCTCTCATCCACTCCCTACACACTAGGGGGAATTTTCTGAGGCCAATTAATTTGTAAACCCGCATGTCTTTGGGCTGTAGGAGGAATCCGGAACAGCAGTCCCCCTCTACGAGGGATGTGAGACCTATCTGACCAGGTGACACAATTGTGCATTACCTTAATCAATTTGGTTCAGGAGTCCTACCTGAGCCCCATTGAATCTGAACTAGAAACCATCAGTTATCGTACCGACAGTAATGCTAAGCCATGTACAGAAAGCAAAATTAAATGATAAGATGATTGAATTGGGAGAGAGAAAACAGGCCATGTAAAAGGAATAAAAACACTTTAGTTTAGTTTAGTTTTGAAATACAGCATAGAAACAGGCCCTTCACCAAGTTCAAGCCTGCCCAACCTCTATTGCTGAGATCCTCATGTCCTGGTAACATCCTTGTAAATCTTCTCTGCACTCTTTCCAGCTTATCAACATCCGCCCTGTAGCATGGCAAACAAAACTGACCATGATACTCCAAATGTAGCCTCGCCAACATCTTGTACAACTGTAACATAACATCTCAACTTTTATACTCAATACCCTAACTGATGAAGGCTAATATGCTAAAAGCCTTCCTGACCACCTTATCTACATGTGTCACCACTTTCAAGGAGCTACTCTCACTGATACTCCCCAAGGCCCCAACATTCATTGTGAAGGTCCTGTGAATGCAACACCTCACATTTATCTGCTTTAAACTCCATCAAACATTCCTTATCCCACTTGCCCAACTGATCAAGAACCTACTATAATTTTTGATAACCATCTCGGCTTTCTACGATACCACCCACTTTAGTGCCATCTGCAAACATATCAATCATGCCTTCTGCATTATTATCCAAGTCATTGATATAGACCACAAACTAGAGGCCCAGCACCAATCCCGGAGGCATACCACTAGTCACACGCTATAGATAGACACAAAAATCTGGAGTAACTCAGCGGCAGCATCTCTGGAGAGAAGGAATGGGTGATGCTTCGGGTTGAGATCCTTCTTCCATCTGCAGTTCCTTCCAACACTAGTCACAGGCTTCCAGTCCAAATAAAACCCACTTCCACCATCACCCTCTGCTTCCTTCTATGAAGCCAATTTTCTAACCAGTCAGCTGGTTCTCCTTGGATACCACGAGGTCGAACTTTCCAGAGCAGCCTGCCAAGCAGAACCTTGCCAGCGGTGCAGGCACGAAGGGCCAAATGGCCTCCTCCTGCACCTATTTTCACCTATTTTCTAAATACCTTGTGGATGTCCATTTACACACCGCCTTTGGCTTTGCCCTCATCAACCTTTTTGGTTACTACTTTAAAAACACAACCAGGTTTGTGAGCCACGATTTCCCACGTACAAAATCATGCTGATTATCTCTAATCAGCATCTTTCTGTCGAAATGCATATATATCTTATCCCTCAGAATCCTTTCCAGTAACCAGACTACCACAGTTGTTAGGTCTATAGTTCCCAAGTCTTTCCTTGCAGCCCTTCTTAAATAGAGGCAACGTCAAGCCCACAGTCGCCGAAAGGTTTTGAACATTTCAAAATCCAGCGGCGACAAGTAAAAAGTTACGACACTTGAGGAGACAACTCACGACAATACAGGCGTCACCCCGCGAAAAAAAATACACGCGTCACCCCGCGAAAAAAAATCGCCTAAGTGGGACAGGCCCTTTACTGGTTTGATTTACACTTTACAATTTAGTAACAGTGTAAATAAAACAGAATAGTTGACTGTGGAGTTCATAAAGTAGTAGAGCTAAGGCAAGAACAAAGATGTGTGAAGTTAGAGAGGTGAGAAACATAGAAACATAGAAACATAGAAAATAGGTGCAGGAGTCGGCCATTCGGCCCTTCGAGCCTGCACCACCATTCAATATGATCATGGCTGATCATCCAACTCAGTATCCTGTACCTGCCTTCTCTCCATACCCCCTGATCCCTTTAGCCACAAGGGTCACATCTAACTCCCTCTACAAATATAGTCAATGAACTGGCCTCAACTACATTCTGTGGCAGAGAGTTCCACAGATTCACCACTCTCTGTGTGAAAAATGTTTTTCTCGGTCCTAAAAGACTTCCCCCTTATCGTTAAACTGTGACCCCTTGTTCAGGACTTCCCCAACATTGGGAACAATCTTCCTGCATCTAGCCTGTCCAACCCCTTAAAAATGTTGTAAGTTTCTATAAGACCCCCCCTCAATCTTCTAAATTCTAGCGAGTACAAGCCGAGTCTATCCAGTCTTTCTTCATATGAAAGTCCTGACATCCCAGGAATCAGTCTGGTGAACCTTCTCTGTACTCCCTCTATGGCAAGAATGTCTTTCCTCAGATTAGGAGACCAAAACTGTACGCAATACTCCAGGTGTGGTCTCACCAAGATCCTGTACAACTGCAGCAGAACCTCCCTGCTCTTATACTCAAATCCTTTTGCTATGAATGCTAACATACCATTCGCTTTCTTCACTGCCTGCTGCACCTGCATGCCTACTTTCAATGACTGGTGTACCATGACACCCAGGTCTCGTTGCATCTCCCCTTTTCCTAATCGGCCACCATTCAGATAATAGTCTACTTTCCTGTTTTTGCCACCAAAGTGGATAACCTCACATTTATCCACATTATACTGCATCTGCCATGCATTTGCCCACACACCCAACCTATCCAAGTCACCTTGCAGCCTCCTAGCATCCTCCTCACAGCTAACACTGCCCCCCAGCTTCGTGTCATCCGCAAACTTGGAGATGTTGCATTCAATTCCCTCATCCAGATCATTAATATATATTGTAAATAGCTGGGGTCCCAGCACTGAACCTTGCAGTACCCCACTAGTCACTGCCTGCCATTCTGAAAAGGACCCGTTTACTCCTACTCTTTGCTTCCTGTCTGCCAGCCAGTTCTTTATCCACATTAATACTGAACCCCCAATACCTTGTGCTTTAAATTTGCATACTAATCTCTTATGTGGGACCTTGTCAAAAGCCTTTTGAAAGTCCAGATATAACACATCCACTGGTTCTCCCTTATCCACTCTACCAGTTACATCCTCGAAAAATTCTACAAGATTCTATAAGAGAGCTGGGCATCAGGATGTCAGGGAACGGATGGTACACTTTATGACAAGTCCTATGGTGTGGTAACCAATTCCATAGCTGAGTATTTGTGTTATTGCCTGTTCAGAGAGCCCTACATAAATGTGCGTTACCCAGGAACATAATTATTGCAAACAGGTCTGGATAATAATGTGTTTTTCGTCTATCTTCCTGAGGTGTACTGACAATTGCATGGAAGGATGAAGTCAGATATGAAGCAAGCTTCACAAACAAGCTATCATAAGTTTCGGACTTCACTCAATACTTACCAGGAAAATACAAAATAACGGACATTCCCGCATCAGTGGGTTGTCTTAATTGAATCAGAGAAACTGGCTTTGGACAATAGTTGGCATTTCTAATCTCTTCTTCAGTGAAAAGCTTTGCAGTTCTTCATGAGAATAAAGCAGAGGTTTTCCTGTCTCTGTTTTAGCTGAAGAAACTCTGATCTCCCGCCTATGTTCCGATAGACACAAGTCAAAAGATGATGCAATTCTGCCGGTTCAAGGGTTTTTAAATTTTGGTAAAAAGATAGCAAATTGCTCACGTTAAATCTCGTTTGGAAGTGACATTCACGTAGAACAGCAACTAACTTTCATAAGGGCACAATATTTCTAATATCTGCTTAAAAAAGACAAGATAAATTATTTTGGGAGGGGAGAAAAAGCCCTGAAATGCCTTGGCTATATTTCTCAGCTAAAGTGAATGCTCAGAATGAATAAGTTCTAAAGTTCCTGACTCAGTAATAATTTTCCCCAAAGTTATCTGGTATCAAAATTGCAGAGAAATTATTTTTCCAGATGTTACCTAATTGAAAACACTTGTCTATGCTAAATGCTATAAAGGGAATTCAGTGCTTAAAGGGTTGATTGTATATATATATATATACAATCAACCCTTTAAGCACTGAATTCCCTTTATTGCATATATATATATTATATATGTGTAAGTGTATGTGTGTGTATATGTATATGTGTATATATATATATATATATATATATACAGTGGCTTGCAAAAGTTTTCATACCCCTTGAACTTTTCCACATTTTGTCACGTTACAACCACAAACGTAAATGTATTTTATTGGGATATTATGTGATAGACCAACACAAAGTGGTGCATAATTGTGAAGTGGAAGGAAAATGATACATGGTTTTCAAATTTTTTTACAAATAAAAAACTGAAAAGTGTGGCGTGCAAAAGTATTCAGCCCCCCCTGAGTCAATACTTTGTAGAACCACCTTTCGCTGCAATTACAGCTGCAAGTCTTTTGGGGTATGTCTCTACCAGCTTTGCACATCTAGAGACTGAAATTTCTGCCCATTCTTCTTTGCAAAATAACTCAAGCTCAGTCAGATTGGATGGAGAGCATCTGTGAACAGCAATTTTCAAGTCTTGCCAGAGATTCTCAATTGGATTTAGGTCTGGACTTTGACTGGGCCATTCTAACACATGAATATGCTTTGATCTAAACCATTCCATTGTAGCTCTGGCTGTATGTTTAGGGTCGTTGTCCTGCTGGAAGGTGAACCTCCGCCCCAGTCTCAAGTCTTTTGCAGACTCTAACAGGTTTTCTTCCAAGATTGCCCTGTATTTGGCTCCATCCATCTTCCCATCAACTCTGACCAGCTTCCCTGTCCCTGATGAAGAAAAGCATCCCCACAGCATGATGCTGCCACCACCATGTTTCACAGTGGGGATGGTGTGTTCAGGGTGATGTGCAGTGTTAGTTTTCCGCCACACATAGCGTTTTGCATTTAGGCCAAAAACTTCAATTTTGGCCTCATCTGACCAGAGCACCTTCCTCCACATGTTTGCTGTGTCCCCCACATGGCTTGTGGCAAACTGCAAACGGGACTTCTTATGGCTTTTTTTCAACAATGGCTTTCTTCTTGCCGCTCTTCCATAAAGGCCCGATTTGTGGAGTGCACGACAATAGTTGTCCTGTGGATAGATTCTCCCACCTGAGCTGTGGATCTCTGCAGCTCCTCCAGAGTTACCATGGGCCTCTTTGCTGCTTCTCTGATCAATGCTCTCCTTGCCCGGCCTGTCAGTTTAGGTGGACGGCCATGTCTTGGTAGGTTTGCAGTTGTGCCATACTCTTTCCATTTTCGGATGATGGATTGAATAGTGCTCCGTGAAATGTTCAAAGCTTGGGATATTTTTTATAACCTTACCCTGCTTTAAACTTCTCCACAACTTTATCCCTGACCTGTCTGGTGTGTTCCTTGGGCTTCATGATGCTGTTTGTTCGCTAATGTTCTCTAACAAACCTCTGAGGCCTTCACAGAACAGCTGTATTTATACTGAGATTACATTACACACAAGTGGACTCTATTTACTAATTAGGTGACTTCTGAAGGCAATTGTTTGCACTGGATTTTATTTAGGGGTATCAGAGTAAAGGGGGCTGAATACTTTTGCACGCCACACTTTTCAGTTTTTTATTTGTAAAAAAATTTGAAAACCATGTATCATTTTCCTTCCACTTCACAATTATGCACCACTTTGTGTTGGTCTATCACATAAAATACCAATAAAATACATTTACGTTTGTGGTTGTAATGTGACAAAATGTGGAAAAGTTCAAGGGGTATGAATACTTTTGCAAGCCACTGTAGTGTGGTGGGAGGGAGAGGTGGTGTGAAAGAAGCACAATGTTGCTTTAAATGTTGATTATTCTTAATCAATCTGAAGAAGGGTCTCGACCCGAAATGTCGCCTATTCCTTCTCTCCATAGATGCTGCCTTACCCGCTGAGTTTCTCCAGCATTTTTTGTCTACCTTCGATTTTTCCAGCATCTGCAGTTCTTTCTTAAACAGATGTCTGAAGAAGGGTCTCGACCCGAAACGTCACCCATTTCTTCTCTCCAGAGATGCTGCCTGTCCCGCTGAGTTACTGCAGCATTTTGTGTCTATCTTCGGTTTGAACCAGCATCTGCAGTTCCTTTAATCACACCGAACATTTGGTAATTGGCTCTGATTGAAGTTTAAAGTGAGATGCTCGCTGTGCTGCATTGTTTCATAGGGATTAATGACCTGATCGTATTGACTTTCCACACCACATCATGTGAATAGCTATCATAAATTATCATTCTTTATGATGTTTACCCACTTTGCAACATGTCTGTTCTGTCATTGATAATAAATAGGTAAAAAAACATTGTCCAGAACTGATTCCACCACCCTGGTACTTTTATTCTGTCTAAACCTTGCACTAAACAATAATAATCAACTGAAATAAACCCTTGTAAGCTAACAGATGACAAAACATTTAAGTAAATTACTTTCATGTCTTGGGAAGAATTAAAACTAAAAACCCAAATATAAATGGACTACCAGTCAAATTTTTGGAGAGGAGAAGATTTTGAAATATTTTGTCTTCCTGCCCTTAAAAAAAAAGAATTGGTGTGTGGGTGAACTTGGAACTAACAAACCCAATGCACATCGACTAGCAGTCTATGTGCTTTTTGTGAGTTGTTGCTGAGAGCTGGGGTGAGAGACACAGTGACGTGATGTGATAGTTGTAATTACTGCTGTGAGCAGAACAAACGTTACATTCTCTCATCAGCCAAAAAACGTTCCTAACCAAATCCCCGCAGCATGAAGACATTGCTACCTTCTTTTCCTATGTGGGGGCATCCTCCAGGGAACACTGAAACACTGTCACCCTTTGCCCCCAATCAGATCCTATTCACTAGGTAATTACAGATTGATTTAACAAAATCTGAACTTGTTTTCCTAATTGTAAAGTAATTCATTCAATTAGGTGGGGCACAATCAAACATTCACCAGAAAGTTCATAGCATGTGGTGTGTGGTCCCTCAGCAGCAGCAGTAGCATTTGGTGTAGTTTCTTTTTAATTCACTGAGTGGTAGAGCAGTTAGATCCATCTGTGACAGGTCACTGCCAGTCAGTTTTTGCGGACCTTCCTGAAATGAGGCCGGATGCACCTCAGAACATTGACGGTAATGGATTCCAGAACGTTGTCTAGACCGAGGGAAGGTTTTGTTTATCTCAGGCGTGTGTTTAACTGTGTCTATGCCAGTGCCAGGACTGAGTTCAGTCCAAGAGACTTTGGCTTTCTCAATCTGTACTTCCACACTGAACAAAACACTGCATTTTTTTCATCCTACCGGTTTTTGGCACACTCGGGAGAGAGTGACGCACAGACTTGGCACAGTGGGCAAGACCACGTCAGCCCAGCGACCATTCCGCAGTCAGCTTCAACATGATACTCCGAAGGTGGCGTAAAGTGTATTTTGAAGTATTGAGACATTTCCTGCCACAAAACCCCGAGCATCCTGGCCAGACTGTAAGGTGCAAGGAACAAGGAGGTTACAGCAAAATGCTTCACTTAAGGAAAAACTGCGTCAAATTAGCTCCAGTGCGGCCCAATGATACTGTTTTGGTGACGAGCGAGTGAAAGAGAGAGAAAAGTGCATTTGTTTGTTCTGGCACAATAGGAAACAGACTTCCTTTGACAACTTTAAAGTGTACCTTCCTCAGAAATCTCTGCATTGGGCATTTCATTATTTGTAATAATAAGTTGGGAGAATATCTTTTGGGGAGTCTGCATAACCTGACGTGCAAAAGAAATAAAATAATATCTATCATATCCATTTCGACCTTGTGTTAAATTCCAAAAGTGGGAGAATGATTTGTTGAAGTCCTGACTACAATCCTTTATTTCACAGTTTTTAATGCATGGCAGATAATGATCTCTTAGAAAATTGATGTGAGATGAAGAGAATTTCTGTAGTGGCAATGTTTCATATCAATCCATTGCAAAAATAGACATTACTCCTTTCTCTTGGAAAATAATTAACTGAAGAGCATCTTTTCAAATTTTAAGCTCAAAGCACTGCTGTTCGATTTTTGCAGACATTCTAATGGGCCTGTCCCACTTACGTGATTTTTTCGGCGACTGCCGGCAACCGTCATAGGTCATTGCAGGTCGATGAAAATGTTCAACATGTTGAAAATCCAACGGCGACCAGAACAAGGTACGACTCTTTGGGCGATTACTCACGACCATACAGGCTTCATCCCGCAACATGTCACCAGCGTGTCGCCTGTATGGGAGTGAGTAGTCTCCTCAGTCGCCCAAAGAGTCGTAGCGTCTTTTTGGTCGCCGCTGGATTTTCAACATGTTGAACATTTTCGGTGACCAGCAACGACCTATGACGGGTGCCGGCAGTCGCCGTAAAAGTTGCGTAAGTGGGACAAGCCCATAACTTTTATACTGCATAGTTAAAAACTTATTGTGTGGGAAGGAACTGCAGATGCTGGTTTAAACCGAAGATACACACAAAATGCTGGAGTAACACAATGGGACAAGCAGCAACTCTGGAGAAAAGGAATGGGTGACGTTTGAGGTCGAGACCCTTCTTCAGACTTAATGTGGTTCTGAATGCAGCAGAAACTTAATGCAGTTCTAAGCTCAAATGGTCATGGGACTAGTGTTTGTGTCAATTAAGATGATGACCAACTAACCTCTTGCCTTCTGTCTTTGTTATAGTGGAAAAATGAATTAAAAAACTTGGCTTAAATCTGCAAAGATCACGAGAAAATCGGTCCGTGGCCATGGCAAAAGCAATTGTGTGTCCTTCAGGATTATTGACCAAATTGAGATTGTATTGGGATGGAGCCAAAAGTGGGATAACAGAACTAGCATGAACAGGTAATTAATGATCGCCGTGGACTCAGTGGGCCGAAGGGCTTGTTTCCATGCTGTGTCTCTAGACTAAAAAAACAATTCAGATGGTCAAGATATAACCAGCTAGTTTATCAAATCTAGCCCACACCTTGCTGGTGTTGAACTGGAGAAACTGCAGATGCTGGCATCTTGAGTAAAAAAAACCAAAGTGGTGGAAGAACTTTGCATGTCAGGCAGCACCTGTGGCATGGAATGGGAGGTTGATGCCGTGGGTTGGAACCCTTCTTCACACTTCTTCAGTGGGGGGGGGGGGAGGGGGAAGCTGGAAGAGGGGTGAGAGTCGGGAAAAGCTGGTAAATAATAGGTGGATACAGGCAAGGGGGATGATGATCAGATGGGTGAAGTAAGTGACAAAGGCTGGAAGTATCAGAATGAAGGGATATGGGTAGAAGGGCCATAGAAACATAGAAACATAGAAAATAGGTGCAGGAGTAGGCCATTCGGCCCTTCGAGCCTGCACCACCATTCAATATGATCATGGCTGATCATCCAACTCAGTATCCCGTACCTGCCTTCTCTCCATACCCCCTGATCCCTTTAGCCACAAGGGCCACATCTAACTCCCTCTTAAATATAGCCAATGAACTGGCGTCAACTACCCTCTGTGGCAGAGAGTTCCAGAGATTCACCACTCTCTGTGTGAAAAAGTTTTTCCTCATCTCGGTCTTAAAGGATTTCCCCCTTATCCTTAAGCTGTGACCCCTTGTCCTGGACTTCCCCAACATCGGGAACAATCTTCCTGCATCTAGCCTGTCCAACCCCATAAGAAATTTGTACGTTTCTATAAGATCCCCTCTCAATCTCCTAAATTCTAGCGAGTATAAGCCAAGTCTATCCAGTCTTTCTTCATATGAAAGTCCTGACATCCCAGGAATCAGTCTGGTGAACCTTCTCTGCACTCCCTCTATGGCTATAATGTCCTTCCTCAGATTTGGAGACCAAAACTGTATGCAATACTCCAGGTGTGGTCTCACCAAGACCCTGTACAACTGCAGTAGAACCTCCCTGCTCCTATACTCAAATCCTCTTGCTATGAAGGCCAACATACCATTCGCTTTCTTCACTGCCTGCTGCACCTGCATGCCTACTTTCAATGACTGGTGTACCATGACACCCAGGTCTCGCTGCACCTCCCCATTTCCTAATCGGCCACCATTTAGATAATAGTCTGCCTTCCCGTTTTTGCCACCAAAGTGGATAACCTCACATTTATCCACATTATACTGCATCTTCCAAACATTTGCCCACTCACCCAGCCTATCCAAGTCACCTTGCAGTCTCCTAGCATCCTCCTCACAGCTAACACTGCCCCCCAGCTTAGTGTCATCTGCAAACTTGGAGATGTTGCTTTCAATTCCCTCGTCCAGATCATTAATATATATTGTAAATAGCTGGGGTCCCAGCACTGAGCCTTGCGGTACCCCACTAGTCACTGCCTGCCATTGTGAAAAGGACCCGTTTACTCCTACTCTTTGCTTCCTGTTTGCCAGCCAGTTCTCTATCCACATCAATACTGAACCCCCAATACCGTGTGCTTTAAGCTTGTATCCTAATCTCTTATGTGGCCAGGGGAAAGAGAGGGAGAATGAAAGGGTAGCGAGAGATTCGGCAACGGGAGGGGTGGGAGATGAGCAGAACAGAGAAGACTAAAGGAGTTGGGGCTGTGAAGGGGAAAGAGAGGCGGGAAGGGATAATATAACTTGGAATTAGAGAATTCAATGTTCATACTTTTGGGTTGTAAGCTACCCAAGCAGAATATGAGGTGCTGTTCCCCCAGTTTTCTCGTGGCCTCACTCGGGCAAAGGAGAACATCAAGAACATAAAGGTCAGTATGGGAAGGGGGAGTGAAGCCAGGAGCCTTGACAGACAGAGTGCAAGTAATTGGCTAAAAGACCTTTTCATTCGTTTTGCATGCTTTCCGACTGGTTATTCTGGTTGGTCACGTGGAGATTGTACAACGAGCAATGTTTAATTGTAGTTGATGTTGACTCCCACCCTCCCACCTTCAAGAGGGAGAGCTTACATTTACATCTTTAGAGATATCATTTGGTCCACATTATCTTCTAGATTGCGTCTTATGCATTTGGAGAGCAATTACCTAGAATACTTTCTCCCATTATCATCATCATCATCATCATCATCATCATCATCATCATCATCATCATCATCATCGTTGAAAACATCAACGGGCACGATGTACGACAGTGATCGCAACTTCTACTGAAGTGTGGATGGCCGTTGGCTCGCCAGGAGCTCATCCGCCCTTTGACAGGTCTTGTTTATGGCCCTGCTGGGGGTCCATAGCCCCCCTCCTCACCTGGCAAACCAGGTGGGGGAGATGGTTTAGTCCTTCAGCCCAGTGGGTCCGCGCCGACCAGCGATCCCCGCACATTAACACTATCCCACACCCACTAGGGACAATATTTACATTTACCAAGCCAATTAACTTACAAACCTGTACGTCTTTGGAGTGTGGGAGGAAACCGGAGATCTCGGAGAAAACCCACGCAGGTCACGGGGAGAACGTACAAACTCCGTACAGACAGCACCCGTAGTCGGGATCGAACCCGGGTCTCCGGCGCTGCATTCGCTGTAGGGCAGCAACTCTACCACTGCGCCACCGTGACCGCCATGTGTAGTTTCTACATATTGCATTGATATGTAGAGGTATTATGTAGAGTTCAATATCGGTATTAAACTACAGCACTCGGTAATTTGCTTAGCTTCCAGTCGCTCATTGACTCCATCTCCACTTTTGATTAATAACCTACCATTATAATTGATCCTCCCCAGCAGTCAAAACACTAAGTGCTGGAGGAATTCCGTGGGTCAGGCAGCATCTGTGCAAGGAAATGAAGTAGACAACATTTTGGGTGGAAATCTATCTTCAGTCTGTCCACTTCCCTCCACAGATGCTGCCTGGCCTGCTGAGTTCCTCCAGCACTTTGTGTTTCACTCAAGATTCCAGCTTCTGCAGTTCCTTGTGTCTCCACTCTCGCAAGGCCTATGGATCCCACATGAACAGAACAAACAATGGGTGTCTCCTTAATGAATCAGATCAAGGAAACTTTACTGAGACCAAACCAGGAAATATAATTTTAAATATTTACTTCAATGTAAAACCATACACAAAATATAAAAGGCATTAGGAAGCAGAAGTGGAGAGTGTGCTTTTATTATTTAACTTATCCTCAACAATCATTACATTTGAAAGGTGAGAGAATGAAGAATTTCACTGCTGGAGAGTGTCGATAATTTAACATGTACACTCGTTTTGAGTGGACAAATCTTAACATTTTCACACCTGCTTGATACTAAATGGTAGATAACTAAGTTTAATTTCACGTGTACCAACCGAGGTACAGTGAAATGTTTTTGTTGCGTGCTATCCAGTCAGCAGAAAGACAATACATGATTACAATCGATCCATTTACAGTGTATAGATACATGATAAGGGAATAAAGTTTGTGCAAGGTAAAAAGCCAGTAAAGTCCGATCAAGGATAGTCCGAGGGTCGCCAATGAGGTAGATAGTAGTTCAGCAGTTCAGCTAATGCAACTATTTACATTAAGTGTATTTAAATGACAAATTCCTCACTTACGTAAGTACCAAAATAGTGAAGCTGTGAAGAGTGGGACAAAACAGGTGGAAACGTTGTGTTTTATCTCATTTAACTGAGGATGTGTGATCACAAGTTAGTGTACAATTTATTGCATATTGACAGTGCGAGCGAACGACTGCATTGTTATTCCTACCTAGGTTTGCCAACCTTCTCACTCCCAAATAAGGGACAAAAGGTCAAAATAAGGGACAAATTCCTGACGGCAATTCGTTGACTGACTCGGCCGTGGCTGGGTGAATGATGAGTTGTCCCGGGTGCTGGACTGCACACAAAGCCCAGCCGGCGGGCCAGCTGAGGAGATTTGGCCCGGGCTGCGCGACGCCGCGCGCAAAGTCCAGCACCCCATCCAACTTATGAACCGATGATCGGCCATCAGAAGGAGGGATGGTGGTGTCGGCGGTAAGCGAAGGACCGAAGGTCGGACAACTGGCCGGGCTGCCGACCGACGGGGCCACGGGCGAGGAGCTGCTGCTGCACTCCATGGGCTGCACTACGTCGGGACGGGTGAGGTGGGGCCGGACGCGTCGTTCTGACCCGATAGTCCCCTCGACCCGAGTAGTAGCAGTCAAATACAGGACAAGGGCGGTCACATATGGGACAAACCAATTTAGCTCGATATACGGGATGTCTATTCCTACCAGAAGCAGCAGGCCAGAAAAGTTGATAGCAACCAGAGGGAATGTGGAGGAAGGAACTGCAGATGCTGTTTTACACCGAAGATAGCCACAGAATGCTGGAGTAATTCAGTGGGACAGGCAGCATATCTTGGAGAAGGAATGGATGATGTTTCGGGTCGAGACCCTTCTTCAGACTGAGAATCAGGGGAGAGGGAGACACAGAGATAAATAAGTGTACGATCTCTCACTGAGCAACCAGAGGGACACCTCTTCATTGATGCACACAGGGATAAATATAACACCTTTTCATCAGGTAGTGAACAGGCAAAACATCATATCCCTAAGTGACCTTAAATTTGAGAGAGTTATCATAAATTCCAGATTTTGTTTTAGCCAATGAAACTAGCAGTAAGTTCTATTTTGGCCAAGCAGTGACTAACAGTGAATAGATATTTTCCAGAATTAAACGAAATCTCGGTGTCTCACTCAACAGATGCCAAGCTTCAATCACATTTCCCCTAAGTCAGTTGAAGGGATTTCCCTGACTATAATCTCGGTTTAATGTCTGGATGAGTCATTTCTAGTGTTGTCTGAGTGATTTGGATGATTGGACAAGCAGCAATATGATTTATTTTGCCCTGGATGTGGCTGGTTGAAGCTTGATTTATTTTTCATATAACTGCAATATATTTACTGACAAATCGATCTGAAGAAGCATTTACCCAGGTGAATAAATGCACTGCTAAATGTAGCTGTTCATTTGCTGATTGTTATTTGCACTGACACGGTTGCCGTACACTCAAATATAAAAATGTTTTTTTTAAAATCTAGGTTTGCAGACAGTGACGATATTTAAATGTTCATTGAAAGTAATTTTAAGGCATGTTTGTTTTGTTACCTGTTTCATCCACAAGGAGGAATGAGCTCTCGGAGCCAAGTCTAAGAGTATTTCACCTGGCATTTATTGCTGATTGATTTCAACAAACCCTTGGTTGTCTGCAGCAAGGCTCAACTTTTGGGCTGTATGGCCCAGCGAAAATGCATGCGTAATATAGCACTTTATCTTGCCTCTCCGAAATGTCCTAAGAATCGTGACGAATACAGCGGACAATTTTACACATAGTTAAAATACAGAAGGTTCCAATTCAATGAGTTAATTTCCAGCTAATTTGAGACTAGAGACAAGAGACATTTATTGTCACATTGGTACAGTGAAATTTGTGGTCACCATACAGCCATACGAATAAAATAAAGAACACAGAACATGATAGTCTTTAACATAGGCATCCCCACACAGCGGAATCAAAGTTTCCCACAGTGAGGGAAGGCACCAAAGTTCCGTCATCTTCCTCATGTTGCCCTCTTTTGTTCACCCGTCGTCGGGGCCTCCCGAGCCCTCCGTAGTCGCCGCTACGATGTTCAGGCCCGCTCGCCGGGATGATGGAGCTCCGACGTCAGAACGGGAGAACATCCTCAGCAGCTTGGAGCTCCGAATCGGCCACTTCTTACTGGAGTCCGCGGCTCCCAAAGTCCACAGGCCGAGCTGGGCGGAGATTCACGCTGGCGGCCCTCAGCAAAGGGATCCCAGGACTCCGCGATGTTGGCCAGCGCCGCCCGCGCTGGGAGCTCTGCAAACCACAGCTCCGCGATGTTGAAGCAGCAGGCCCAACACTCCGGAGCTTCAAACGGCGATCCAGTTAAGTCATCGCCCGCTCCGCGGTGAATCCAGTGCTGCGCCGCCGCTGCTGAAGCTCTGGTCCGGTTTCAGGCAGGAAAGGCCGCGCCAATCCAGTTGGTAGTCCACGAGAGGGGGGGGGGGGGGCGAGGACGCGACTCAGAGAATGTTCGCGTCCTCACCAGAAAGTGGCGTCCTCACCAGAAAGTGGTTTCCCCCTGTCCCCACCCTGTTCCCCCACATAGAAATACTAAAGAAATCCTCCAGAACATACTTTTAAACAAACTAAAAATAAAAAAAGATGGAAAAACAGACAGACTGTAGGCAGAGGCTGTCATCATGCGACCCCCCTAGTGACCCCCTAATTTGTGCTGTTAATACAAGAACTGAGGAATACTGGTTAGAACTGTGCTCTGTGTTCATTAACACTCATGTAGCCACAGAAACAGGCTGATAGAGTTCAACTCTCTTCCTAAGACAGCTAAACTAATCTTACTTTCTCAGCACTTCTTTGTTTTACTACTTTCATTTTTAAGATCAGTCCTACTCTGTGTTTATAAACATGTGAGTGTTCTCAGTTAAACTGGGTTGACATCTCTCCTAAACCTGGAGTTCCTTCCAACAACACACTCAGCAGATTGTTTCCAAAATGGAACCAAATGATGTCTGCCAAAAATCAAATTGCATTCATGTTTCTGTTTATTCTCAGTTAAATAAACCCACTATGAAATCATGAAGCATAATCGCAAAAGCAAGAAAGCGTTGGTACATGGACAGGACTAGTTTGGAGGGACATGGACCAAATGCTGGCAGGTGTGACTAGTGTAGCTGCGACATGTTGGCTGGTGTGGGCATGTCGGGTCGAAGGGCCTGTTTCCATACTGTATCACTCTATGACTATAATCAAAGCTTATTTGGAACAAAAGAGGTACCGTACATCCCAGGAGATGTTTGCATGTTATTATGTCTTGAATTTAATACTTTAATTTAGATTTTGCATTATTTATTTTTGGTAGAGACATTGTTCACTTTAAGTTTGTACATGCACAAAATTGACATTTTGTAAATAGTGAAATAAATATTCATCACCGATGAGATTTAAATATCTTCTTTAATGTTTTCAATGTGAAAAGATCCGTAGGGATCTTCAGCTCCTACTGTCTGCAGTGGGGTAGGGTGGATAAATGATTGGATTGCTAAGGGATTGTGAGTGATATGATCTACCAGCATTTGGACAGAAGGGGTTGGTTAGAGATACAACTTCGTGCATGGGAAATTATGTCTAACAATTTGAGTTTTTTTTTTAAAAGAGGTGACCAAGAGGATTGATGAGGGCAGAGCAGTGGATGTTGTCTATACGGAGTTTTGCAAGGCCTACGACAAGGCCCCATGTGTGTTAGGCTAGTCCGGAAAGTTAGACCACACGGGATCTGGAGTGGGTGAGCCAACTGGATTCAAAATTGGCTTTTTGGAAGGAGTCGGGGGTGTTAGTGGAGGGTTATTTTACTGAGGCCTGTGACCAGGGGTATGCTGGGTCCAATGCTATTTATCATATTCATTAACGATATAGATGACAATATAGTTAATGCGTTGAGGAAATTAGCAAATTATCCCAAAATTGATGGTACAGAGGACAACGAGGAATGCTATCTAAGTTTACAAAATGACTAGGATGAACTGGGTCAGTGGCCCAAGGATTGACAGATGGAATTTAACTCTGATAAGTATAATGTGATGCATTTTTGTAAGTCAAACTAGAGCAGTACTTCACAGTAAATGGTAGCCTTGGAGAGTGTTGTAGAGCACAGAAATCTAGGCGTGCAACTATAGTTCCATGGGCATAATTTTAAGGCGAGAGGGGAAGATTTAAACAAAACTTGAAGGGCAATTTCTTCACTCATGTACAGTGGCTTGCAAAAGTATTCATACCCCTTGAACTTTTCCACATTTTGTCACGTTACAACCACAAACGTAAATGTATTTTATTGGGATTTTATGTGATAGACCAACACAAAGTGGTGCATAATTGTGAAGTGGAAGGAAAATGATACATGGTTTTCACATTTTTTTACAAATAAAAAACGGAAAAGTGTTGTGTGCAAAAATATTCAGCCCCTTTTACTCTGATACCCCTAAATAAAATCCAGTGCAACCAATTGCCTTCAGAAGTCACCTAATTAGTAAATAGAGTCCACGTGTGTAATCTAATCTCAGTATAAATACAGCTGTTCTGTGAAGGCCTCAGAGGTTTGTTAGAGAACATTAGTGAACAAACAGCATCATGAAGCCCAAGGAACACACCAGACAGGTCAGGGATAAAGTTGTGCAGAAGTTTAAAGCAGGGTTAGGTTATAAAAAAATATCCCAAGCTTTGAACATCTCACGGAGCACTGTTCAATCCATCATCCGAAAATGGAAAGAGTATGGCACAACTGCAAACCTACCAAGACATGGCCGTCCACCTAAACTGACAGGCCGGGCAAGGAGAGCATTGATCAGAGAAGCAGCCAAGAGACCCATGGTAACTCTGGAGGAGCTGCAGAGATCCACAGCTCAGGTGGGAGAATCTGTCCACAGGACAACTATTAGTCGTGCACTCCACAAATCGGGCCTTTATGGAGGAGTGGCAAGAAGAAAGCCATTGTTGAAAAAAAGCCATAAGAAGTCCCGTTTGCAGTTTGCCACAAGCCATGTGGGGGACACAGCAAACATGTGGAGGAAGGTGCTCTGGTCAGATGAGACCAAAATTGAGGTTTTTGGCCTAAATGCAAAACGCTATGTGTGGCGGAAACCTAACACTGCACATCACCCTGAACACACCATCCCCACTGTGAAACATGGTGGTGGCAGCATCATGCTGTGGGGATGCTTTTCTTCAGCGGGGACAGGGAAGCTGGTCAGAGTTGATGGGAAGATGGATGGAGCCAAATACAGGGCAATCTTGGAAGAAAACCTGTTAGAGTCTGTAAAAGACTTGAGACTGGGGCGGAGGTTCACCTTCCAGCAGGAGAACGACCCTAAACATACAGCCAGAGCTACAATGGAATGGTTTAGATCAAAGCATATTCATGTGTTAGAATGGCCCAGTCAAAGTCCAGACCTAAATCCAATTGAGAATCTCAATCTCCAATTGAGAATCTCCAATTGAGAATTGAGAAGATGAACGAGCTGCCAGAGGAAGCTGTGATGTTGCGTGCAATGGTGAAGTTTAAAAGACATTTAGACTGGGACTGCGGCTGGGACTGGGACTGCGGCTGGGACTGGGACTGGGGCTGGGACTGGGACTGCGGCTGGGACTGGGACTGGGACTGGGACTGGGACTGGGAATGGGATTGGGAATAGGACTGGGAATGGGAATGGGACTGGGACTTGGTGTCTGGGACTGGGAATGGGAATGGGACAAGGACTGGGAATGGGATAAGGAATGGGACTGGGACAAGGAATGGGACTAGGACTGGGAATGGGAATGGGACTGGAACTCAGTGCATGGGAATGGGAATGGGAATGGGACTGGGAATGTGAATGGGAATGGGACTGCAACTCAGTGCTTGGGAATGAGAATGGGAATGAGATTGGGAATGGGAATGAGACTGGGAATGAGACTGGGAATGGGACTGGGACAAGGAATGGGACTGGGAATGGGAATAGGACTGGGAATGGGAATGGGACGGTGTCTGGGACTGAGAATGGGAATGGGAATGGGGCTGGGACAAAAATGGGACTGGGAGTGAGACTGGGACTGGGAATGGGAAGGACTGGGTATGGGTATGGGAATGAGACTGGGAATGGGAATGGGACTGGCACTGAGAATGGGAATGGGACTGAGAATGGGAAGGACTGAGAATGGGAATAGGAATGGGAATGGGACTGGGAATGGGACTGAGAATGGGAATGGGACTGAGAATGGGAATGGGACTGGGAATGGGACTGAGACGGGTCTCACTTGCCTGCAAGAAGTCGGTGACCAGAGGCTGGGGCTGAAAGGAGCGCCCGGCTCACTCACACCCTCTCCCCGGCTCCTGCTGTCCAAGGATGATGAGAAGGGACAGCGCGGAGGTAAGGGGGAAGCTGCGATGAACCTGAGTGGGCAGCTGCCCAAGGTCGCTGCTGACTCACTGACCGAGCCTGGGCTGGTCTCCTGGGGAAGGGCCAAAGCCTGGGCTCCCTGAGCCTCCTGAGATCCAGGGATCATGTGGATAGGACAAGCCTCACCCATACAGAGAGAAGATGCCTTTTTGCAGCAGGCCAAAACAATCAAAAATGTTCGACAACATCTCTGGAGAATAGGAATAGACGATGCTTCAGGTTCAGGTTCTAGTTGATTACTGCGCAAACACCTCATCAGTGGTTATCTCACGCAGGTCGGAGTGAGTAGAGTAGATTCCATTTTGAAGTGGGCCTTTTTGACCAAGTTGAGGAGATCTAGTTGCTCAATCCCCTTTTTAAATGACTTATCATCGGGAGCAGCACGTGTGTTGTGTGGTAACCTATTCCATTCCCTTATCGTCCTTGGGAAAAGGGAATATTGGTAGCAAACCACCAGGGGCGCCGGGGCGGTGGCTGCCCTGCCGGCAGTCTGTTCGTCTTTTCACTATTTTTGGTATTTTTTAGTTTGTTAAAAGTTTTGTCTTAATGTTCTTCGGTTTGTTTTATGTGGGGGGAGGGGGGAGGGGGAAGGGGGGAGGGGATCAGGGGAAACTTTTTTTCAGATTCTTACCTTCATTTTTCGGATCACATTCTCCGGGCTCTGCGGCCTCCCGACGATGGAGCTGGAAGCCTCCTCGGACTGTCGTGGACCCCACAGCAGGGCGCGGACTTAACATTGGAGCTGATCCCTTGCCTGGGATGGCTCCCACCGTGACCACCGTGGACTTACCATCAAGGGCTCGCAGTCTCGGGAGAGGCTAGTCGGGAGCTCCAACGTCGCGGAAGGTTCAACCAGCCCCGACGCGAGGTTCGATCGCTCGGCGCGGGGGAGATGACATCACCCCCCCGATGCGGGAGCTGATTGCCTCGACGCGGAGGGCCCGAATGCTGCTGGCTATGGGAGTCAAGATCGTCCCGTCTACGGGGGCTCGAGGCCCACGACCGAGGAAGAACTAAGGGAAAGGACAAACTTTATTTCACCTTCCATCACAGTGAGGAATGTGTAGGAGTCACTGTGGTGGATGTTTATGTTAAAATGTGTTTTTGGGTGATCTGTTGCTTTTAATTGTATGACTGACCTGGCCAATGAAATTCCTCGTATGTTGCAAAACACACTTGGCGAATAAAGTGTGATTCTGAAGTTTATTGAAATTTAGCGAGTTGATGATGTAGGGACCGTTATTTTGTCTTGTTTCATGGCACTTGGTGCTCTGGGATGACGGGACATTTGATGGCGTGATTTTGTGAATCTCTTGTAAATTGCAATAAGTCTTAGCCTGATTCTGCGGAGCTCTAGGGTATCCCATCCGAGAGAAGTCAGCATATTATTCGCGCTTGATTTGCGCTTGGAGTCATTACATACAAAGCGGGCTGCTCGGCGTTGTACTTTCGAGACCCTTCTTCAGACTGGTCTCGACCCGAAACATCACCTATTCCTTTCCTCCAGAGATGCTGCCTGACCCGCTGAGTAAAAGGCCTGTCTCACGAGTCTGCGGTCATTGGCGGCGAAACGGGAAGAATCTGCCGCCATAGACCGCGCACTCGTGAGAACGTACAATTACGGGGCCGTGCGGCGGTGTTCCCAACACCGCACGGTGCTAAAATAAAACCGACAATGTTGAAAACAATAATGTTACCGCACAACCTCCACCAGTGATGCACGAGTGCGGCACGGCCGCCCGCACGGGCCGCCGCCAGTGTGGCTCGAGTGCCGTGCGTCAAACCTCCACTGCCACAGCCTCCGCCAGTGAGGCACGTGCCTCCGCCAGTGAGGCACGTGTACGGCACGGCCGCAGGCACAGCCACCGCTACAGCGCCGCAATCAGGACGGCCGCCGCCACAGCCGCCGCTCGTGAGTCACGTGCGGCGGGCCGACGTCATCGCAGTCGGCCTGCCCTTTTTTTAACTTACCGCAAGCACGTGGGACCCGCCGTGTTTGAATTACTCGGCCCCCGCGCAGCATCCGTGCGGCGCTCCAGTGGATAGGCTTGGCGCTCTCGCCGTTGCCGTGCGGTCCCCGCTACCGGCGACACCGCGCTTCACCGCTGATGACCTCAAACAGGTAAGACAGAGCCTTTACTCCAGCTTTTTGGGTCTATCTTCGGTTTAAACCAGCATCTGCAGTTCTTTCCGTTAGAGATGTTAGTGGACAGGTTGCGGGAAGGGTCGGCTAGCAGTAAAGATCAATATTGAGATTCAAGAAAGATAATAAATGATCTTGTGAACGAAATGGCCGTGTAATGGGGCAAGGAACACAAAACTCTCTGGATGCTGCTACATAGAGGATTACATTACCATGTTATATCGTCAACGTTTTAGTTTGAATGTATAAATTGAAACTCTCAGAGGTTCAAAGGGACACATACCCTTCAGAAGTCTGTAATTTGCAAAATGTTGGGGTGCAAGAGCTGATTAACTCTTTGTCAATATGGATTTTATCCGGCATAAGGAGTGAGTTAAAGCCAGCAGGTATTGATCATGTTTAGCACATCTATTACTGATTGATCTGAAACAAGTGCAGTCACAAACCTGTGAACACTTACACCATACTGTCAGCAAAGTTAATGTCAGAAATAAATCTAGTCTAACATTAAATACATATGAATCCATAGATAATTCATAGAAACAGACAATTTAATATTTGATTTCACTTTTGTAGAAATAAAGAATTTTCATTCGTAAAGCCTTACATTCTCAAGATGCACAAGAATGCTGGACAGCCAACAAATCATATTTTGAACGAAGTGCCTAATGGGCCTGTCCCACTTCGGCGACTTTTTTGGCGACTACAGGAGACTACAGGTCGCCACAAGGTCGCCACATGTTCGCGGGCGGTTGCCGGGGTGTTGCCTTCATGGTTGTGAGTAGTTCCCGCATTCACGGTACTAGTCGGCCTTCATTCTGGTCGCCGCTAATTTTTCAACATGTTGCTGCCATGGAGAGTAGCGAGAATTCTCTGCTGTAGGTGGGTCGCCAGGAGGTCCTAGTGGGTCGCCAGGAGGTCGTAGGTTGTCGTAGATTCTCATAGGTTGTAGTAGCAATGTTACAAAATTTTGAGATTTAAAAAATAAAGTCTGCAATTTATCCCATCAGATAAAGCATAAAAAGAAGTTTAATTTGACACTTAATTCACTTTCATATCTTCAGTATTAAAGAAGTTATGGCCATTATCATACTCAGAAATTAGCATCTAGTTCCCTATTGCTTTTCCATTGACTTAACACAAAAGCTGTGATCGAGGACAGTTAAACGCCCATAACTTTCTTAAAAATTATGATAACTGAAAGAAATTTTCAGTTATTATAGATTGAAGCATTCTGAAACAAATATGAAACAATCTTACTTCAAAGACATGAAAGTAAAGCATATAATTAGTTAGTTACCTAATTGTAGCTAATTACAAAATTCAATTACTAGATCTAAACATCTATCAATTTCTTAAGAATAGATTAACATTTTTAAATAGCCTAAGTGTCCAAATAACATTCACACAATAATTCACAATATAACATAATTTTAAAATCTAATTTTCATGAATTTACAGGCCAAATGGAAGGAAATGAATGTTTAATACCTGTAAATTAATGGGGATTTAATTCATCTTGCGAGTGAGGATTTCTGGAACGCGATCTTTTGGAACGTTCATTTGCGGTGAATTTAACCCCGTATTGGCATGAAAAATACTGCCGTTAGTTCGGGGAATAAAATCACCGTGTCGCATGAAAAATTGTGAATTAAAGGCCTCTTAAGGAGAACGTTTATACATTAAAATAAAGCACTTTTGTTTACCTTTCCCTTGTGTGAAATCCGTCCCCGTTGTTGGCGTTGACGCTTCAGAAGATGATTTTAAAATGATTCCAACGCTGAACTTGTTGGGAGATTTTTAAAACAAACTACGCAAAACGGCACTCGGAACGCTTCTTCCAGAGAAGCTGGTACTCCAACAAAGTATAATTCAGGACAAGGGAGGAGAAACCCGCGCTTTAACCCCGCCCCCCTTAAAGGCGCCAAAATCGCGCACACAGCCAGTGACAGAATTACAGCGCCGCTGAAGGCAAGTATTGTAACATACCTAGTTGTAGCCGGTGCTGACCGGTGAATTTCATTGGCTCATTGGGAAAAAAAACATAAGCAGTAGTTTTCAGAACCAAGGATAACTGACCAGTAATGTTAAATGTCCGCCGAGCTTCACAGCCGTGTATCTCTGGCTTCTTAAAAGTCGTCACCACTCCTTCTCCCCACCTCGTCTCCACCTTCTCCCTCCTTCTCCCCCCTCTTTTAGAGGACTTAAGTGACCCTTCCGTACACTGTGCTTTCACCGTCTTAATTACAGCGCCAACCTTCCTGTTCATCGTGGTGTGTGTCTGTATCACATTGGCTTTGCACCATGTGAATTTCATTCAGACAGCGCTTCCCCCACTTGCCCTGTCCCCCGCCTGCATAACTGGCTGGTGAAGGAAGCGATGTGTGTGTGTGTGTGTGTGTGTGTGTGTGTGTGTGTGTGTGTGTGTGTGTGTGTGTGTGTGTGTGTGTGTGTGTGTGTGTGTGTGTGTGTGTGTGTGTGTGTGTGTGTGTGTGTGTGTGTGTGTGTGTGTGTGTTCCACTCTGACAGTCACCGTTCCAGTCGCCGGGTTTTCAGCATCTGGCTATGACTTGACAGTCGCCGGCAATCGCCTGAAAAATCGCCCAAGTGGGACAGGCCGATAGAATTATGACGTGCCACTATTATGCAAAAAGCAAGCCCCATATGACTGATCAATTAATCTTTAGGCAGGAACTGCAGATGCTGGTTTACACCGAAGATAGACACAAAATGCTGGAGTAACTCAGCGGGACAGGCAGAAGAAGGGTGTCGACCCGAAATGTCACCCATTCCTTCCCTCCAGAGTTGCTGCCTGTCCCGCTGGGTTACTCCAGCATTTTGTGTCTCTCTTCAATCAAGTAATATTTTGCCAGCAGCTGGGATATTGGGTAAAATGTCTGTGGAACTAAAAGAAAAGTGCCACAATTTGTTGATATTGCACCTTAATTGCCAGCCTGGGCCTTGGGTTGTGCTTATTTCAGAAGGATGACACCTCTGCCCAGATACGGAAATCGCTATCAAAACATGGGGGGGACCTGGGGGGACACAATATCTTGGCGGCCGCGAGCGCATGCGCACACTCACACACACACGAGGCTTCGGAGGCTTCAGCCGTGGGCCCTGTGGACGGTAATTACGGGAACAACGGCCCAGGCATACGGCCAGCGCGGAGAAGCAGCGCTAAATGCAGCTCAACTCTGCCTGCCTCACCGGTTAACCTACAGCCCTGCCTGGACTGACGGGACACCAGCCCAGAGCCGTGGAGCCAGCGCTGCTTCTCCGCGCTGGCTGTAAACCAAAGATCCTAGAGCGGAGGATCTTTACTGTAAACCTGGACTGCCGTTCCCACCAGGACGTCTCCCTCCTCCAATCACCGCGCTCTATCCTCAGTCCCACCCCCCCTACTTCCGCCTCTGACCGACAACTCCCTCCTCCAGTCATTGCGCTGAATCATCATATCCCGCCCCCATTGCCTGCTGACCGACATCTCTCTCGTCCAATCGGCGCCCTCGATCATCAGTCCCACCCCCACTGTCCCCCCTACCCCCCCCGGGATTTCCGCCCCTGCCTCTGCCAAATGTAGCAATCTCTGAGCCAGCAATAACATGGCTTCATTCAGTTTCTGTTGATGGCTGTATCTTGCGATTCAATTACCATACTTAAGTAGTTGTAAAAAAGATCAATTTCGGATCATTGTGTTCATAAAGTTTGCACTTGTGCTGCAAGCTGAACTGTCGGCCTGTAGTTCTGTGGAGTCAAAGAACAGTTAACTTCGAACAAACACAGATGGTATGACTTGTTGAAAGAAACGCCACCCATTTTTGTATTTGACACTCCAAAGCAGCCGGGCAATTAAATGGCTTGAACTGACTATTTGGGCTGAGTTGAGTTATCAGAAGGAAATTAAACCAGTTGGAAACTTCAAAGGAAGAGATTGGATAGGCCAGCTGACATATATTGCCAGATAAGATTTGGAGAAAAATTAAAAAATTTCTATCAAAGTATAACTCAGCATATTTTAATCTACATGAGGATTTTGATAGAAAAGCTTCTATCAATGTATGGCACATTTTTTTTTGGCACATTGGCCTTCATCAGCCAGAGTATTGAGTATCGGGAGGTCATGTTGCAGTTGCACAAGATGTTGGTGAGGCCGCATTTAGAGTATTGTGTTCAGTTCTGGGCGCCGTGTTATAGGAAAGATGTCAGGCTGAAAAGGGTACAGATAGATTTACAAGGATGTTACCAGGACTAGAGGGTCTGAGCTATCGGGAGAGGTTGAGTAGGCTGGGACTCTATTCCTTGGAGCGCAGAAGGATGAAGGGTGATCATATAGAGGTGTTTAAGATCATGAGAGGAATAGATCGGGTAGATGCACAGTCTCTTGCCCAGAGTAGGTGAATCGAGGACCAGAGGACATAGGTTTAAGGTGAAGGGGAAATTATTTAATAGGAATCCGAGGGGTAGCTTTTTCACATAAAGGGTGGTGGGTGTATGGAACAAGCTGCCAGAGGAGGTAGTTGAGGCTGGGACTATCCCAACGTTTAAGAAACAGTTAGACAGATACATGGATGGGACAGGTTTGGAGGGATATGGACGAAACGTGGGCAGGAAGGACTAGTGTAGCTGGAACATGTTGGCTGGTGTGGGCAAGTTGGGCCGAAGGGCCTGTTTCCACACTGTATGACTCTATGACTCTCTATGACTAAATACAAACACTATATTTCATATCATGGATTGTTGATTGTGAGCAAACACAGACAGTATGACATTCAGTTAAATGATAGTCATTCTTGCAATTAACACTTAGTTATAAATGCTCTAAAGACGCTGGGTACTTAAATGATTTGAACTGACCACTGACCTGGATGGAACCAACTATGATAGACACTCATATCCCCAACTGATGAAGGCCAGCATGGTAAAGCCGCCATCACCTCCCTTTATAGATACCTGTGAAGCCACTTCACAAGAATCAGGTTGCAATCAAATCAAGAGTCAAGAGTATTTCATTGCCTTATGTATCAACAAAGACTCAATGAAACAATGTGCAGCAGCATAACAGGCCTGTAAACACAATACTCATAGATAACACTAGACTAAGTGGGTCCCGTTGGGTCACATGTTCACACTGGAGGGCTGGTCCCCCAACGCAATATTCCACCCCTCCACCAATTCCAACATTGGTGGCCAGTGGGGGGCTTTCTGGAGTGCTAGTATGGGTGATGTGGGCCGAAGGGCATGGTTTCCACAGGGCTAGTATGGATATTGTGGGCCGAATGGATTCTTGGGCTGGCAGCTCAGTCACTCAGGCCTGGTGGGCTGGCAGCTCAGTCACTCAGGGCTGGTGGACTGGCAGCTCAGTCACTCAGGGCTGCTGGGCTGGCAGATCAGTCACTCAAAGCTGGTGGGCTGGCAGTTCACTCACGGCAGTTCACTCACGGCACTCTCCATTTCAATCAGAGCGCATGCCACCAAATTCAGTTTCATAGTGTTTTGGGCGGGGCACAGGCCACCAAATTCGGTCTCATAGCGTTTTGGGCGAGGCGCAGGCCACCAAATTTGGTCTCATAGCGTTTTGGGCCGAGCGCAGTCTACCACATTTGTCTCATTATGTTTTGGGCCGGGCGCAGGCCACCAAATTCGGTCTCATAGCGTTTTGGGCCGGGCGCAGGCCACCAGATTCAGTTTCATAGCGTTTCGGGCCAGGCGCAGGCCACCAAATTCAGTTTCATAGCATTTCTGGCTGAGCGCAGGCCTTCAAATTCAGTTTCATAGCATTTCGGGCAGAACGCAGGCCACCAAATTCAGTTTCAAAGTATTTCGGGCAGAGCGCAGGCCACCAAATTCAGTTTCATAGCATTTTGGGCAGAATGCAGGCCACCAAATTCAGTTTCATAGCATTTCAAGCAGAGTGCAGGCCACCAAATTGCCAAACAACTCATTACATTGTCATTAAGGGCTAACAAATCATTTATTGCAAGTACATTGCAGACTCACAGTTCAGTTGATTCACAGCTTAGAATCACAGTTGTGGATTCTCCCTCACGATCTTCCAGAGTGACTGACTCACGTCCAGGCATCTGGGCATTTTATAGTCCTGCCCCCCCCCCCCCAGAAGGGGCGTTACCTTCATCGTGGTGATTGACAGGCGAGAGGACCAATCAGCTGATCTCAAGATTTTTTAAACACTCATAACTTTTTTATTTTCCATCGATCGGAAAAATCCTCGGGGCTGCCTCAGCGGAGGCAGACTGTGAGAAAGATGGCCAAAAATCATAGCGATATATGGTAGCATTTTTTCTAAAATCAATATACAGCGCAGACAGGAAGTGGTCAAGATGTGACTTTTAGTTATATAGATATAATTAACAAAAAGCATTCAGTTAATTAATAACCCCAATACCAGTGCAAAAAGAAGACAAAGTTCTTCATGCAATCCAGATAGTTCTTCGTTTAGGTGGTCTTTTGTAGTGTTGAAGAGCCTGATGGTTGTTGGGAAGAAGCTGTTTTAAATCTGGAAGACATGGCTTTCAGACTCGATACGACTGAAGTTTATTTATCCCAGGAGGGAAATTGATCTGCCGTCAGTCATAAAAGCACAAAATGCATTAAACATGAAATATGAAAACATGGAAACTTCAAAGGAAGTGATTGGATCGGCCAGCTAACAAATATTGCCATGTAAAATTTGGAGAAAAATGTCGGCTTGTAAAATGCTCCAATACCTTCTTCCCGATGGTAGGAGTGAAATGAGATCATGGCCAAGGTGGAGGCACAGGTTTAAGGTAAATGGTCAAAGTTAACACAAGTGGAGATGAAATGAATACCTTGTTAAGGGCTGTGATCTGGATTGCATTGCTTGAAGGAATGGATGGAACCAGAATCTGTAATGACAATTTGAAAAATAATTGGACGTGTACTAGAATGGGTAAAACATTATGGATGAGCAGGTGAGTGGGAATTATTGGAAAATATAGATGTGATTTGTCAGATTGAAATTTCAACTTGGGAAATTCAGCAAGTTCACAATATCAAAACTCGGCAAGGCTACTAAAGTCTAATAATCGATGTGGTGTGGTGTGCCCATTCTAAATATTGGGGTGATTGCTAGAATCTCTAAGCATTTTTCAGAATAATATGCTTATGATATATGCGTTTAGAACATTAGACCAAACCCTTTTATTCTTTTCTCTGCACTCTTGTTTATATTAAGCGGGGAGGGCAGAAAGTTTGCCAACTTGCCAGCTGGATAGCACCTGACACCACGTCAGAGTCTAGTGTAACACTAGGTGGCAGGGTTAAGTGCTCATCTCACTGGACTGTTGGTTAAACCAATTTCTTTGTCACTCAGTAAGTGTGTCAAGGACATAAGGGCATACTGTAACTATTCTGAATCCAGCTTTTTGTTGACTGCACCCTGTATATTTCGCCTTTCTATCTCAGTGAATGGCAAGGGAGAAGAATCCCTACGAGAATGTGACTTTGAAGGGGAATGTATGCTTTTGTACATGCTTATAGCTGGTAGACCATCCCTGACAAGACACTGTAGGTTGTTAGATTTTCTTTCTCTGTGTCAGACAATATAAGTGAGTTTGACACACGAGTAAAATTCTGAGGTGCTAATCGTGATTTCAGTGAATGTCCTGCTGGCAGACGCTTGTCAATTGAGACTCTTGTCAATTGTTTTCTTTTGTCCTGGAGCTGTGGAGAATGTTTGATGTTAGGTATCAATCTGACAGCTTCAATATCTTTTGAAGTATGGATTGATTGAAGGATTTAAGCTCCAAGGCTGCCTAATAGAGATATATGCTGCAGGTTTGTGCCATTTTGACAGTTCATATGATCAAAACGTTTAACTTGTTGTCATGGCGGTGAGTAGGAACTTTGTAGCATTTAGAACTCATTTACATTATTTAATCTCAGTTAAATATTGCTAAAACTTCAGAAATGATCCACTATTAGATTCCGAATTTTTAAATCGTTGTGATCAACTTTGCTAATTTAATTTTGCATCTATATGGGTTTTACTATTTAGATTTTCATGAAAATTTCCATGATCTCTCCTTGGTTGCCCTTTTTTTTACTGGTTTAAAAAGAATATATGCTGACACCCACACTATTTCCAGTGCTTATCGCAATGGTGTGAAGGATTAACGTTGAGCTTGGGGCACATATTCTGTAATGCACACAAAATCAATCCAGGAATACTCGTGACACCCAGCTTGCCCATGAAGGCAGAACATAATAAAGAACAGTGAGAAGTACATCAACACTTCCATCAAGTGTTATGTGATTAAGATCATAAATATCACATGAGCTGATGTTCTATTTTCTGTTCTGATGTTCTGATGTTCCTTTTACGAGTATTGACAATAATGGGCACATCTTTAATAGTACACAAAATGCTGAGTATCCTGAAAAATGGAATGTCATATCAGAAATATTTTTAATGATGGTTAACTACACAAACTGACACCATTTTGAGATAAACTTAGCAAATAAGATAACCATGGGGAAAAATATAGAATGTGTAGGAAGGAACTGCAGATGCTGGTTTAAATCGAAGATAGACACTAAAGGCTGGAGTAACTCAGCGGGTCAGGCAGCATCTCTGGAGAAAATTAACATGTGACGTTTCGGGTCGAGGCCCTTCTTCAGACCAATATAGTTTGCTACATATAGGTTGTTGAGGAGTGAACAGGGCTATTAGTAACATGGCCTTAAGATAAGATAAGCTTAGTGAGTGCCATCTGCTATGAAGGGATCCCAATGACCTTTAAACAATGAACAGCCAAAAGTCAGGTATTCCTGCATGTGACTAGCATTCTTTATTCTTCTCATGTAGTCCTTAAATTCTTAGTGGGACCGTGAATGTTCCCGTTCCACTTTGAGCAGTCACGAATTAGGGATTCCCAAGAGACAGATGGGATGTTATGTTTTCTAGGAGTTTTCGAGACTGTCCTTGAATTATTGCTTCAGTTTATATGGCAACCTCTTCCAAAGACAGAGCTGGGATTAGAATCAGTGTTTCAGAAGTCTATTGTTGGGCATGCAAGCGACATGGCCTGCCCAACAGAGCCGACGGAGTGTAATCAAGACCTCGGTGTTGGAGACCTTAGTCTGGGAGAACCTGCTGATCTTGGTTCCTTTATCCAACCAGTGGATTTTGTGGGATTTCTCCAGGACTTTGAGCAGCTGCAGTAGTTGTTCAGATCTTGGGATCATCCAGGGAGGGAGGAATCACTGCTGTCTGATGGGTGTTATACTGGGTTTGAGGCCTTGATCTTCAAATAGTCTTCCTCCGACAGCCATCGCAATGCTGATGCTGTAACGGGAATGAAGAATTACACCAACTTCTGCCTTCACTGGGAGGTGATTCCCAAGACGTGACAAGCGTTCCATATTTTCTGTCATCTTATTGTGAACTTTTATTATTAGAGGACAGTGTTTTGCACCAGGCAACAGACAATAGACAATAGCTGCAGGAGTGGGCCATTCGGCCCTTTGAGCCAGCACCGCCATTCAATGTGATCATGGTTGATCATCCACAATCAGTACCCCGTTCCTGCCTTCTCCCCATATCCTTATCTTTAAGAACCCTATCTAGCTCTCTCTTGAAAGTATCCAGAGAACTGGCCTCCACCGTCCTCTGAGGCAGAGAATTCCACACTCACAACTCTCTGTGAGAAAAAGTGTTTCCTCGTCTCCATTCTAAATGGCTTACCTCTTATTCTTAATGACAGGTTGGTAGAAGATCTTTGTTTTGGTGATGTTGGAATATGCAATCCCACTGAAAGAATCAATGATGGCTGCAAGCTCAGATTCAAAATGCATGCATGTGCAAGATTTATTTGCAAACTACTGCAGCTTACAACTGAGGTTTGAATGAGCTTAGTTCTGGATTGGAGAAAGTGTCGGTGCAACAGTAAACAGGTCATAAGGTCATAAGAAATAGGAGTAGAATTAGGCCATTCAGCCCATCAAGTCTACTCTGCAATTCAATCGTGGCTGATCTATCTCTCCCTCCTAACCCCATTCTCCTGCCTTCTCCCCATAACCCCTGATACCCACACTAATCAAGAATCTATCTATCTTAGCCTTAAAAATATCACTGACTTTGCCTCCACAGCCTTCTGTGGCAAAGAATTCCACAGATTCACCACCCTCTGACTAAATAAATTTCTCCTCATCCCCTTCCTAAAAGAACGTCCTTTAATTCTGAGGCTATGACCTCTATTCCTGGACTTGGGGGTAAATTTGTTGATTCTGGATCTGTAAATATTTTTTCTCATTGACTGACTGTGTTTGGTTGTCATTAGTTGTTCATAAATGAGTGAAATAACAGCTATGTACTATTGCAGTTGCCAGGGGTAAATGGGACAAAAAAGGTTGGGAACCCCTGTCCTAGACTCTCCCACTAGTGGAAACATCCTCTCCACACCATTACTCTTGTAGATTAGTTCTACCCCAACAAGAAGCGTGCTGGAACAAAGTGTCAGGACAATGATCCCAATTATTTGAATAGTCTGCAATACGATTGGCCCCACTGGACCCATTGGGATCAACTTTGCCAACGTGAAGTAAATGCCAGATGGAAGACCAAATCTGAGGAGAATTCTCCCAAAATCCTTCCAGTTAATAGAGTCGGAGGTTTAGTGAGGGGGATTAATAGTAGATGGTTATGCTCCCTGCGTTTCACTGGATTTGTCAAGCTGTGAAGATCACATCCATTATGCACCGAGATGGATGGAATCAGCGCTGCAATTTGGGGGCCAGTTCACTCATCACTGGAAGGGGCTGGTTGATGGTAATAATAATAATAATGGATGGGATTTATATAGCGCCTTTCTAATACTCAAGGCGCTTTACATCGCATTATTCATTCACTCCTCAGTCACACTCGGTGGTGGTGAGCTACTTCTGTAGCCACAGCTGCCCTGGGGCAGACTGATGGAAGCGTGGCTGCTAATCTGCACCTACGGCCCCTCCGACCACCACCAATCACTCACACACATTCACACATATTCACACGCAGGCAAAGGTGGGTGAAGAGTCTTGCCCAAGGACACAACGACAGTATGCACTCCAAGCGGGATTCGAACCGGCTACCTTCCGGTTGGCAGCCGAACACTTAGCCCATTGCGCCATCTGTCGTCCATGGTGACCTGGATGATGCTTTTCCCCATGGGATACAACATCCCTCGAATATTTCTGCGATTAGCTTTGTCGTCTTTTTTGAAGGTGATAATGATTGTTGCATCTTTGGGCTTTCTTGCCAAATCCTTCTGTTTCCAGATATTGGGAGTGAAGTTGTGGTTCTGTGTCTGAAATTCCTCACACCAAGGTTTAAGATTTCAGCTGGGTTGCCATCTCCGAAGGTCTTGTTTCATTTTAGTTGGGGTATGGATTTCTCAACGTTTAAAGCCCTGTCCCACTGTACGAGTTCATTCAAAAAGCTCTCCCGAGTTTGCCCTGATTCGAACTCGGAGATTTACGGTAATGGACGCTCGTCGGTACTCGGGGCTCTCACTAAAATCTTCACTAGTCTTCCCGAGCTTACCTGCCGTGAGCGAGTCTTCCCGAGTACCTGCCGTTAGCGTTACGAGCCGCTAAGAGACGTCCCCGAGCTCCGACGTACCCACTACGTTCCTTCTCCGTGCTTACCACGAGTTTGATTTTTTTTTAAAACTCGGGAGAGCTCTTGAATGAACTCGCATCGTGGGACAGGGCCATTAGTTAGGCCAGATAGGTGGCGGTGAGACTGACTCGACGATGGTCACATCTAGAATGGAGTTGTGGTTGAGGAGAACCCAAAGCATTCCTTCTAGTGGATGCTGACTGCTATCCTGGATAAGTTCACTTCTGTTCTCGATATAGACCTTGAGCCTTTTGGCCACTGATTGCTTTAATTGTATGGACAAATACCTGCTTGACTCGGTTATTGTGGATTGTCACCTTGTCGTGGTGGAGAAGCTTGTGTGGTCCTGAGATCCTGAGAGCGATGCCGTCTGGAGCTATGCTCCTGGTAGGGCCACCCATGGCGGTAAGGTCGAGGGGGAGGTTCCTGACAAAGAGCAATCCAACCAAGACCTCAACGGTGGATCAGGTAGAGGATGATGGCTGACTTTAGTGGAGCGTCACAACGGCTGGGAAGGCGGACGAAGGCTGCAGCAGAAAAGGGTCTCTGGTCATCCTGGACTCCATGCCACTGGATCCTGACCCAGATCTGTCAAGGACCTTGTCGTGGCTGTCTGTGCACCAGTCTCCCCACGTTAAATAACGTCACGCACAGGCATCCTCCATGAGAGGACAGTCATACTCGGTTCGATTGACCGCCGATGATGATGATATTTAATTGTGGTTCTCCTGTGCTCCTTCCTCCCGCCTTGTGTCATTTTGTGGGCTTTGATCTTAAAGTGGCTGCAGAGGTCACTCTTTACCTTTGATACATGACAGGAACAATCCACAACCCAGGTTAGTTCTCAGTGGCTAGATCTCTAATCTCCTGACCATTCTCATCAAACTAGTCCTTGCTCTTGTTGATAGTGAAACCTAGTTCACAGGCACAGATTGTTCTTAACTTAAGTGGACAAATGCTGTGGACTCATGTCTCCTGTTGACTGAGAATTGACAGGTTGTCTGTAAGGCATTGTCTAATGAACACCACCTGTAGGAGACATTTTTGTTTAGGCTAGCTACTGTTGACATATTATATTATTTTGGCTGGATATATCTTGCAGTATTATTTTGGACACTTGGGGGCGGTCATTAGATGCACAGAGGCATAGTGGACAGGGAGTGTTCAGTCCAGGCACAGGGATTGAGAGCATACAGTTCTCACCAGACTGGGAGAACAGGCTTTACAACTTGTATGCAGAATAAGGAGAACCTGGTACGTTCATCTCTTTGTTTGTACAACTGCTTCAATAAAGAACTGGAAATAACGATTGGAAAATCTGTTCTATTTGGGTCTGCGTAAGATCACTCCTACTTGCCTGTGTTGTCATGGCAATGGACAGTTGGACACTGGAAGAGTTGGAAATTTGCCATCACACCAGCTTTGCAGTATCATTGACAGCTGCATGGATGCTTGATGTTAATATTCACATGATGCTGGGCATGCACGTGGGTAGCAACCTACAAACATGCATACGCACAAATAAATATGCACGCGCACGCACGCACGCACGCACGCACGCACGCACGCACGCACGCACGCACGCACACACACACACACACACACACACACACACACACACACACACACACACACACACACACACACACACACACACACACACACACACACACACACACACTAATCCCTCTCTTTGATCCTTGGCATGTTAATACTCTGGGCTATCTGGATCTCTCTGAGTATTTCCCATATCTCCTCATCAACCTGCTTCCAGCCTGCGATGTCCTCATATTCTCCCTCAGACCATTTCCATTTAGTGTTTACACCCCTTGGCCTCATTGGACAAACTCATTAACTCTGTGGGAAAAAAAAGGCACCAAGTGCTGGAGCAACTCAGCAGGTTCAGTCCGAAGAGGACTCGCACCCCGAAACGTCACCTATCCATGTACTTCAGCGATGCTGCCTAACCCACTGAGTTACTCTGGCACTTGGAGTCTTTTTTGTGGGCCAGCATCTGGAGTTCCTTGTGTTGTCACTAACTGTCTGCTCGTTGCTCCTGGATCCAACGAGGCTCCAGTTGCCTGCCCCCACCCATCTGCTCTGGTGGTGTGTGTGGATGGTGTGCTCAGCCCCTCTCGCTTTCTTCTCACTTCAACACTCATTTACATCAATAAGCCCAGAATTATGCATGAAACAAGATTTCTCTCCAGGATCATCCATTGCTGCAGGGGCTCAGGATGGTGGTTCCTAAATGTTCCGAAAAGATTTATCGGCAGGACAAGCATTGAGGAAAGGTGGGCACAGTGACTAGGCAATCACTAGGTTTTTCATTGCACTGACCCGAGTGGAAGGTCACTCCAGCATAAAACCTGAAATCCCCATGAAGGGACTTAAGGGCCTGTCCAACTTGGGCTTCATTTGCACGTCACGCAGATGGCGCGTGAAGATTTTGTACATCCCTAAATCCTGGGGCGCCATGCGCGACCGCGCGTCACTGCCTATGTCACCACGCACCATGCGCGCGTAATGCGTAAATGATGTCGCGTAAATGAGGCGCAAATGATGCCCAAGTGGGACAGGCCCTTTATTCTTTTTTCTGTTTAATCTGTATGTTAATTGTCAATAAACTTAATCTGTGAGAGTGTTAAACCACAGGCTAATACCCAATGTGGAAAGGGTAAGATGTATCCATGTGCTGAGGCTAATTGCACCACACTCTTGACTGCTTTTCATTGTATCTTTGTTCATATGACAGTAATAAACTAAACTAACATAAACTTGTCATTGTCTTGCCCAACCTAAACTAACCATGGCCATGAGTGAAGAACTGTTCTTCCATTCTCAATGGTGCCCATTCACACTCTAAGTTGTCAGAGGAAGCTCAGATGCAATAGTTCTGCAATGCTACTCCCAAATCCCTTTTTTGGTTCACAGAGTAGGAGACATTTTGTTCACGGACATGCTTCTGAACTGTAAAACTAATCAGTAGATTAAAGTGCCTGTCCCACTGTACGAGGTAATTCAAGAGCTCTCCTGAGTTAAAAAAAAAAATCAAACTCGTGGTAAGTATGTAGAATGTACATAGCGGCTACGTCGGAGCTCGGGACGTCTCTTAGCGGCTCGTAACGCTAACGGTAGGTACTCGGGAAACGCGGTAAGCTCGTGAAGATTTTTCAACATGTTGAAAAATGTCCACGAGAGCCCCGAGTACCTACGAGCGGCCATTACCGTAATTCTCCGCGTTCGAATCAGGGGAAACTCGGGAGAATTCTTGAATTAGCTCGTACAGTGGGACAGGCCATTTAATTGCTGGCATGGTTTATATCACAACTTATTCATCATTTGTAGACTTCACTTGGCAGCAGAGAAGTTCTGAGACTACATTAAATACTGTTCATAAGTTTGCAAATATAATCAAAGTGAATATTCTCACGATAACTTATTGAAGTCGGTTAATATGTAAGATCTTGTTAATAAAGGTGGGTGTCAGCCATGTTAAGTGTTTTCTGCAATTTCAAAATAAAACGTGCTAATTTGTGTTTAAATCTACTGGAACAATTCCAGGCTATTTGTAACCAAGCCTGTATTTTAACCTGCTGAAATACAAGTGAATACCTGAGTACCATCCACTGAGTGGCTGGGAATGAATGAATCAAAAGTATTGAGAAACAAAGGAAAACTGATGGGACATATTGACTGCGTAATGGTCGTGCCAATGTTTATAGCGCAGAATCATGCAGCTGTTACAGATTCCCATTTGAGCTATCGCTCATTTACCTCTAATATAGTCTGGCATGCCAATATTGAGCTGTATTATAAGAAGACTATTTTATTTTTCTTAAGTTAAGCAAAAGATAAAAATCAAAGAGGTTTATTAGATTTGTCACAGTCTAAAAGCATTATTATGGTTTTGTCATTAAACCAGGCCATCTCTTTCAGATTGTCTTTGTAAATCAGAAATACTGGTACAGTATTTATTCGGTGTGGACTACATAGCATGAAAGGATATGGCAAGATATTTAGTTTAAGAAGGAACTGCAGATGTTGGAAAATCGAAGGTAGACAAAAGTGCTGGAGAAACTCAGCGGGTGCGGCAGCATCTATGGAGCGAAGGAAATAGGCAATGTTTCGTGCCGAAACCCTTCTTCAGACTGATTTAGGGAGGGGGAGGGGTGCGGGAAGAAGAAAGGAAGAGGAGGAGCCAGAGGGCTGAGGGAGAGCTGAGAAGGGGAGGAGACAGTGAGGGCTACCTGAAATTGGAGAAGTCAATGTTCATACCGCTGGGGTATAAACTGCCCAAGCGAAATATGAGATGCTGCTCCTCCAATTTACGGTGGGCCTCACTCTGGCCATGGAGGAGGCCCAGGACAGAAAGGTCGGATTCGGAATGGGAGGGGGAGTTGAAGTGCTGAGCCACCGGGAGATCAGGTTGGTTATTGCGGACCGAGCGGAGGTGTTCGGCGAAACGATCGCCATGCCTACGCTTGGTCTCACCTTGTTGTATGTGACGGCTAGTAGGGTGGAAGGTGAGGACAAGGGGGACTCTGCCCTTGTTACGAATGGGGGGATGGGGGGATGGGGAGAGAGAGCAGTGTTACAGGGAATGGAAGAAACCCTGGTGAGAGCCTCATATATAGTAGGGGAGGGGAACCCACGTTCCCTGAAGAATAAGGACATCTCTGATGCCCTGGTGTGGAACACCTCATCCTGGGAGCAGATGCGGCGTAGACGGAGGAATTGGGAGTAGGGGATGGAGTCCTTATAGGAAGCAGGGTGGGAAGAAGTCTAGTCTAGATAGCCATGGGAGTCAGTAGGTTTATAGTGGATGTCGGTCAGAAGTCTATCAGAAGGCAAGATATTTATCCTGGCAAAGATAATCTGGGCAGCATATCCCAGCTGTGGTGCAGGGTGACAAGGGCTAAGATTTAAGGAATTCTGTGTCTATTCAGGGCACTACTAGGACTAAACTAACTAAACTAACACCATGGTAGACACAAAATGCTGGATTAACTCTGCGGGTGAGGCAGCATCTCTGGAGAGAATGAATGTGCGACGTTTCGGGTCGAGACCCTTCTTCAGAATTATTTTTCTTATTGAGTCCACATCAAGATTAGAAGTTGTTCAGCCAGAGCTGAACACACTTCTCTGCATCTGCACACAATGGTGTCTGTCTTGTCGCTTCTTGTGCTTCTTGTGCGTGGTGGTGGAAAGATTGGTGGTAACAGGGCCGTGACGTGAACGCTCTTTCCTTGACCCCTTCTTCAGACTGATATCAGGGGAGGGGGCGGGACAAAGATAGAATGTAGCCGGAGACAGTAAGATTAGTGGGAGAACTAGGGATAGGAAGGGAGAGAGAAAACAAGGGCTATCTGAAGTTAGAGAAGTCAATGTTCATACCGCTGGGGTGTAAACTACACAAGCGAAATATGAGGTGCTGCTCCTCCAATTTGCACTGGGCCTCACTCTGACAATGGTGGAGACCCAGGACTGAAAGGTCAGATTGGGAATGGGGGGGGGGAGTTGAAGTGCTGAGCCACCGGGAGATCAGGTTGGTTAAGACGGACTGAGCCGAGGTGTACAGAGAAGTTGACACCTACATCGGCGAGACCAAGCGCAGGCTTGGCGATCGTTTCACTGAACAGCTCCGTGGCATGCTTGTGGCATGGCAACAACTTTGATCATCTTGCTCTCTAATTGCTCAACTGCACAGCAGCCTTAATGGCCTGTCCCACTTAGGGTATTTTTAGGTGACTGCCGGCAACTGTCATAGTCGTAGCAGGTCGCTGAAAATCCGGCGACTGGTCCCCCCCCTTCGACATAAAATTTGATACAGAATCATTACTTTAACAACAAAATAACCGCAGTCAGCACAGGCGACAACCTACATCACCCGGCGACAACCTACGTTAACCTGGTGACAATTACGACAGCACCTACGTCAGGAGAAGTCAAGCTACGCTCACTGGCGTCAAACCCAATGTCACCGACTGTCTCCGAAAAATTTTCAACATGTTGAAAATCCAGCGGTGACCAGAAAGACACTACGACTCTTTGGGCAACAGAGAAGACTGCTCACGACCATACAGGCGGCACCCAGGCCACCATGTGGCGACAGCCTAGTCGCCTAAAAAATAGCCGAAGTGGGACAGGCCCTTTACAGGATGTCCCTGAGCTACATGGCAAGAATGCACACCCAATGTAAGATGACTGCTTCTCTGGGCTAATGATTCCATGTAGACGACAGAGCCTGAAATAATCTCCCCAAGTCTTAGAAATCCACTTCGCAGCTGTTTTCTGATATCATATGATCGAAGAAATCCCTTTCCAAGCAATTCAGAACTCCACAGGAGAGCACATGCCCATTGTGAAATAGCACATAGGGAAAAATGAATTAAAATGAGATAGGTTGATGTCTGAGAAACAGTGAACTGAAACATAGTGTATTTGCTTCATGCCTGAACATCATTTATTTTTGTAGCAGAATGTGGTTATTGCCATTGTGAAATCTAAAGCACTTCCTGCAGGGCATTGTCTAAGATGTTGGATGACATTGATGGGCACACCAAGAGCAATGGGTGCTTCCAGAATAAACATGCTTAATTGTGTTATTCAAAGTGCGGCACAGTTGTGCAGCTGATAGAGCTGCTGCCTCACAGCAGCAGCGTCCAAGGTTCACATCTGGATTTTGCGTCTTCTCCCTGTGGCCACATGGGTTTTCTCGAGGTGCTCTGGTTTCCTCCCATATCCCAAAGAGGTGGATTTGTAAGTTGCACCTTGTGTGCAGGAAGTGGATGGAAAAACGGGATAACATAGAACTAGTGCGAATGGGTGGTTGACGGCCGGCGTGGACTCGCTGAATCGAACGGCCTGTTTCTATTCTGTATCTCTCTAAATTTTAAAGAGATCTAGACTAAGTGGGACCCGTTGGGTCCCAGCATCACACGGGAGGGCTGGTCCCCCAACGCAATATTCCACCTCTCCACCAATTCCAATATTGGTGGCCAGTGGGGGGGGAGCTTTCTGGAGTGCTAGTATGAGTGTGTGGGCTGAAGGGACTGGTTTCCAGAGGGCTAGTATGGACATTGTGGGCGAATTGATTCTTGGGCTGGCGGCTCAGTCACTCAAGTCTGTTGTGCTGGCAGCTCACTCACTCACGGCTGGTGCGCTGGCAGTTGACTCACGGCTATTCCTTGAAATTCCATTTCAAGCAGGGTGCAAGGCCACTAAAGACAGCGAGTCGTGACCTCTCCCTCCTTCATCTTGCAGAGACTGAGCCACGCCCACACTTCTGGGTTTTATAGTCCTTCCCCCTCCCACCAGAAGGGGTGTGGCCTTCATGGAATGATTGACAGGAGAGAGAATCTCAACATTTTTTAAACACTAATAACTCTTTTATTTTTCATCGATGGGAAAACTCCTCAGCACCTGATGAGCAGAGGGGGACTCTGAGTAAGATGGCCAAAAATCACAGCCCTAAGTGGCAGCGTTTTTTCTAAAATCAATATACAGAACAACAGGAAGTGGTCAAGATCAGACTTTTAGTTATATAGGTGTACTGGAGAAGATCCCAGCCCTACTGGAATTTTTTAACACTTAGGTAAGTTTAGAGATGCAGCGTGGAAACGGGCAGATTCTGGAATCTGATATCTTCACCTTCCTGTCATATCAGATCCCAGAATTTTCAGCCTTCTGATGTCCAATTATCATCTCCCAGACTCTTATTTACCAATTAACCCTCCTCTTATTTAAAATAGTCAAGTCCAGAGTATTTTATTGCCATATGTCCCAGGCAGAACAATGAAATTCTTACACGCAGCAGCACAACAGCACAGCATAGGAGCAGGCCCTTCGGCCCACAGTGCCAAGTATGATGACAAGTTCAACTAATCTCCTCTGCCTGCAGGGGTTACATATCCCTCCATTCCTGCATATCCAAGTGCCTATTTAAAAACCTTTTAAATGCAATTATCTATCAGCCTCCAGCACCACCCCCCAGAAGCTCACTCCACTTTGTGTAAAAGAAACTTGCCCTGCACATAAAATGTAAACTATGTCCGTCTCGCCTTAAAGTTAAGACCTCTAGACTTTGATATTTCCACCCTGGGGAAAAGGGTCTGATTATCTATGCCACTCATAATTTTATATATGTCTATCAGGTCTCCCCTCAACCTTCAATGTTCTGAGAAAACTATCCAATGGTCCAATCTACATCCACTTGTTGCATGCTAGTTCTTGTCCCACCCCTTATCCACCCACTGCCTCTTTATACTATGTCCAATCCACTGTTTCAGACCAGATGAAGGACTGGACCAAAATATTATCTTCATTGGAATTTAGAAGGATGAGAGGGAATCATTTTAGAAACATATAAAATTCTATAGGGATTGGACAGGCTAGATGCAGCAAAGATGTTCCCGATGTTGGGGAAGTTAAAAACCAGGGGTCACAGTTTAAGAATAAGGGGTAGGCCATTTATGACTGAGATGAGGAACAACCTTTTCACCCAGAGAGTTGTGAATCAGTGGAATTCTCTGCCATAGAAGGCAGTGGAGGCCAATTCATTGGACGTTTTCAAGAGAGAGTTAGATTTAGCTCTTAGGGCAAACAGAACGAAGGGATATGGGGAAAAAGCAGGAACGAAATACTGATTTTGGATGATCAGCCGTGGTCATAGTGAATGGCGGTGCTGGCTCGAAGGGCCGAATGGCCTACTCCTGCTCCTACTTTCTGTGCTTCTGTGTTTCTATGTTAACAGCCCATCTCCTTCCACAGATGCTCCCTGACCCACAGAGTCCCTCAAGTAGCTCTCAAGTTTTTGGTCAGATTCCAACATCTGCTGTCTCTTATGCAGCAACATGTATTTGTTCAGGATTTTCTACTTCAAACATGGAAAGAATATTTGATGTTGTTTCACAAAGACAAACAAATAGTTTTCATTTTCTTCGTCAGTTATCCCAACCATTTCTGTCCTTTAGCAAATGGTGACCTATTCTGGTCAACCCCACCATCAGCTGGAATGGGTGAGTCGGGCGAATGAAACGGCATACATTTCTGACTGAATGAAGGCATGGTTCATTGGAAGGAATTGACGCTCCATTAGATCCCGTGGGTGGAGTTACCAAGAAACCAATGACTTGCTCAGCACTAATGAATCACACTTGCAATTTGCATTTGGTTGAACTGAAGTGAAGGCCTTTTCTAAAAAGAAGAGCAAGTCACATGAAAACTCTTCAATATCATGTGCATGCTACACCTTATGTTGCCCCTCCCACACCTATGAGGTCATAAAGTCATGTGATAGGAGCATTCGGTCCATCAGGTGTGCCATTCAATCATGGCTGATCTATCTCTCCATCCTAACTCCATTCTCCTGCCTTCTCCCCATAACCCCTGACACCTGCACTAATCAACAATCTATCTATCTCTGCCTTAAAAATATCTATTGACTTAACCTCCACAGCAACCTGTGGCAAAGAATTCCACAAATTCACCACCCACTGACTAAAGAAATCGCTCCTCATCTCCTTCCTAAAGGAACGTCCTTTAATTCTGAGGCTATGACCTCTAGTCCTAGACTCTCCCACTAGTGGAAACATTCTCTCCACATCCACTCTGTCCAAGTCGATGCTGCACTGTGTTAAATAGGTAAAGGTTACCCAAGCATCACGACACTTTTGTGAAGTGACTCATTATCTACTTTATAATGAACACTTCTAACCTTTTAAAAATGAAGAGGTTGCAAAAATGGTACGTTGGAATGTAAATCATTACAAATAAAATCCATTTCCTCCATGTAAGTTTTTGGAGATTATCAACTAAAAAAGAGCCTGAGTCTGAGTTCATGCAGTGACAGGCGGTACTGAAGTACATTATTACTGGGCTTTGAACAGCAGTCTTGAATTAAGCATGGCTGCTGGTATGCAGTAGACTGTTCCCATCATTCTGGAGTGCTGGCAGCATATTGAATAAGACTGTTCAAGAAATGCACTGGCGTAACATCCCATTGCATTTTGAAACTAAATGTTGAGCCTCCGTCGGAATGGCTGCAGCATCTGTGCGGCATCATGCAAACCAATTTCCTTCCTGACATTTTCTATTAATGTTCCTTACTTCTAGATAGGGGGGAAAAAAAAGAAGAAATTATTTTGGCACATATTTAGATGTCAAGCTCAGTGGGTTGCTGGTGAGTCGCTCACCTCAAAACCAGCACTTCCTCCAACATGGACCCACATCAATTCGCATATAGAGCCAACAGGTCAGTAGAAGACACAGTCAACCTGGCCATCCATCACACTCTGCAACACCTGGAAACCGCCAACACTTACGCCCGCATCCTGTTCATGGACTTCAGTTCGGCATTCAACTCCATCAACCCGGTCAAACTCTTCCATAAATTAACGGACATGAACATTGACCCCTGCATCTGTCATTGGATCTATAGCTTCCTTTGGAACAGACAACAGAGGGTGAAGATACATAACACCATATCTCACCCTCTGCACCTCAGTACAGGAGCCCCTCAGGGCTGCGCCTTGTCACCCTGGTTATTCTCACTCTACACAAATCAACTCACATCCCAGTATAGTTCAGTCAAAATATATAAATACGCAGATGACACAACCATCATAGGTCTAACAACAACGAAACAGAATACCGCACTCAAACAAACAAAGCAGTCACTTGGTGCACAGATAATAACCTCCTACTCAACACATCAAAAACACATGAACTTATCA
>CM075977.1:101299008-101370402 GCA_038087875.1 Malacoraja senta
GGGGAGTCCAGAACCAGGGGCCGCAGTTTAAGAATAAGGGGTAAGCCATTTAGAACGAAGATGAAGAAATACTTTATCACCCTGAGAGTTTTGAGTCTGTGGAATTCTCTGCCTCAGAGGGCGGTGGAGGCCGGTTCTCTGGATGCTTTCAAGAGAGAGCTAGTTAGGGCTCTTAAAAAAAGCGGAGTCATGGGGAGAAGGCAGGAACGGGGTACTGATTGTGGATGATCAGCCATGATCACATTGAATGGCGGTGCTGGCTCGATGGGCCAAATGGCTTCCTCCTGCACCTATTGTCTATTGTCTATTGTCTATAACACCGCAATATTGTCAGCCATGCCAACGTGGTGGAATCTCAACAGGGAATAGTCACTAGTTTGTTAAAACATGTGGACATTTTTTTAATTTGCAAGTCATGTAAATGAAAAAGAGTGGCGATGCCTTTAGTTTCTGTGCTCCACATTTTTTTGGTGCTTGGTAAATAATAACATGCACTGGTCTGTCTGTCGACCACTTTAAAACTCAGTATTCCCCACAAATCTTAATGTGGTTTGGATTGGTGAGGACAGGATCTGTAAATTCCGGCAAAGTTCGTGCTGTGAATGTTCTCGTTGTAGTATTTGGGCTGAGACTCCAATTTGTACTGGGATGAAGATAGTCACTCAGATCTTCCAGGCTACATTCTCTGAAAGTTAGCTCATTTAAGCTAACATGAAACCAGCTGCGTAACCGATCAGTTCCCGGTTTATTCATTTTTTAAACTAGTATTGGTGATGCAGAACTGAGACATTGTCTCTCTGACGGCTATTTCGAGCTGTTAGTGAGAGGGTTGTGGTTGGGCTCACCCAAGTTCCAATGGGTGTGAGTCAGCAAAGCAAACTGTCTTTAAATTTGCATAACCGGCACTGACTCAAGCCAAGTTCTTTGAGAGTGGAAATATCCTGCTGGAGCACTGTGGTACATACTTTGCGCTGTCTTGGAGTAATATTGCTGAGGGGATTTAGAACACTGAATGCAGGCGATATTTTCATTTTTAGTTTCAGAGATTCAGTGCGGAAACAGGACCTTCAGTCCACCGAGTCCGCGCCGACCAGCGATCCCCGCACATTAACGCTATCCTACACACACTAGGGACAATTTACATTTATACCAAGCCTATTAACCTACAAACCTGAGGTAGACACAGAATGCTGGAGTAACTCAGCAGGACAGGCAGCATCTGTGGATAGAAGGAATGAATGGGTGACGTTTCGGGATGACACCATTCTTCAGACTTCTTCGGTCTGAAGAAGGGACACGAACCGAAACGTTACCCAGTACTTCTATCCAGAGATGTTGCCTGTCCCGCTTAGTTACTCCAGCATTTTGGGTCTATCTTCGGTTTAAACCAGCATCCGCAGTTCCTTCCTACACTTAACCTATAAACCTGTACGTCTTTGGAGTGTGGGAGGAAATCAAAGATCTCAGAGAAAACCCACGCGGTCACAGGGAGAACGTACAAACTCCATGCTGACAGCACCTGTAGTCGGGATCGAACCTGGGTCTCTGGCGCTGTAAGCACTGTAAGGCAGTGACTCTACCACTGCGCCATGGTCTCCTAAGGTATATGGGGTGACCCCCCTACTAATCTGACAGTATCTTGTACCACCACCATGTATAAAATAATGATTTGATGAGATAGATGACTTGACCGTTTCCTCCACTGGAATGAGTGGAGGGGCGTCTGGGCGAGTGAGAACATCCATTGACTCATTGTCTGAGCAGTCCCCCTCCACCCGCTCACTGCAGATGGAGTCACCATCCCCGGACACACACTTAATGCTCGATACTCCCACCTCACCCTGTGCAGTGGTTGCCTCTTCCCCACCCACTGGTCTCTCCTCCACCTCATTCCCAACCCTGGGGCCAGTGGCAGAGGGGCCTTCCCCAGATGTACCTGGACAGTGGGGCGACTATCCTTCCCCTAGTTGGGCCCAGAGAGGACCAGACTCAAGGAGTCTCTCTGGAGCCAGGTCCTGAGGGAGAGAAGGGCTGGTTTCCCCTCCCCCCTCCCCACCTACGGTCTCTAACTCCAGAGGCGAGCTCTGCGCCTCGTCCTGGGTGGGTTGCTCCTGGGCTTCATCGGGTGCCTGATGCGGGACTCCCTCCCCAACAGGAATCCCCCCCTGCTCCATATCACCGAGTGGTTCCCATCGCCACCCTACCCAGAATCCCCTCCAGAACATGGGACCGGGGCCCGGTCCAGAGGGCGTGAGTCTTCCTCCACCACAGTACTCCCCTCCCCTCCTGGAGGATTCCCGTTCGTCCTCCTTCCGCTCCTCTCTAGAGAGATTCCTCTTTCTCTTTTTCGATGGGGGGGGAGCTCACAGACTCTGGGGTCACCTGAGCAACCTTCGTCTGCGGCACCCCCTCCTCCCGCCCGATCCCCACCGCCCCCGGCTGGATTATGGGGCTTGCGGACCCCCTATGGGAGGTGACGGGATGGGTGGAACGTTCTTATCTCGGGGATTTCGTTCCCCGTGTGCTTCATCTACTTTGCCACCTTGCCCCCCTTTTTTTGACCCTCCCACCCACGCTCTGCGCAACTCCAGGGCTCCCCGACTCAAATACGGGGGGGGGGGGGGTGAGCGGGGGGTTAGTGGCAGCGGAGGCAGAGGCCTCCGCCCGCGATTTGGGGCAATTCCTCCGAATATGCCCAATTTCCTTGCAGGCATGGCACATTGGGAGCTCCGATGTCCAGTAGACGGTGAAATCACGCCCATCCTGCTGGACACAGAAGCTCCCGTCAACTACCTCCTCCCGGTCCAGCAACATCGTCAGCTGGCGCCGGGGGGAAAGAACGTGCCGCAGCTCCTTCCTGCGGAACCCCTGGGATATCGGGGTGATGTCCGTGAGTACCTTCCCCAGGATGTGTAGGTGGGGAAGGAGGGCCTCGTTCGTAATGCAGGGCGGGACGTTGGACAGGTCCATCCGCTGAGCAATGGACCCTACGGGCTCGACCTGCAAAAACACTCCCCCCCCACTGAGACCCCTTTACTCACGGCCGCGTTCGCCCCCTCAACGGACGCGAGGAAGAACACGGCCTTCCCGAACATCCTGCCCACGTACAGGATGCCCGCAGACTTGGCCGCCACGGCCACGGCAGCCGCGTAGTCCTCCATGTTCATCTGGGGGGGGGCAAGTAGCACCTTATCCCATACTCGAAAGGCAGGTTCCTCATGGGGAACCAGGCCCCAAGAGGAGCAGCCGAAGCATCTGAAGCAGCTGCCTCTGCATAGCTCCCGGAAGGCCCCGATCCCCCAGAACACTGACCCTGCATGGTATCAGGCACTACAATACAAAACGGTTAAACAAATTACCATATAGACATGGACAGTCCAAATGGCACGAGGCCAAGTCCACACACAAAAACAAATATTGAACAGATCGAGGGAGGGAGACGAGTGGTGTTGCCTCAAACGACAATCAAACTGCTGCGTTACCACCTCTGCGCCCGGCTATCTCGGCTGTCCTGCGTTCCCTGGCGAGCTGCAGCCCTTCGCAGACAATCCCAGCCGACAAACAAGCAATGAAAGAGATTTTCCTGCAGCAGTTGTTGGAAGCCTCCTATCTCCGCCGATCTTTCCGAGAGAAAGGAGGCTACATTAGCTCCCGGTTCCACGGCCGCAGAAGAAGGTCGAGACGGTGCAGAAAGCCTCCAACACCGCACGAAAACCAGACCGGCCCGATCAGCAACGATGAGGCAGTAAGTGGGGGTTGTACTGGATGCAGGTGCAAAAGTCCAGAAAGTTAGAACTCGCTAGAATTTAGAAGATTGAGGGGGGATCTTATAGAAACGTACACAATTCTTAATGGGTTGGACAGGCTAGATGCAGGAAGATTGTTCTTGATGTTGGGGAAGTCCAGGACAAGGGGTCACAGTTTAAGGATAAGGGGGAAATCCTTTAGGACCGAGATGAGAAGATCATTTTTCACACAGAGAGTGGTGAATCTCTGGAATTCTCTGCCACAGAAGGTAGTTGAGGCCAGTTCATTGGCTATATTTAAGAGGGAGTTAGATGTGGCCCTTGTGGCTAAAGGGATCAGGGGGTATGGAGAGAAGGCAGGTACAGGATACTGAGTTGGATGATCAGCCATGATCATATTGAATGGTGGCGCAGGCTCGAAGGGCCGAATGGCCTCCTCCTGCACCTATTTTCTATGTTTCTATGTTTCTAAGTTATTCTCCCTCTTTTGGCGCGCCACAGTTTCCTGGCAGGTTGCCAGCCACAGTAGAGGGAGCTGCACGGTTTGTTGATAATACTGCTCGCAGCCCCAAAAACAACGAGTTTGGACGAGAGCTCCGAAACACCGCACCTCCTCGCATAACCAGCTTAAATTTTTTTTTTTAATTGTATAAAAAATAATTTATTGAATTACGATCATGATAGAAAACAAAACCGTAGTGACACGCCCGCCGCGCGGATGTAACCCCAGAAAAGGGCAAAACATCTGGCTTGGGCAAAGCCCTCTTCCGCCTGGTGCCGTGACAAGCGGATGGCCAGCTTGGCCAGGCCTAGGGGCAACCCAACCAGGACATCTTCGGCCCCACCCACTCCCTAGATCCCATCACCAGTCCTTTGGTCGCTGACAGCAAAGCCACTCCTCCCCCTAATCGCTTGACCAGCTTATTTAGTTATTTATTTTTAATTTTTTTAATTTTAAAAAAATTATTCAATTATTAAAAATAATATTTACAACACAATAAAACAAAACGGAACCCACCACCACAGTACAAGACAAACAAATATACTAAATAAACGATTATACAAACATGTTACAATCCTTGTCAAGGATGCATTCAACCCCTGCGTAGAGGGACCCCCACCGGGGGGCCCCCTCGTGACCGGAAGGCAACACCGACCGCCACTTGGTGTCTGGACGGTGGACCAGGGCGAGGAAGTGCAGGGTGTGGAGGAGGAGCCTGTACAGGACACGCCTCCCTGCGTCTCAGAGGGAGATGAAGGGTGTCGAGGAAAGGCGGCTCAAATTGTGTGGGACCGGCTCCCGGGATGGATTACAGCGCCTGGGTCCGATGAATACTTCCGGCTGAGCGGGGGTTTGCTCAGCCGCAAATACTCCACACATTTGAGCCCCCCCCCATGTAACCAGCTTGGAGGGAATGATGGTATTGAACGTCGAGCTGTAGTCTATAAACAACAGCCTGACGTAAGTGTTTTTATTGTCCAAGTGGTCCAGTGCGGAGTGGAGAGCCAGTGAGATCGCATCCTCCGTTGTCTTATTGTGGCGGTAAGCGAACTGTAGTGGGTCGAGGTTCTTGTTGAGGTAGGAGTTGATGTGCACCATAACCAACCTCTCAAAGCACTTCATCACCACGGACGTTAGTGGCACTGGTCGATAGTCGTCGAGGCACAGCACCTTACTCATCTTGGGCACCGGTATTATTGATGCCCTCTTAAAACAGGTGGGAACCACAGACCTCAATAATGAGAGGTTGAAAATGTCTGCAAAAACCCCAGCCGGTTGGTCTGCACAGGTTTTGAGAACTCGACCGGGTATACCATCAGGTTCAGGCACTTTCCGAGGGTTCACCCCCCTGAAGGATCTTCTGACATTATCCTCTGTGACTGTGACTGTAATACCATCAGGGCGAATGGAGGCTCGGGAAGGCACATCAGTGTTCTCCCTATCAAAGCGTGCGTGGAACGCATTGAAGTCGTCAGAAAGTGATGCTTCGCTGTCGCAAGCCCTGCCACAGTTGCCGAACATCCGTCTCATCTTGGTTGCGTTGTTGCAAGTTTGAAAAGGGCCCCAGTATCTTCAGGTGTTTGGAATAATTTGATCCTCCGCTGCTTAGTTGTCTGGCTGTTCCTTGAATGGATACCAGAGTGAAATTCTTTCCTGCATTTTGGTGACTAGGCACAGACATGATAACCTTTGCCCTCAAGGCCACCCTACAACAATGTTGGCAATATGGAATCAGCATGTTGTGTGCTGTTGTGGTAGCATTGGACATTTCCAATGGGAATCCTTTTGAACTTTATTATTTTATCATAAGATCATGATCATAAGTAATAGGAGCAGAATTAGGCCATTCGGCCCTTCAAGTCTACTCCGCCATTCAATCATGGCTGATCTATCTCTCCCTCCTAACCTCATTCTCCTGCCCCCTAACGGGTTAGTACTGAATTTTATGTTTTAACATAATTTACTGAATACTTCAATAGAAACTTAAAATGCTGGAAATACATTACAGATCAGGGAGCATCAGTGGAGAGGGGATGTTAACATTTTAGTTTAGTTTAGGTTTAGTTTAGAGATACATTTAACTGTGTATATGTGGGGGGCGGGGGGGGGAGGGGGAAACTTTAAAAATCTCTTCCCTGTACGGGAGACCCGACCTTTTCCCTGTCGGGTCTCCGTTGTCGTTGGGGCCTAGCTCCGTGGAGCGGCCTACGACCGGGACGACCTGGGGGCTCCAGTCGCGGAGCCTGTGGAGCTGCGGACTCACCATCGTGGGGCTGGCCGTCCTCGGAGCGTGAGGAGCGGCGGTGGCTCGCTGCTGCGGCCCGACTCCGGAGCTCCAGCTGCAGACCGGTGGACAGTGATATCGGGAGCTCGCGGGTCCGGGTGAGAGACCGCTTTCCGGAGCTCCCGCAACGAAACTTCTCCCGCCCGTGTCGTGGGGTTGGAACGACCCGGAGCGGGGCCGTAAATCGCCCGGCGCGGCTTTAATGGCCGCGGGACATTCCAGCGCCTGCCGGGGGCTCCAACTTGGTGACTTTTGGGCCCGGCGCGGCCTCAACCGCCGTGGGACTTAACATTGCCCGCCTGGGGCTTCAACATCGGGAGAAAAATGGTGCAGGGGAGAGAAATGACTTTGCCTTCCATCACAGTGAGGAGGAGATTCACTGTGATGGATGTTTTTTCTGTAAATTGAATTGTTTGTGTGTTGTGTAGGAATTGTTTTGTTTGTATGGCTGTGGAAATGGAGTTTCGTTTGAGCCTCTTTGAGGTTCAAATGACAAGAATAAAATCTAATCTAACACTATCCTACACCCACTAAGGACAATTTTTACATTTACCAAGCCAATTAACCTACATACCTGTACGTCTTTGGAGTGTGGGAGGAAACCGAAGATCTCGGAGAAAACCCACGTAGGTTTTAGGTTGATAACTTCATCAAAGAATTGTGAAATATTACGCCATTGAAGGATGCCATTCTGCCAGTCCAGTTTGTACTGAATCTATGTAAGAGCAATCCAGCTAATCCCACGAAGCCAAGTCAGTGGGATTATTTGGCCCATCAAGTCTACTCCACCATTCAATCATGGCTGATCTATCTCTCCCTCCTCACGCCATTCTCCTGTTTTCTCCCCATAACCCCTAACACCCGTACTAATCAAGAATCTATCCATATCTGCCTTAAAAATATCCACTGACTTGGCCCCAAGAGCCTTCTGTGGCAAAGAATTCCACAGATTCACCACCCTCTGACTAAATAAATTCCTCCTCATCTCCTTCCTAAAGGAACGTCCTTTAATTCTCAGGCTATGACCTCTAGTCCCAGACTTTTACATTAGTGGAAACATCCTCTCCACATCCACTCTATCCAGGCCTTTATTTGTTAAGTTTCAATGAGGTCCCCCCTCACCCTTCTCAAAGTTCAGCGAGTAGAGGCCCAGTGCCTCTAAGCAGATAGAATTTGACCTTGAACATTCCAGAACATTCTCCATTTCCAGGGCTGCAATATTCCTCAAAAATAATAGTTGCTGACCCTCTTCCTTTCATCCCTCTCCTATTTTTTCTGAATATATTTTTCTATGAATACTTTGAATCCATTGCAGAAACATAGACAATAGCCAATAGGTGCAGAAGGAGGCCATTCGGCCCTTCGAGCCTGCACCGCCATTCATTGTGATCATGGCTGATCATCCACAATCAGTAACCCGTGCCTGCCTTCTCCCCATATCCCTTGACTCCACTAGCCCCTAGAGCTCTATCTAACTCTCTTTTAAATTTATCCAGTGAATCGGCCTCTACTGCCTTCTGTGGCCTTCATTGTGTCCATAATTCGGCCAAGTCTCTACTATTGCCTTCGCATTGTTATCCCATGCAGTTAACTGTAACTGCCACTCAAGAGCATCTTTAATACACGTCTTATTACATGCACACATGAAAATCAATTTTAGGACATTCTCCTTCATCTAGCTCTGTCAAAAGACTTTTTGTTTCTTGTTTGGTGTGTATTCAAATCTCCCAATCCCTCATTTTACCAAGCCGCATTTTTTTAGTTTTTTAGTTTAGAGATACAGCGCGGAGACAGGCTCTTCGGCCCAACGAGTCCGCACCGACCAGCGATCACCGCACATTAACACCAACTTACACACGCTAGGGACAATTTACTTTTATACCAAGCCAATTAACCTGCAAACCTGTACATCTTTGGAATGTGGGAGGAAACCGAAGATCTCGGAGAAATCCCACGCAGGTCACGGGGAGAACGTGCAAACTCCGTACGGACAGCACCCGTGGTCAGAATCGAACCTGGGTCTCTGGTTGTAAGGCAGTAGCTCTACCCCAATGCTACCTTGGCACCTTATTTTGTTATGTATTTCATCATAAGTTTCATCAGGTTCAGGCCTAAACTTTCTTTCTATTATTTGATGCCTTCTTCCTGTCAGTGGCCATGAATTTTTGGGTAAAGAATTATGGCCTTGCCATTGCAGCCATTTTAGTTGTGTGTATGATGGTATTGAATGTTAGCAGCTCTGTTGCCAGCTGAACCATGAGGGGGAGCTAAACCTGTTTTAAATCAGGAACCCAAGATCATATTTGCACTGTCTACATCTGTACTGATGCCGACAGTAAAGATCCACCCAAAGATCATAAGCTTATGTTATTCTTTGGAATGAATTTGAGGTTCGTGGTTGGAATACTATTCGACAGATTATTTTTAATTATGCTCCTCCCTTCTTTCATCTATGAGCATTGAGAATTACTCATGATGTTTAAAATGTTATTTTCTCTTATTGTGAGAAAGAAAATCGGAGCTGAGACATTATCGTGCGATGTTAAATATCAAGGATTTATGTGATAGTTTTAACAGTGGCATTGTCACATTTATTGGATCTTTCTTGGATAATTGTGCATTTATGGATTTGTAATAATCCCAGGTACCAGTCCCCTAATTTCATTCTGAAAGCGCAGAACAGAAGATAATTATAATAAATACTAGACTAAGTGGCACCCGTTGGGTCCCAGCTTCACACGGGAGGGCTGGTCCCCCAACGCAATATTCCACCTCTCCCCCAATTCCAATATTGTTGGCTATGGTGAAGGGGGGGGGGGGGCTTTCGCGAGCGCTGGTATGGGTGTTGTGGGCGGAAGGGACTGGTTTCCAGAGGGCTAGTATGGACATTGTGGGCCGAATGGATCCTTGGGCCGGCGGCTCAGTCACTCAAGCCTGTTGTGCTGGCAGCTCACTCACTCACAGCTGGTGGGCTGGCAGTTGATTCCCGGCTATTCCTTGAAATTCCATTTCAAGTAAGGTGCAAGGCCACAAATTCAAGTGAGTTTCATACCACTTCAAGCAGGGTGCAAGGCCACCAAATTCAAGTGCGGTTTTATTCCACTTCAAGCTGGGTGCAAGGCCACCAAATTCAAGTGGAGTTTCATACCACTTCAAGCAGGGTGCAAGGCCACCAAATTCAAGTGCAGTTTCCTACCATTTCAAGCGGGGTGCAAGGCCACCAAATTCACGTGCAGTTTCATACCATTTCAAGCAGGGTGATAGGCCACCAAATTCAAGTGCAGTTGCATACCATTTCAAGCAGGGTGCAAGGCCACCAAATTCAAGTGCAGTTGCATACCATTTCAAGCAGGGTGCAAGGCCACTAAAGACAGAGAGTCATGACATCTCCCTCCCCCATCTTGCAGAGACTGAGCCACGCCCACGCTTCCAGGTATTATAGTCCCTCCCCCTCCCACCAGAAGGGGCGTGGCCTTCATGGCGTGATTGACAGGAGAGAGAATCTCAACATTTTTTAAACACTAATAAATCTTTTATTTTTCATCGATGGGAAAATTCTTGGCACCTGATGAGCGGAGGGGGACTCTGAGTAAGATGGCCAAAAATCACAGCCGTACCTGGTAGCATTTTTTAGAACATCAATATAACATCAATATACAATACAAAGATTAGACTTTTAATTATATAGAAGGCAAGCCAACCTCAATTAGGCAAGGCAACTTCAATTAGGCAAGGCAACCTCAATTAGGCAAGGCAACCTCAATTAGGCAAGGCAACCTCAATTGGGGAAGGCAACCTCAATTGGGCAAGGCAACCTCAATTAGGCAAGGCAACTTCAATTAGGCAAGGCAACTTCAATTAGGCAAGGCAACTTCAATTAGGCAAGGCTACTTCAATTAGGCAAGGCAACTTCAATTAGGCAAGGCTACTCCAATTAGGCAAGGCAACTTCAATTAGGCAAGGCTACTTCAATTAGGCAAGGCAACTTCAATTAGGCAAGGCTACTTCAATTAGGCAAGGCTACTTCAATTAGGCAAGGCAACTTCAGTTAGGCAAGGCAACTGTAGCATTTTCAAACCTAACCCGAGGCTACGGTAGCATTTTCAAACGAAACCCGAGGCTACTGTAGCATTTTCAAACCAAACCCGAGGCTACTGTAGCATTTTCAAACCAAACTCGAGGCAACTGTAGCATTTTCCACCCAAACCCAATGCAACTGTAGCATTTTCAAACCAAACCCAAGGCAACTGTAGCATTTTCAAAACAAACCAAAGGCAACTGTAGCATTTTCAAACCAAACCAAAGGCATCTTTAGCATTTTCAAACCAAACCCAATGCAACTGTAGCATTTCCAAACCAAACCCAAGGCAACAGGAGCATTTTCAAACCAAACCAAAGGCAACTTTAGCATTTTCAAACCAAACCAAAGGCAACTGTAGCATTTTCAAACCAAACCAAAGGCAACTGTAGCATTTTCAAACCAAACCAAAGGCAACTGTAGCATTTACAAACCAAACCAAAGGCAACTGTAGCATTTTCAAACCAAACCAAAGGCAACTTTAGCATTTTCAAACCAAAGGCAACTTTAGCATTTTCAAACCAAAGGCAACTTTAGCATTTTCAAACCAAAACACACTTTTGCATTTTCAAACCAACAACACACTTTTGCATTTTCAAACCAACAACACACTTTTGCATTTTCAAACCAAAACACACTTTTGCATTTTCAAACAACATTTTCAAACCACATTAAGGGACCTCACGTGTCAGTAAAACCACTCACAGTTTAGTAGACATGTGTTCAGTGTTATTCACAGCTCAGACTGAGAGTCGCGACCTCTCGCTCCCCCATCATACAGAGAACTGAGGCACCTCCACACTTCCGGGTTTTATAGTCCCTCCGGAAGGGATGTGGCCTTCATGGCGTGATTGACAGGAGAGAGAATCTCAACATTTTTAAAACATTAATAAGTCTTTTATTTTTCATCGATGGGAAAAATTATCTTGTCCTGCACAACGGACAGGGACTCTGAGTAAGATGGCCAAAAATCACAGCCATAAGTGGTAGCGGTTTTTCTAAAATCAATATGCAGTGCAACAGGAAGTAGGCAAGATCAGAGTTTTAATTATATAGATAATCAGGATCAGTAACGTACAGGGAAAGCTCACTTGGAGCAGACAGGAGGTAATATTCCTGATGAAGGAACTGCAGATGCTGGTTTAAACCAAAGATAGACCCAAAAATCTGGAGTAACTCAGCGGGACAGGCAGCATCCCTGGAGAAAAGGAATAGGTGACGTTTCAGGTCGAGACCCTTCTTCAGACTGAGTCAGAGGAAAGGGAAACGAGAGATATAGACGATGTAGAGAGATATAGAACAAATTAATGAAAGATATGCAAAAAAGTAACGCTGATAAAAAAAGCAGGCCATCATTAGCAGTGGGCTAGGTGAAAACGAGCTACAGACAATGAAATTCAACAAGACAACTTTGAAGCTAGTACAACTTGGGTAGGGGAGGGATGGAGAGAGAGGCGGCAATGCAAGAGTTACTTGAAGTTAGAGAAATCAATACATATACCACTGTCCATGCAAAATATGAGATGCTCTTCCTCCAGTTTTTGTTTGGCCTCCCTCTGACAATGGAGGAGGCCCAGGACATAAAGGTCAGTGTGGGAATGGGAAGGGGAATTAAAGTGTTTGGCAACCAGGAGATCATGTAGGTCCAGGCAGACTGAGTGAAGGTGTTCAGCGAAATGATTACCCAGTCTACGTTTGGTCTCGTCGATGTATAAGAGTCCACACCTTGAACAACGGTTACAGTAGATGAGATTCTGTTATTCTGTTATTCTGTTATTTATTGGTCACATACACCAATTGGTGTAGTGAAATGCTTCTTGCCAATGCAGCACATTAAAAAAAGAATACAGACATAACAATAATAAGAGAGCTAAACATAAAAAACATATAAAAACATCCCCTCACAATGGTTCCCACTGTGAGGGAAGGCACAAAGTCCAGTCCCCATCCCATGTCCACCCATAGTCGGGCCCATTATGGCCTCCGCAGTCGTCGCTACGGAGGCCAGATGTTTCAGGCCGTTCTCGCCGGATGATGGTGCTCCGGTGTCGGGAGAATCCTCACAGCGACTTGGGGTGCCTGGAACGGCTGCATCCTTACCCGAGTCCACGGCTTCCGAAGCCGAAGCGCTGGATGGAGCTCCACCACTGGCGATCTCGGCGAGAGATCCCAGGCTCCCGATGTTAAAGTCAGCCGCCCGCAGCTGGCCGCTCCACAGTCCCGCAGCTGCGCGATGTTCATCGGCGGTCCCAGCATACCGGAGTTCCAGCGCGGCGACCCGGGCAAGGCATCGCCCGCTCCGCGATAGCGCTCCAGCGCTGTGCCGCCGCAGAAGCCGCTGGTTCTGGGCGGTCCCCTCAGGAAACGCCGCTCCAGGCCCGCTGGTAGGCCGCGAGGACGGGTCGAAGATGCTGCCCGGAGAAAAGCTGCCTCTCCGACCAGGTAGGGACCCTGAAAAGTAGTTTCCCCCTCCCCCCCCCACCCCCCACATAAAAAATGACGAGAACTCCAAAAACAAAACACTAAAACTCATTAAAAATAAAAAGAAGAGTGAAAAAACAAACAGCTGCAGGCTGGGCAGCCATACCATACGGGACGGCGCCCCCCCTTGGGTTGAGATCCTTCTTCAGACTGGATGAGGTGCAAGTGAACCTCTGCCTGAGATGTGGAGATGTATTTTGTAAACTTTTTATATATATATATTTTTTTTAATTAAAAAAATATATATTTTATTGAACATGTTAAAAAAATATATACAAACACAAATAAACTTATAAGCAATAAAACACAAAGGAAAACAAACAAATAAGTAACTCAAATAATACAAATAATATCGTTCATGTTCAAAAGGGGCAAGAAGAAGTTCGAAAACTTTTCTGGTCCTACCCCCTCTTATTTTCTATACATTTTCATGGAAAAACAAAATAATTGGAACAAATGGACCCAAAATCTGTTGAACAGTCCACAAACAAAAAATAACCAAACAGAAAAGAAAATCACTGGTCCAGCTCATAACCATTCAATCTTTTGTATCTGAAGAGTGTTTTTAGTTTGAATAGAGTCTTACATTTTTTCAGCTCATCATGACAGTTATTCCAGATACTAACACCCTTTGCTGTAACACAATGGAGTTTTGCATTAGTTCTTATTGCCGTTTTTTCGAATATATAGGTTCCTCTCAGGTTGTGTTTGCTTTCTCTCCGTTTGAACAACCCCTGGATATTACAAGGCAATTGCTGATTTGCTGCTTTGAACATAATTTGGATAGTGGAACTTAAAGCAGCTCCTTGGTGAAGGAAATGCAACTTCTATCACTGACTACAGTGGAGTATTGGAGAAATTCGATGACTCTTGGCTGTCTACCAGTGATGCTATAGAATTAAAACTGGCCATCATTTTGACCATAATGCTTTAATGCAATAGTTGTGAAATGTGGTATTACAGAAATCTCATTGTAAAAACTATTGTGTCAATGTGGAATAAGGGTCTAGAGATCGGGCAGTTTTAGACTCACAATAACAAAGCTATTTCTCCCAGAGGATATTTTAAAACAAAGGACTTTTTAATATCGACAAGTTTATTCTTGTTACTGCAAGCTAAACAATTTTGACGGTTCTATGTTACATTGTTTGTTAGAGTATCATTGCACAAATCAATAGAAGTGATTGATTCATTTCAATGGACATGGCGGTGAAACTGACAGATTGTGTTCTTCAGAAACAATGGTATCTGATTACAGCTGAGAGTTTTCATGGAATTATTTTTTTTCCTCTGACTGTTTATTTTTCAAGAAAGCTTTTTTTCTGCTTGTCAAATTCCAAAGTAACTTTTAAGTGCTTCTCTTGTTCCCATAGAAATGGCATGATAACCAATTTACCCTGCATATTACAAATCTCATTTATCAATTGCAATATATCCCGCCAAGAAACTTGCGCCGCGCATGCGCAGTAGGTTGCTGAGCATGCGCAGTACAGCAAAGGCAGAATTTCAACTGCCTTCAGCCCCGCTTGTCATTGATGGCTCGAAGCAGCGCTGACGGCACGTGGGCTGCACAGACTTTTGCGTGTTACAAGCGCTGCGGATGAAAGACACGGAGAATTATGCCTACCTAAGAGATCGATCTCTTAGATATGCATAATTCTCCCATGCCTATAATATTTATACTTAGTAATTACCATTTTATAATTTTAGTCAGGGCAGGCAGTGCCTATCTTGCCTACCCTGATGGCACGTGCCTGGTGGAGACCTAGGACAGAAAAGTCTGTGTGGGAATGGGAAGGGGAATTAAAGTGTTTGGAGGAGTTGAGGATAGCTGATGGTGGGTGGGAGTGGGGTGGGAAGGAATGGATGGAAAGTTTACAGGTAAGGGGATGGAGAGCAAAATGTATTGGGACAACTTGGAGTGCGGAAAATGGATAGCAAATTGGCTCCATGGAAGGAAGCAGAGGGTGAAGGTGGAAGGTTGCTTTGCAGATTGGAGGCCTGTGACTAGTGATGTGCCTCAGGGTTCAGCGCTGGGCCCGTTACTGTCTGTCATGTACATCAACGATTTGGATGAGAACATACATTATGTTATGCTAATGACACAAAATTGGCTGGTTTTGCAGATAGTGAAGGTTGTGAAAAATTGCAGCAGGATCTTAATCGATTGGGTAGGTGGACTGAGGAATAATGAATTAATTTAATGCGGAGAAATGTGAGGGGTTGCAGTTTGGGAAGTCTAACATGGGCAGGACCTACACAGTGAATGGTAAGCCTCTGGGGAGTATTGTAGAGCAGAGGGATCTAGCAGTGCAGGTGCATGGTTCCTTGAAAGTGGAGTCACAGGTAGATCGGGTGGTCAAAAAGTATTTTGGCCCGTTGACCATCATCAGACAGAGTATTGAGTGTAGAAGTTGGGAGGTCATTTTGCAGTTGTATAAGATGTTGATGAGACCGCATTTAAAGTTCTGGGCACCTTGTTATAGGAAAGATGTTGTCAAGCTGGAAAGAGTACAGAGAAGATTCACAAGTATATTGCCAGGATTAGAGGGTCTGAGCTATAGGCAGAGGTTGAGTAGGCTGGGACACTATTCCTTGGAGCACACGCAGGAGGATGAGGGGTGATCTTATAGAGGTGTATAAGATTATGAGAGGAATAGATCAGGTAGATGCACAGAGTCTCTTGCCCAGAGTAGGTGAATCAAGAACCAGAGGGCATAGGTTTAAGGTGAAGGGAAAAAGATTTAATAGGAATCATTGGGTTTCGTTTTTCACACAAAGGGTGGTGGGTGTATGGATTGAGCTTGGACTAAGTATGGAATAAGTGTTTGGACACGCTGGAGGTAGGAAACATGTTCCCGATGTTGGTGGAGTCCAGAACCAGGGGCCACAGTTTAAGAATAAGGGGTAAGCCATTTAGAACAGAGACGAGGAAACACTTTGTCTCACAGAGAGTGGTGAGTGTAGAATTCTTAGAGGGCAGTGGAGGCAGGTTCTCTGGATGCTTTCAAGAGAGAGCTAGATAAGGCTCTTAAAAATAGCAGAATCAGGAGATATGGGGAGAAGGCAGGAACGGGGTACTGATTGTGGATGATCAGCCATGATCACATTGAATGGCGGTGCTGGCTCGAAGGGCCGAATGGCCTACTCCTGCACCTATTGTCTATTGTCTATTGTCTATTGTCTATCAGAGGAGGTAGTTGAGGCTGGGACTATCCTAGCATTATAGAAACAGTTAGACAGGTACATGGATAGGAGATTATCTTAAATAATAATCTCATGAACTGCCTCTCCAGTTAACAAGGGATGTGTGATAATTATTTGACCAGCTGTATTTAACAAACATTAAAGACTATCTTTCTTTTTGGTTTGGAGGGATATGGACCAAATGCGGGCAGGTGGGTCTAGTGTAGCTGAGACGCAATTGGCCGGTGTGGGCAAGTTGGGCCGAAGGGCCTGTATCCACGCTGTATCACGCTATGACTCAATGACTCTATAAGGAGAAGGATATGCATTAGAATAATACCGTCCTTGTTCATTTCAGAAGATCCCACCGGTAATCCCTATTATGATGTAGGCAGTATGGTGGCAGTATTGTACAAAACATGTTCCTACAGACAGCAATATGATAAGACCAAATACAGTAATCTATTTGTTTGAAATGTTGTCTGTGCGTTAACGTTGATTGGGAGTCCTGTTCCATTGGGTTTGGTTTATTTAGTTTAAAAACATTGCCTGGAAACAGATCCTTTGGACCACTAGGTCCACGCAGTCCAAAGACCACCTCTGCCCTTACACACTAGGGACAAGTTACAGAAGCCAATTAACTTATAAACCTGCACGTCCTAGGAATGGTGGAGGAAAATAGAGCACCTGGAGAAAACCCTCGCGGCCAATACCCCATATTGACGGCACCCCATAGCCAGGATCGAATCCAGGTCTCTGGTGCTGTATGGCAGCAACTCGACTGCTGCGTCACCGTGCCACCCCACAGCGTACTGAACAAAACAAATGTTTCACTGTTAACCTCATTCACAGAATCCATTCCAAATAACAAATGTGATTCAAGAAGAAATGGTTAACACTTGAACACATTTTTTTAGAAGGCAACGACAATTGTCTTTGAAGTATTTTGGGGTGGATGCAAAGTACGCTGATTGCCAAAGGCACTGGGTAACATTTTACAGGCGTTTTTAAAGAACATTCTGTTCTCACTATCTCTTTTTCTCATTTAGTGCCCAAAATTATGTTCTTAAAGTGTTAACTCTTTCACTGAATCGATGAAGGGTCTTCGGACTGAATCGTTAATGGTGTAGCGGCACCAAACGTGGTGAATAAACAGTTGCTTTATTCAGGTGTTACGTGTAAGTTTGGTCCACTAACATAATTGTCATTGCTGCTGTAGCTGAGCGAGGGTGTTGTCTCGAGCTCAGCTACCTGTTGACTGGGCGGATCTCAAGGTGAGATATGCTTATGTGGCAGGACACTCCCCTTAACCCCTGACATCATGTGACAGCCTTCGTAGCTACTGACGAGGGTTCGACCATAAGTGGTCTGTGTATCAGCTGATGCCACAATGGTCTCTCTTTCCACATTTGTTGCCCAGCTTGCTGAATTTACAGCATTTTCTTACTTTGTTTCTATGGGAGATGGGACAACTGAAAGTATGGTTTCTGACCTGATGTGCTTCACCATTTCCAGCAGGGCTGCTCCACGCTTCCCATGAGAGGATTTGAGTTCCTTCATGTCACCCGGATGTTCCTATTTTATTGTGAATGGTCATGGGCTTGGAGTTCGTAAAATGAAGTGGGGATGTTACGAGGAGGATCTGAGAACATTCATGAATTATCTGTTCTGTCCTCATGGTAATCTCGTGTGATGGAATTAAGAGTTGGGCACCTATTTCAGGAGCTTGGTGTCAGGCTTACAAATAACATGGTCTCTCCGTTTGAACTATCTTAGTTTAGTTTTAGTTGAGAGGTACAGCGCGGAAACAGGCCCTACAGCTCACCTAGTCCACGCCGACCAGCAGTCCCCACACGCCAACACTATCCTGCACACACTAGGGATAATTTACATTTATACCAAGTCAATTAACCTACAAAAATCTGTGCGTCTTTGGAGTGTGAGAGAACGTACAATCTCCGTACAGACAACACCTGTAGTCAGGATGGAACCCGGGTTTCTGGCGCTGTGAGGCAGCAACTATACCACTGCGCCACCGTGCCACACCACCGTACACTATCTGAGAGTCATCAGTGGCTAAGGTGACCTGGGAAAGGAGGCTGACCATTGGTTAGCTTGCCTTGCCAATGGATTTGAAAGTTTGCAGAGAACATTGGTGATACTCTTAGATGCTTTCTGTAGATAGCCCATGATGTAGATGCAATCTTTAGTCAGAGGGTGGTGAATCTGTGGAATTCTTTGCTACAGAAGTCAATGGATATTTTTAAGGCAGAGATAGATTCTTGATTAGTACAGGTGTCAGAGATTATGGGGAATAGGCAGGAGAATGGGTTTAGGAGATAAAGATGAATCAGCCACGATTGAATGGCAGAGTAGACTTGATGGGCTGAATGGCCTAATTCTACTATTAATTATGATCTTACGACCTAAGAATACGGGGTGGTAGAAATCGGTATTACTCTTTATACCATGAGTTTTGTGTGAGGGTTGAGGTCAGGATTCTCAAACATCCTTTATCTCTAAGGGGCAGAGGATGATAACTTGCCCTTAGATTACCCACCTATAACCCCCACAATCAAAATGTGGATTATAGAAATGACGGAGACCTTAAACGTGGAAAGAATCAGATTTTCCCTGTTGGACAAACAGGAATTATTTGTTGGAACATGGTCTCCCTTTATTGATTATTTAAAGGGTCAGAATGGTTCAGCACAGGAACCTGACTAACACTCGGGCTAAAGAATGGATGAAATGTTATACTCTGAAATGTACGAATATATCTCGAACAAAGTTTTTTATCTTAATAAATTTTTCCATTCTTCTTTAACTATCTTTTTCTTTTCTGTTTTCTTTTTTTTTTCTTCTTTTTTTTTCTTTCTTTCTCTCTCTTTTCTTTCTTTACTTCATCTATCTTTTTAGTTCTATTTAGTTTAAAAAAAACAAAAAAAAGGCAATAGGTATTGGAGACAAAGTAATAATAATTGACAATATTATCAATTTAAAAATGTAAGACTGGTAATGATGATAATATGTTGTGTAATTTCCAATAAAAAATATTTTCAAAAAAAAAAAAAAAAGATTACCCACCTTCCAGTGGCAGGTTTATTGAAGGTGAGATTAAGAAGAATGTTAAGGTGCTTTGGACTAAGATTGGATCTATTGTGGAGCGGATAGTTAAAATCAAATCTTGCACACCGTCATGGAGCAGATGTAGGATGGAAACAAATTTTGGAGGCTATCTAAAGGTGAGAACGTTGTTCCAGTCCCTCTCGATGGATGGAATCAGATGTTTCTTTGAGTTCAATAAAGCCATGTGTGCGATACTACTACAGATAGACACAAAATGCTGGAGTAACTCAGCGGGTCAGGCGACATCTCTGAAACAAATGGACAAGTGACGTTTCGGATTGGGACCTGAATTTCTCATTGGGTTGCCTTACAGCAAAGATTATGTCCACTGTCCATTTGGATAGACAGGATTCACATTGTGACTCTACAAGTGATACAAGCCACTGTGGTGGTAGTTGAGGAAGACACTGGCAATGAATTACCTGTGCAGGGAATTCCATCTGTAGTTGGCTTAATTGGATTTCTTTCTTTCTGGCAAATCGTTGAAGCTATAGCATCTCCGAGATCCCCAGCATATCCTCCTCTTTCTGGATGTGGAAGGTGAGGCTGTGAATTTATCACTAATGTTCCTCTCTGCCAACTTTTAGAACTTCAGCGGGGGATCCATCATCCCCTAGTCATTGTTTCACAGTCGGCTCATGGCATTATTTCTTGCCCATTTGAACTCGATGCTTTGCTGGGGAAGACGTCAAGGACAGAGGCTCCATAGATGCTGCCGCACCCGCTGAGTTTCTCCAGCACTTTTGTCTACCTTCGATTTTCCAGCATCTGCAGTTCCTTCTTGAACAAGGACAGAGATGTGGCTGAGAAAGACTTTGGAATCATCTTTCCAGCGAGCACTGACTGGCCTTAGTTATTATAACATGGAAGAAAGCCATTTAGACCTTTAGTTCCATGCTGGCTGCCAAAACACAAACCAAACCAGTCAGTGCAAATTTCCCTCACCCCATTTCATGTTTGCATCAACTCATGCTTGTTTATTGTAATTTTCCTACACTATGAGATAACTTACAATAGCCAAATGATAACAAACACATCTTTGGGATTTGGGAGGAAATTGAACACCTAGAGCTACAGAGAGATGATGCATGAAATCAGACTCTTTGGCCTACTGAGACCATCAAATACCTATTTGCACAAATTCTACTTTAAGATTCAGATTCAGATTCAGATTCAGATTCAACTTTATTGTCATTGTGCAGTGTACAGTACAGAGACAACAAAATGCAGTTAGCATCTCCCTAGAAGAGCGACATAAATATGAGCAGTAAATAAATAAATCTAATAAATCCTGGTGGGAGGAGTGTCCGGGGGGGGGGGTGATTGGCAGTCACCGAGGTACAGTGTTGAGTAGTGTAACCGCCGCAGGGAAGAAGCTGTTCCTGGACCTGCTGGTCCGGCAACGGAGAGACCTGTAGCGCCTCCCGGATGGGAGGAGGGTAAACAGTCTGTGGTTGGGGTGAGAGCAGTCCATGGCGATGCTGCGCGCCCTTCGCAGACAACGCTTGCTTTGGACAGATTCAATGGTGGGGAGTGAGGAACCGGTGATGCGTTGGGCAATTTTCACCACCCTCTGCAGCCAACAATCATCCATTCCTCCCCAGATTCTACTGTTCACATACACACTGGAGGGTAAATTACAGTGAAGATATTGTGCTGAGGCTCTACAAGGCACTGGTCAGGCCATATTTGGAGTACCGTAGGCAGATTTAGGCCCCATATCTAAGGAAGGGTGTGTTGGCTCTGGCGAGGGTCCAGAGGAGGTTTACAAGAATGATCCCAGGAATGAGTGAGTTAGCATATGAAGAGCATTTGACAGCACTGGACCTCTACTAAATGGAGTTTAGGTTGAGGTGGAACCTCATTGAAACTTACAGAATAATGAAAAGCATAGATAGAGTGGATATGGAGAGGATGTTTCCACCGGTGGGAGAATCTAGGACCAGAGGTCAGAGACTCAGAATTAAAGGGCGCTCTTTTAGAAAGGAGGTGAGGAGAAACTTCTTTAGTCAGTGGGTAGTTAATCTGTGGAACTCGTTGCCACAGAGGGCTGTGGAGGCCAAGTCAGTGGATATTTTTAAGGCAGAGATAGACAAATTCTTGATCCAGGGTTATGGGGAGAAGGCAGAAAAATGGGATTAGGAGACAGAGATCAGCCATGATTGAATGGCGGAGTAGACTCGATGTGCCGAATGGCCTGATTCTACTCCTATAACTCGTGAACTTGTGAACATGGTCATTGGGAAAAAGAGTGAAGTCATGCAGACAGCAGGTGATCTCAGGCTCAAGCTTGGGTTCGCTGCTATTGATAAATTCACCTCCACACTTAGCTCTCAGTGAGCGGGGCCCTTAAGTGTTTGGACCGTAGATGGTTTCGACAGCACTGAAGAATTTGCGAATGTTGCGATTATCGAGGAAATATCGGATCTCCGGAAGCGAAGCGGTACACATACCCGAGTTTGCGTTGACGGCGTCGAAGTCAAGATGGTTGAAAACTTCAAATACCTGGGCGTCAATATCACCAACAACTTCTCCTAGACCACCCATATCACGGCAACGACCAAGAAAGCACATCAACGCCTCTACTTCCTTAGAAGGCTCAGGAAGTTTGGCTTGTCCCCTACATCTCTCACCAACTTCTACAGATCTCTTCTTATCCAGTCCACACACAAGATTAGTTGTTCAGCCAGAGCTGAACACACTTCTCGGCATCGGCATACAATGGTGTCTGTCTTGTCTCTTCTTGAGCTTCTTGTGCGTGGTGGTGGAAAGATTGGTGGAAACAGGGCCGCGACGTGAACGCTCTTTCCTTGACCTTTTCTACAGATGCACCATAGAATGCATTTTATCAGGATGCATCACACTGTAAATGGCTTCATGGTAATCGTCTTTCCACTGACTGGTCAGCAAGCAACAAAAGCTTTTCACTGTACCTCGGCACACGTGACAATAAACTAAACTCTTTTGTACATTTTCTGTAGGGTCTCAATCTTCTGGAATCTTCTGGAGCCATTTCCTTTGAGTGCTGGAGATTCCTTCCTGATAGAGAAGCTATGAGTCTCTTTACAGTTGTCAATAATGTTGGACTTCAGGGCAACCCGAACCTTCAATGCAACTGTTTACATGGCATTGTTCTGTTGAATACCTGTGCTGAGCCATTATACAGGTATGTGCATTGTTAGTGAAGCATTCAGAGGGAGGTGCCCAGGTAATCCTCCCTAGCCTGAAGAAGGGTTTCGACCCGAAACATCACCTATTCCTTTGCTCTATAGATGCTGCCTCACCCGCTGAGTTTTCTCCAGCGTTTTTATCTACCTTCCTCCCTAGCCTAAGGTCATTTCAACCAAATGTGACATTCTGATCAAAGCTAATCTTAAATGTGTTTGTAAAGATAATAGATCTGATTGGAACTATCATTGGAGACCAGCAGCTTGACCCAGTTTAACTGGTTTTCTGTTGGTGAATTGCCAATTTTAACCCATGTCAAGGATAGTGATGACTGGGGACTCATGACCCTAGTGATTTTGGTGGGGATTCTGGTTTTCCTAGTTAGAAGACAATAGACAATAGACAATAGGTGCAGGTGTAGGCCATTTGGCTCTTTAAGCCAGCACCGCCATTAAATGTGATCATGGCTGATCATCCACAATCAGTACCCCGTTCCTGCCTTCTCCCCATATCCCCTGACTCCGCTATCTTCAAGAGCCCTATCTAGCTCTCTAAAAAGTATCTAGAGAACCAGCCTCCACCGCCCTCTGAGGCAGAGAATTCCACAGACTCACAACTCTCTGTGTGAAAAAGTGTTTACTCATCTCCGTTCTAAATGGCTTACCCCTTATTCTTAAACTGTGGCCCCTGGTTCTGGACTCCCCCAACATCGGGAACATGTTTCCAATAGGTGGGGCAATAGATTGTTAAAATTATTTTAGCTCAATATGATTGTTGCAATCTCTTTTAAAGTTTTTAGTTTTTTAGGAATACGGCATGGAAACAAACCCTTCGGCCCATCGAGTCCACTCCGACCATTGATCACCTGCTCACACTAGTCCTATTTTATCCGACTTTTTCATCCACTCCCAAGACATTAGGGGCAATTTTACAGAGGCCAATTAACCCACAAACCTGGCATGTCTTTGGGAAGTGGGAGGAACCTGGAGCACCCAGTGGAAACCCATGCTGTCAGAGGGAAAAGGTGCAAAGTCATGGACAGTACCCGAGCTCAGGATTGAACCTGGGTCTCTGGTGCTGGGAAGCAGCAGTTCTGCAGATTTTATTGGGTACAGGTGGGCTACCCAGATGCGCACCTAGCCACCTAAAAGTATTTATATTTGTTTGTAATCAACTTAGTTTAACAAAACGTTATTAATTTCAATCAGTTCAATTAATTACTTCCATTTTAAAAAATGTGACAGAATGTAAGACCTGTGAAAACTGTTAAATTCCACGACAATCCGACAGAAGGCAAGGTCCCTCTTTGCAAGCCATCAAAAGACTATCCAGGTCACTTGCACTCCACCACCTGAGACCCATTTGCTGTGTGGAACCTGTTGCACACCTCCAGTGAGAACAGCCGCCCAGGTATGTGTGGGCCGAAGATAGACACAAAAAGCTGGAGCAACTCAGCGGGTCAGACAGCATCTCTGGAGAGAAGGAATAGGTGACGTTACCTAATACTTTTCTCAAGACCATCACCTGTTCCTTCTCTCCAGAAATGCTGCCTGACCCGCTGTTACTCCAGCCTTTTGTGTCTATCTTTGGTTTAAACCAGCATCTGCAGCCCTTTCCTACACAGAGGTGACGTTTCGGTTCGAGACCCTTCTTTAGACTGAGAGTCAGGCTGCGTGTGAAGAATGTGACCTGCCATTGTCAGTGAGATACGCCCTATTGTTAAACAAAGATCCCAAATTCAGCAGCGATCTCCCATCACAATCACTGTCTGGTTGCAGTTCTGGCTTTGATGTCTTTGCTTTTTCTAAGGGACACTAATTATTGTCAAACACACCCTGTATACTCTGACAGGTAAATATGCCTTTCATCTGTATGTACTTACCTAATAAAATCTGAACCATTAATTTTAATGAACTGAAAATTATAGGTTGCACACCCATCATTTTCAGTGATGATAAATATCAACTGCAGTTTGGCAACTAATGAGATGAAATAGTCATGATATTCAAAAAAGCCAACTTTACCATTTGCATCAGCATTTTAGCAAAAATAATAATTCTGTGCAAATGCGATTGTTAAGACCGTGGGTCCTACACTGGACCCCTTGCTAATGATTGATTTACTAATCGGAAATACCACCAGCTACATGATGTTGAGATGGTTCAGGTATTGGAAAATGCAAAACAGAGAAAGTTATGAAAATAAATTCACGTCACAATTGTGGCATGGAAAAGGAGTCGTTTCAGCAGTACAACACCATTAGTCGGGCAGTTCTGCGAGAGAATGTACCTGGGGAAATGCAGACACGAGGAAGACCAGATGCTGGTTCACATATATAGATTCAAAGTGCTGGAGTAACTGAACGGGTCAGGCAGCACCACTGGAGAACATGGATAGGTGCCATTTCAGGTCCCGACCTATTCATGTTCTCCAGAGATGCTGCCTGATCCAATGAGTTGCCAATTTGTATTGATTTTAGTCTGCCAATGAGGAAGTCAAGGATCCAATTGCATAGGGAGAAGCAGAGAACCAGTTCTCTGAGTTTGATAAGTTTGGAGGGGATTTTATACACTTCTATAAGATCACCCCTCAGTCTCCCGTGCTCCAATGAATATCGTCCTAGCTTGCCAAATCTCTCATTGTAGCTTCATCGCTCAGGTCCTGGGAAATGCTGGGTTTGCAGCCTGCAATTTTCATTAACCTATTGGCTTAGTTTGACGTTTTCCCTCCAGCTGTTGGACATCTGAGTTGCATCAAGATCAACGGGGGATCTGGGGGGGGATAATGCCAGTAATGATCTCTCTCCTGAATCAAAAGATTTAGGATTAAGAATGAAACCAAGAAACAACAGAGAAGGAAATGGTGCAAAAAAAAGGGGCTAGCTGTGAATATCATTGGCAGGTTCAGCTGGTCATTAAGGTGTGTACGAGGAGTTTCCTGAAACATAGAAACATAGAAACATAGAAAATAGGTGCAGGACTAGGCCATTCGGCCCTTCGAGCCTGCACCGCCATTCAATATGATCATGGCTGATCATCCAACTCAGATGGGGAGGAGGGGTGATGGTGAATGAGGTTTGGTGAGCTAGTGGGAGTGTGGCAGAAATCATTCAGCAGGTACGGCAATTTGCATCTCACAGAATATCTTCTCCCAGGGTACAGAACCCTGGATAATTTGTACATTAGTCATGATGTTCACATTAAACACGCCCATTCTTTTTCTGGAAAATTTGGGTCAAATGTTTAGCAAGTGTCGTGTCCTGTAGCCTGAAGTATGGGTGTAGGAATTAATATGCGCCTGATTTTGACCACAGTTGCAAATGTTTCTATATTTGCTACACTTCTATATTTGCTAAGTAAAGGGCTTACAACCTTGCTTTGCCATGGGCACTTAACATCCAGACATTTTGTCCATACCAGTGTGGCGCATGCCACAGTCTTGACTCACAGCAAAGTGGATAACCTTGAGTACCATTTAAGATAAAACATTTAAGGTAGTGAAATTACAAAAGGCCAGTTAATAAGATCATGGGTGATTTTTTACTTCAGTGTCACTTTATTGCATTAAACCCATTCCCTTTATTCCATAAACGTACAAAAATCTGTCACTCCCCACCATGGACACGCTGATTTAGATTTGATGGCACTCTTGAGCAGATATTTCCGAAGATTCATTGCCTTCATTTCTTCTCATTTCCGTCCTGAATTGGAAACATTAACTTTGCATCAAAGAAAGCCCTGTGTGTTTCAGTAAGATCACTTCTGAATAAAGTCAATGGAATACACAACCCTTCCCTCCTGTATCCACCTTTTACTTGACAGGCTTTTTCTTTATTTCTTGCCTCTCCTCTCTTCCAGCTTTCTCCACCTCCCCCACCCCCCACATTGCCCACCCTGCCCAAAACGTCACCCATCCATGTCCTCCAGAAATGCTGCCTGGCGTGCTGAGTTATTCCTGCACTTTGTGTCTCCTTTTGAGAATAAACACAGTCTGCTTAGTCACTCCACTTCTGATAAACCCACCATCCCAAGAACCATTGTGGTGAACCTTTGGTGCACTCCCAGTTGAACAAGTATGTCTTTCCTAAGGTAGGGAACACAATCGTACTTAAAATTCCAGTTGCTGTGTCAACAGAGCCCTAATTAATTGGAATAAGATATCACTTGTACTCTGATCCTCGTGCGCGCGCCAGAGGCTGAAACATCGCCTTCCAGAGATGCGGCCTGACCCATTGAGTTCCTCCAGCACTTTGTGTCTTTAATTTGTAAACCAGCATCTGCAGTTCCAACATATTATTACATTCTTAAATGCTGTTTAATCTACATGCATTTCTTCTGAAGTGTGTGAGTGGACACAAGGGACTTACTGAACATCAATACCTCTAATCTCTTTTTATTTAAAAAAAAGTATTTTTATTTTTCCAACCAAAGTGGGCAATCTCACATTTTCCACAGTATTTTTCTTCTTCTGTATTCGACCATTGAACCTACCTCCAACCCCCTGAAACCTGTCTGTGTCTTTTTCACTGGCCAGACTGCCAACTAGTTTTGCAGATATATCACATTTGATGTCTTCTTCACAAGTTCACAAGTGATAGGAATAGAATAAAGCCATTCGGCCCATCGAGTCTACTCCGCCATTCAATCATAATGTGGATAAATGTGAGGTTATCCACTTTGGAGGGAAAACCAGGAAGGCAGATTATTATCTAAATGGTGTCGTTGGGGTAAAAGGGAAGTACAACATGGTCTGGGGGTCATTGTTCATTAGTCACTGAAAGTAAGCATGCAGGTACAGCAGACAGTGAAGAAAGCGAATGGCATGTTGGCCTTCATAACAAGAGGAGTTGAGTATAGGAGCAAAGAGGTCCTCCTGCAGTTGTACGGGGCCCTAGTGAGACCACACCTGGAGTATTGTGTGCAGCTTTGGTCTCCAAACTTGAGGAAGGACATTCTTGTTATTGAGGGAGTGCAGCGTTGGCTCACAAGGTTAATTCCCGGGATGGCGGGACTGTCATATGTTGATAGATTGGAGCGGCTGGGCTTGTATACTCTGGAATTTAGAAGGATGAGTGGGGATCTTATTGAAACATATAAGATTATTAAGGGTTTGGACAGGCTAGGGGCAGGAAACATGTTCCCAATGTTGGGGGAGTCCAGATCCAGGGGCCATAGTTTAAGAATAAGTGGTAAGCTATTTGGAATGGAGATGAGGAAAAACTTTTTCACACAGAGAGTTGTGAGTCTGTGGTTCTTTGGATGCTTTCAAGAGAGAGTTAGATAGAGCTCTTAGGGATATGGAGAGAAGGCAGAAATGGGGTACTGATTGTGGATGACCAGCCATGATCACATTGAATGGCGGTGCTGGCTCAAAGGTCCGAATGGCCTACTCCTGCACCTATTGTCTATTGTTTATTGTCTATCAAGGCTGATCTCTGCCTCCTAATCCCATTTTCCTGCCTTCTCCCCATAACTCTCTCAAGAGAGAGTTATGGGGCTGTCCCACTGTACGAGCTAATTCAAGAGCTCTCCCGAGTTAAAACAAAACTCGTGGTAAGCACGTAGAATGTACGTAGCGGGTACGTCGGAGCTCTGGACGTCTCTTAGCGACTCGTAATGCTAACGGCAGGTACTCGGGAAACGCAGTAAGCTCGTGAAGACTTGTGAAGATTTTTCAACATGTTGAAAAATGTCCACGGGAGCCCCGAGTACCTACGAGGGGCCATTACCGTAATTCTCCGAGTTCGAATCAGGGGAAACTTGGGAGAACTCTTGAATTAGCTCGTACAGTGGGACAGGCCCATTAGATTTAGCTCTTTGGGCTAAAGGAATCAAGGGATATGGGGACAAAGCAGGAACAGGGTGCTGATTTTAGATGATCAGCCATGATCATATTGAATGGCGGTGCGGGCACCTATTTTTCTATGTTTTCTATGTTTCTAACCCTTGACACCCGTTCTAATCAAGAATTTGTCTATTTCTTCTTCCAGATAATGAATGTAGAGTGAGGAGCTGGGGCCAAGCACAGATCACAGCAGCATCAGAAAACTTGCAGCAAATTTAAACACTCTACTTAGGAAAGGATGGAAAAAGAAAACAGGGAATGACAATTAGCTTATTCATTCCTATTCTCTCTTCACTGACTATAACGAGTGCTCAGTCCATCTGTGGATTAGCCCCATTAAAATGCACTCTGGATTTGTTTTATTATCTTACGTGCATCTTATTTAAGGTTTTTTGACACTTCAACTGTAGCACATTAACAAATTTAGCCATATCTATCTTAGCAGTTAAAATCTCAAGAAAATATTACAGATTTGACAAATGTGATTTTCATTTCATAAATCTGCGTGAACAGTTTTATTATTGTTTTTAAATGCCCCGTTTCCTCTTCCTGAATTACACTTTCCAGCATTTTCCACACCACTGATGTCAGGCTGACTGGAGGTTACCCTGGGATTGATTTTTCTACCTAACAATTTGTGCGAACCATTCTGGAATCACAAGTTCACACGTTCACAAGTTATAGGAGTAGAATTAGGCCATTCGGCCCATCGAGTCCACTCTGTCATTCAATCATGGCTGATCTCTGCCTCCAAATCCCATTTTGCTGCCTTCTCCCCTTAACTCTTGACACCCGTTCTAATCAAGAATTTGTCTATCTCTGCTGTAAAAATATCCATTGACTTGGCCTCCACAGCCCTCTGTGGCAATAAATTCCACAGATTAACTACCCTCTGACTAAAGAAGTTCAGGGCCTGTCCCACTTGGGCGTCATTTGCCCGTCATTTACGCGACAGGCCGGTAGTGACTGACGCGCGACTGTTGTGCGCAAATCACGCGTCATCATGCGTCAGCACAGCCGTCTGGTGTGCGTGACATCGTTAGAATACCCTGCTTCCCTATTCTGCATCATGCCCATCATGGAAGAACTACAGATTTTACTGCTACAGCAACAACAGAGACATCTGTTAGCAGCAGCCCTCATACTTACAGATCAGCCAGGCAGGAGTACAACAAGAAAGGCCAGCAAGAAACCCAGGTAGAGGTCTGTGTGGACGAGGTTAGAGGTTACATGAAGCGTAAAAGGCGGGCCGACTGCGTATGGGCGTTGCGCGGCGTCGCATGTTTACAGTCGTTGACGCACTGGTGCGAGCACTGATGCTCGCACCAGTGGAAACATCCTCTCCACATCCACTCTATGCCTTTCGTTATTCTGTAATTTTCAAAGACTCTTCTCATATCCCTTGGTTACATTAATGCCAAATCTCTATTTTGAGTTTCCACAGGTGTCCGGAATAGAAAATTGCAAAGGTTCAACACCTTCGCATGAGCATTTCCCCTCATCTCAGTCACACAACATGTTATTACAGTTTCTCAGTTTAGTATATTGTCATGTGACATGAGGTACAGTGAAAAGCTTTTTGTTGCTGCAAACCAGTCAGCAGAAAGACAATACATGATTACAATCAAACCATTTACAGTGTATAAATACATGATAAAGGACTAACGTTTAGTGCAAGGCAAAGCCAGCAAAGTCCGATCAAGGATAATTGCGTCCCCTATTAAGTTAGAACACAGCATAGAAACGGTTTCTTTGGCCCGCAATGTTTACACCAAATATGATGCTAATCTAAACTAATCTGATCTGCCTGTACATGATCCATATCGCTCCATTCCCTGCATATCTGTGTAACTATCTTATGGGGCTGTTCTACTGTACGAGCTAATTCAAGAGTTCTCCCGAGTTTCCCCTGATTCGAACTCGGAGAATTACGGTAATGGCCGCTCGTAGGTACTCGGGGCTCTCGTGGACATTTTTCAACATGTTGAAAAATCTTCACGAGTCTTCCCGAGCTTACCGTGTTTCCCGAGTACCTGCCGTTAGCGTTACGAGCTAAGAGACGTCCCGAGCTCCGACGTACCCGCTCCGTACATTCTACGTGCTGACCACGAGTTTGATTTTCTTTTTTAAACTCGGGAGTGCTCTTGAATTAGCTCGTACTGTAGGACAGCCCCTTAAGCCTGATAAACACCATTATAGTATCCTCCTCCACCAACATCCTGGCAGTGCCTACCAGGCACCCACCACCCTCTGTGTCGAAAAACAAACCACACACATCTCCTTTAAATTAACCGTTAAAACTATGGCTTCTAGATTTTGCTCTATGGGGAAAAGGTTCTGATTGTCTACCCTATCTATGTTCATAATTTTAGACACTCTATCAAGGCTCCCCTCACCCTCCGACGTTCCAGAGAAAACAATCCAAGTTTGTCTGGCCTTTCCTTGGAGCTAATGCTTTCTAATCCAGGCAGCATTCTGGTAAAGCCCTACTGCATCCTCTCCAAAGTCTTCACATCCCTCCTGTAAAGGGACTCTGTCCCTAGGGTCCTCAGAGAGCGAAGGGAATTACTTTCCCTGCATTTAACGTGCATTCGATAGACTAGAATTTTGTAATGTTCAGTGAAATGTCCCCTCGTTCTTCACCACTCTGAAGAATACAGTCCCAAGCTACTCCATCCCTCCCCGCACAGCAAATATGCCAATTCTGGAACAAATCAGTTCTGTGAGCGAGTGGTGGAGTGACAGAAATCATCCACCAATGTATGGCAATTTGTATCTCAGGAATATCTTCTCCCTGGTGCAGAATTCTGGATAATTTGCACATTAGTCACAGGGTCCACATTAAGTTTGCCACTATTTTGCTGGAAAAATCTGATCAAATGTTTAGCAAGTGGCGTGTTCTGCAGCCTGAAGATTGGGTGTAGGAATCAGGTTTGACCGCGGGTGCAAATACAAATCTCCCTATATTTTCCAAGCAAAGGGCTCACAAGTTTAATCCGTCATGGACTCTTAAAATTCAGACATTTTGACCATACCAATGTGGCACATGCTGCATTCTTCACTCTCAGCAAAGTTAATTTTGTGCTACCATGTAATGGAAGAACGTAGGACGTCAAATCATTTCTGATTCTTTGCTACAACTCCCGTAGGTCACTCGCACCCTTTCTTGGGTAGGGAAACTAAACTCAGTGCTTTTCTGTGACATGACATTGGTATGGAATACATACACCTCCAGAGACTGATGAAAATGCGTACCAGCACCTTTAACTAAAGATTAGATTAATGTCCAATAGTCAATAGACAATAGACAATAGACAATAGGTGCAGGAGTAGGCGATGTTGCCCTTCGAGCCAGCACCGCCATTCAATGTGATCATGGCTGATCATCCACAATCAGTACCCCGTTCCTGCCTTCTCCCCATATCCCCTGACTCCGCTATCTTTAAGAGCCCTATCTAGCTCTCTCTTGAAAGTTCTAGAGAACCCGCCTCCACCGCCCTCTGAGGCAGAGGATTCCACAGACTCACAACTCTCTGTGAGAAAAAGCGTTTCCTCGTCTCCGTTCTAAATGGCTTACCCCTTATTCTTAAAATGTGGCCCCTGGTTCTGGACTCCCCCAACATGGGGAACATGTTTCCTGCCTCTAGCGTGTCCAAACCCTTAACAATCTTATATGTTTCAATGAGATACCCTCTCATCCTTCTAAACTCCAGAGTGTACAAGCCCAGCTGCTCCATTCTCTCAGCATATGACAGTCCCGCCATCCCGGGAATTAACCTTGTAAACCTATGCTGCACTCCCTCAATAGCAAGAATGTCCTTCCTCAAATTAGGGGACCAAAACCTAAAACTGCACACAATACTCCAGGTGTGGTCTCACTAGGGCTCTGTACAACTGCAGAAGGACCTCTTTGCTCCTATATTCAACTCCTCTTGTTATAGTCAATAGTATTTTAGTCTGCAAAAAACATAGTTGCTTTACAGTTGCTGAAGATAGACACAAAATGCTGGAGTAACTCAGCGGAACAGGCAGCATCTCTGGAGAGTAGGAATGGGTGACGTTCTGGGTCGAGAACCTTCTTCAGACTGTGAGAGATCCAGAGATGCTGCCTGTCCCGCTGAGTTACCCCAGCATTTTGTGTCTGTCTTCCCTGCTTTCAGGGCCGGATTGAGACCTTTAGAGGCCCTAAAAGGTCTGTCTCACTGTGCGAGTTGACCCACGAGTGATCCCCGAGTGAAAGACTCGTGGTTGCGTACGAGACTACAAGTTTATGATCCCGAGTTTAACCGAGTTCCCACGGGTATGTCTAAGTTTTCCGTTTACTTCTCATTTCTGCGATGTTCCAAGTTCGTCTCCCGAGTGTACCAAGTTCCTCTCCCGTTAATCTTGAGGCAACAATGTATATCGAAGTGTTTAAAAATCATCACATGTTAAAAAAACTGAGTGGTGATGGGTGGTGTAAAAGATTGTGATTATGGTCATGTTAAAAATTAAAAGTCATAAAATCAATGTGTGAAATGTGATTCTTATTTTTCAAAGTCTCTCATAGGAAACAATGAGCATATAGAGCCCAGGGAGAGGGGGAGAAAGGGACGTACACTCACAGAGGCAGAGTCTCTCAGCCTGTGTGAGAGGGAGGGAGGGAGAGAGAGACACACACACAAGGTGGATGTGAAATCTCACCTACCTGTTTCAGTGACAGGCACCCGCAGCCAGTGAATGAAGCCACCCCCATCTGTCTCCCCTCCTCTCCCTCCACTCTCCACCCTCTCTCCTCCACCCCACCCCCTCACCCCCCCTCCCCCAATTTCGAAATGTCATCCCATCACCCATTCCTTCTCTCCAGAGATGCTGCCTGCCCGCTGTTAAAGAGTTCCCATTTGCAGCAGCAAAACAGGCCAGTAAACACAATACTCATAGATAATATACTAAACAAAGAAAATATATATTAAAAAATCCAGTATTATTGCAAAAATCCCAAAGTCCTTAGTGCAAACAAGGCAGTTTGTAGTTCATAGTTTAGTTAGCATTTGTTGCGTTCAAAAGCCCGATGGTTGTTGGGAAGAAGCTGTTCTTGAACCTGGAGGTCATGGTTTTCAGATTCTTATACCTTCTGCTCAGCATGAATGAAATGAGAGCATGGCCAGGGTAGTGTGGGTCCATGACAATGCTGGCTGCCTTTTTGAGGCAGCACCTCCTATAGAACCCTTTGATTCAGTAAAGTTCTGTAAAGAGATCGGGAATCTGGCATCATGGCTTGACAATAAAACCCAGCCTTTAACATCCGCATAATGAAAGAGTTGGTGTTGTCCTACGGAACAGGGGTGCAGGAGAGGTGAACACAACCCTGTCTTCTTCAACAGCACTGGTAGAGATGGCTTCTGGACGTGACTGGCAAACCTCAGATTAGGCTGCCATGAAGTGTCATAAAATGTTCTCACGCTGTTCCTCAATACTGGTTTGTCTTAAGGTTGTGAGCTCAGTCCCAAATACACAAAATCTATATATAAACTTCAAGCAATTTTTTCTTTTCTACCCACTCTGTCACCTTATCAATAACTTACTTAACTTTGTTAAGCAGAATTTGTCTTTAAAAAGTCTAAGTAACTGATATTTCTGTCCCTGATTATTGTTTCTAAAAAGAGTTCCCACGGTAGACTCACGAGTCACAAAGTTAAACGCACGGGCCACTACGTTCTTACAACGAGTTTTAAATGTTTCAAATTTTAACCTCAAGAGTACATTTTACTTGTGGAAAAGTTCAAACATGTTTGAACTTTTGCAAGAGTTAACAAGTTTCACGTGTACCTCCCGTTAGCGCCAAGAGTCGCTAAGTTGCGTCCACGAGTTCCGACGTTCCCACTACGTTAATTGTGCGTGATTACCACGAGTTAAATTTGTTTTAAACTCGGGGTCACTCGTGGGTCAACTCGCACAGTGAGACAGACCTTTAAGCACTGAAAAGATTATGGTGCCCCCATATATATGTAATTCAAAATAAAAACAATACTAAACCGTAAAATAAAATTTTATCTTTCGAAATGAAACAAAACTTACAGTAAGATTTATTCACAGGAAACGCTACAGCACCAGTATTACATTGCATTAAAAAAATGTGACATTAGAATGAGAATACAAAGACGACTCTAAATTCAATAAAGGGACAGCCATTCAGCCATATATTTTTATTTATATTTCAAAAAGGTTTTCCCCAACTTTTTTTAATTGCAAGGTCTTTGATCATATACTCAAAACTAATCTGACATAACAAATCTGCTTCTATACTTAGCAGGGATAAGGCATCCAGCCTTTCTTGTCGCATACTTGTTCTGTAGTCATCACCATCACCATGTGATAAAATACATACACACAGTCAAAAGCAGCACTACCCCTGTTTTCAGTATAATCACATTTTTATAAACACTACCACACAAATATATTATCATGAAACATTATATACTGTCAGCAGTGTCATGAAATGAGCGAGTAAAAAACTGGGGAATCAGCTTCCTAAGAGGCCTGTCCCACTTTCACGACCTAATTCACGACCTCTGCCGAGTTTGCCCTTGACTCATACTCGCAGCTTGGTCGTCACAAGGTCGTAGGAGGTCGTAGCTAGCTCATAGGGGGTCATAGGTAGGTCGTAGGAGGCTGTGATGCTAGTCGTTGGTACTCATGGCATCAAGTAGGTCGGGGCATTTTTTCAACATGATGAAAAATGTCCACGAGTAAAAAAAGGTTGTGAATTAGGTCGTGAAAGTGGGCCAGGCCCTTTACAATGTTAGCATGTGTGTTGTGGCCCGTTGAGTGAGCGACTGAGCGCTGCTACACTCACAAGTCTCAGACCCTGTCAGTGGACGGGAGTCACGGGACAGAAGGAAGACGTGAACCGATCACATTACTATAGCATATTCCATTTTTCATCTCCTTACAATATGCATTGTCTCATCTACGTGGAACATCAATTGAAGAGAGAGAGAGTAAGATTTAATTCGGCGAATAGTAGGCCACAGTGACAACCGTGAATCATTTCACCTATTTGCTATAGTTTTGATAATTGACTTGGGGATGCAGTAAATTTTTGTGGGCCCTGGTTCAGCTGCACCATTTGCACCATGGTCCATGGTAAATCCGGCACTGGAGATAACTCTGTAGTGCCCCCTTCCCTTGATGCCCTAAGCACGTGCTTATTTTGCTTAATGGTTAATCCAGGGCTGCCTGCTTTAATGTTGCAGTACAGTCTGACCAAAACCCAATTCCAATAAGATTTCCTAATTTCTGCATCCTTACCCAATAAAGGCTAACATTTTGTTTACCCTCATAGTTGCAAGCCAAGTTTCAGTGACTTATAATCCAAGCTCCTATGAATATCAACATTACCCAACATCTCAGCGTTTCACCAGTCTTCTGCTTTTCTGTAGTATGCATCTGAGTGTATGGCCTCCTATTTTTCTCAGCAATTTCCAATTGGCATGCCACTCAGCTTATCCAAATATTGTTGAAACCTCTTTGTATCATCTCCACTCACGATTGTCGCTTGTTTAGTGTTCTCAGTGAACTTGAAAATGTGGTATGAATATTGATTTCTCTAACGTCAAGTAACCCTTGCATCCCCTCTCTCTCCGTCCCTCCCCTCCCAAGCCGTTGTACTATTTTCAAAGTCAGCTTGCTGAGTCTCATTGTCTGTAGCTGGTTTTCACCTAGCCCACAGCTAACATTGGCCAGTTTCCTTTATCATCATTACTGTTTTGCATATCTTTCATTCATTTGTTCTATATCTCTCTATGTCACCATCTATACCTCGTTTCCCTTTCCCGTGACTCTGAAGAAGGGTTTCGACCCGAAACAGCACCTATTCCTTTTCTCCAGAGATGCTGTCTGTCCCGCTGAGTTACTCCAGCCTTTTGTGTCTATCTGCATTGAAAATATGGTAGTTTATTTCCTCGGCCATGAATAGCTGGTCTCAAGCACCTATTCCTGCAGTGCACCCCTCATCGCAGCCGGCCTACCTGAGATGGATCCATTTATATCCCCTACTTTCTGTCCTGTAGCCAATAGCCAATCTAGAGTTGGCCACTCAATTAGTACGCTACTTCCAATACCATGTACTAATTGAGTGGCCAACTCTGGATTGAGTATTGGCTATAGGGACCTTATCCAATCCGTTGTGAAATTTAAAAACACCAAATCCTTTAATTTCCACTTATCTATACGATTAGTCACATCCTCAAAGAACTCCAAAAGATTAGTCAGACATAATTTTCCCATCATGAATCCATGTTCACTCTGTTTAATCCTGTTTTTTTCCCCACGGCATTCCAGTATTAAATCCTTCTTTATACATTCCATGAATTTTCCTACACTGATTTTAGACTAATAATCTGGTTGTTCAATCTCTTCCCCCCTTTCTTAAATTGATAGAATTCTGTAAGATGATGATATGTGCTACCACTATCCCCACAGACTGCAAGCCATCATTTCTTGCGGATTTGTAGCCATTCAGTCCCATTATTTCTCCAATTATATTTTGAACTAGAATCATAGAGTCATACATACAGTGTGGAAACAGGCCATTTAGCCCAACTCGCCCACTTCGCCCAGCTATACTAGTCCCACTTGCCTGCGCTTGGTCCATATCCCTCCAAACCTGTCCTATCCATGTACCTGTCCAAATGTTTCTTAAACGATGGGATAGTCCCAGCCTCAACTACCTCCTCTGGCAGCTTGTTCCATACACCCACCACTCTGTGTGTGAAATAGTTACCCCTTGGATTCCTATTACATTTTTTCCCCTTCACCTTGAACCTATGATTCTCGATTCCCCTACTCTGGATAACTACTCTGTGTAAAAGACTGCATCTACCCGATCTATTCCTCTCATGATGTTGTATACCTCTATAAGATCTCCCCTCATCCTCCTATGCTCCATGGAATAGAGACCCAGCCTACTGAACCTGTCCCTTTAGCTCACACCCTCTAGACCTGGCAACATCCTCATAAATCTTTTCTGAACACTTTCAAGCTTGACAATATCTTTCCTATAACATGGTGCCCAGAACTGAACACATTATTCTAAATGCGGTCTCACCAACTGCAACTGCAACATGACCTCCCAGCTTCTATGCTCAATACTCTGACTGATGATGGCCAAATTGCCAAAAACCTTTTTGACCACCTTATCTACCTGCGACTCGACATTCAAGGAACCATGCGCTTGTACTCTGAGATCCCTCTACTCTACAACACTACCCAGAGGTCTGCCATTTACTGTGTAGGTCCTGCCCTTGTTCAACATCCTAAAACGCCTACACTTCTCTGTATTAAATTCCATCAACCATTCCTACGCCCACCTGGCCAATTGATCCAGATCCTGCTGCAATCATTCACAACCATCTTCACTATCTGTAAAACCACAAACATTTGTATCATCAGCAAACTTGCTAATCTTGCCCTGTTTGTTCTCATCCAAATAATTGATGTAGATGACAAACAGTAACGGGCCCAGCATCGAACCCTGTGGCACACCACTAGTCACAGGCCTCCATTCTGAGAAGCAACCTTCCATCATTACCCTCTGCTTCCTTCCATGGAGCCTAACTAATGCTAATTGCTTTGACCTCTTCATCCTCCATTTTTAAAGACATTTCCCATTGTCTTCTTCTGTGTGGGTAGATAAAAAATATTTGTTTAATTTCTCTGCTATTTGTTTATTCGCCAAAATAATTTCTCCTGCCTCAGTTTGTTATGGATTTGCATTAATTTTAGCAAATTGGTTCCTTCTCAATATTTTTTAGAAGCAATTTTAGTCTTAAAATCTGTTTCTGATTATATTACTCTCATATTTTACTTTACCTGGTTTTTAATTTGTGATCAATTCCCTTTTGCTGAATATTGAATATTCCCAATCCGCTAGTTATAAGGTCATAAGTGATAGGAGTAGAATTAGGCCATTCGGCCCATCAAGTCTACTCTGCCATTCAATCATGGCTGATCTATCCCTCCCTCCTAACACCATTCTCCTGCCTCCACAGCCTTCTGTGGTAAAGAATTCCACAGATTCACGACCATCTGACTAAAGAAATTTCTCCTCATCTCTTTCCTAAAAGAATGTCCTTTAATTTTGAGGCTACGACCTCTAGTCCTAGACTCTCCCAAGAGTGGAAACATCCTCTCCACATCCAAACTATCCAAGCCTTTCACTATTCTGTATGTTTCATTGAGGTCCCCCCTCATTCTTCTAAACTCCAGCGAGTACAGGCCCAGTGCCGACAAACACTCATCATAGGTTAACCTACTCATTCCTGGGATCATTCTTGTAAACCTCCTCTGGACCCTCTCCAGAGCCAGCACATCCTTCCTCAGATATGGCTCCCATAATTGCTCACAATATTCCAAATGTGGCCTTACTAGTGGCTTATAGAGCCTCAGCATTGGATCCCTGTTTTTGTATACAAGCCCTCTTGAAATAAATTCTAGCATTGAGTTTGCTTTCTTTACTACCGATTCGACTTGCAGATTAATTGTGTTGGGAATCCTGCACCAGCACTCCCAAGTCCCTTTGCACCTCCGATTTCTGGATTCTCACTCAATTTAGAAAATAGTCTACACCTTTATTCCTACTACCAAATACATGACTCCACACTTTGCGACACTATATTCCATCTGCCACTTCTCTGGCCCACTCTCCCAACCTGCCCAGGGTCCTTCTGCAGAGTCCTTGCTTTCTCTAAACTACCTGTCCCTCCACATAGTTTCGTATCATCACAAACTTGACCACAAAGCCTTCAATCCCCTCGTCCAAATCATTAAGATACAACGTGAAGAGCAGCGGCCCCAGCACCAACCCCTGGTGAACTCGCTAGTCACTGGCAGCCAACCAGAAAAAGCCCCCTTTATTGCCATTCTTTGTCTTCTGCCATCCAGCCACCCTGCTATCCATGCTAGTATCTGCCCTTTGATACAGTGGCCTCTCATCTTCCTTAGCAGCCTCACACTCCTTGCCTGTCCCGCTATTTACTTCTTCAAAGAATTCTAGCCAAATTTGTCAACCAAGGCCTCCCCTTCACAAAGCCATGCTGACCGGCCTATTTTATTGTGAACTTCTAAGTACTCCATAACCTCATCCTTTGTAATGGACTCTAAAATCTAACCAACCATCGAAGTCAGACTAACTGGCCTATAGTTCCCTCGATTTCTGCTTTGCTCCCTTCTTGTGCAGCGGGGTAATATTGGCAAATATTACAGTTTACAGTTTTTTTGAGGCAAAGTGTCGTGCCTTTTCCTTTGGTCAAATATAGATTGTCCTCTGGTTCCAGCAGCTTTCCATTCCTTTTAGTTTAGTTTAGTTTAGAGATGACAACGTGAAAACAGGCCTTTCGGCCCACCATGTCCGCACCGACCAGCGATCCCCGCACATTAACACTATCCTACACACAATAGGGACAATTTACATTTTTACCAAGCCAATTAACCTACAAACCTGTACATCTTTGATGTTTGTGAGGAACCACGCAGGTCATGGGGGGCTGGAGGGGAGAACGCACAAACTCCGTACAGGCAGCACCCGTAGTCAGGATCGAACCCGGGTCTCTGGCGCTGGTAGGCAGCAGCTCTACCTCTGCACGACCGTGCTGCCCACTTCCTGTAAACTATTTGTAACCCAAGCAGTTTGCAAGTTGCAAATGCAGCCATGAACTGAGTTCCCATCTGGCAGAAGATGCTTGCAACCCCGCAGCAGCCGGCAAATCCATCCTACTGGCCTCTGAAACATGTATGGGCTGCACATAAGTCGGATGTTCATGAACTGTGGATGACCAGTACTATCTATATGTTCTCTTCAGTGCCAGGGCTGATCTACTGACCTATTGCTTCTTTTGTGTTAAGGGGTTATATATTAATCACAAACTGCATTTATTTTTAAAACAAATGATAGCTAACATTGTGTAGGAAAGAACTGCAGATGCTGGTTTAAATCGAAGGTAGATACAAAATGCTGGAATAACTCAGCAGGACAGGCAGCATCTCTGGAGAGAAGGAATGGGTAACGTTTCAAGTTGAGACCCAGAAGAAGGGGCTTGACTCGAAACGTCACCCATTCCTTCTCTCCAGAGATGCTGCCTGTCCCGCTGAGTTACTCCAGCATTTTGTGTCTGCCCTCGATAGCTAACATTTACTGTCATAGCTTTAAAATAGCTTATTGATCTTGCATGTCCTAATTATGCTTCATGCCATTTCAGTTTGCTTTCATCTAAACTTAAGCCAGATTGAAGTCAATCACCCAATTTTTATATAAAAATCTAAAATATTGTGATGACTACTTTCAGCCATTTAACTCCGAGATCATTAATTAAGCCTTTCTCTTACATAATAGTCACTTTTGAACAAGACTCTTTCCCCATTGCTTCCTCAAGTTAGTAATCTAAAAAATCATCTCATCCATTCCATGAATCCATTTTATACACTATACAATTTGTTAAATGGCCATTGGTTCCCAAATAGCCATGACAACTAGATCTTTCCCCCCCAATGCCATGTTCCACTTTGTCCCTGAGCATGTAAATGGTGTAAGTAGCTTGAAGTGCTCCTTGTTGTTGTATTGCCCTTGTTTCCTAATTCATACCATGCCATACATTGCCACAACAGTTTGGATATTCTATTTACAACACCTGATTCTTCTGACTTCAAGTAACCCCGGCATTCCCTCTCTCTCCATCCCTCCAGCACCCAAGTCGTACCAGCTTCATAGTCACCTTGTTGAGTTTCATTGTCTGTACTTGTTTTCACCTAGCTCACAGCTAACCATGGCCTGTTTCCTGTATCATCGTTACATTTTGCATATCTTTTTAGTTTAGTTTAGAGATACAGCGCAGAAACAGGCCCTTTCGGCCCACCGGGTCCGTGACGACCAGCGATCCCCACACATTAACATTATCCTATACCCACTGGGGACAATTTTTACATTTACCAAGCCAATTAACCCACATACCTGTACGTCTTTGGAGTGTGGGAGGAAACAGAAGATCGCGGAGAAAACCCACACAGGTCACAGGGAGAACGTACAAACTCTGTACAGACAGCACCCGTAGTCAGGATCGAACCTGGGTCTCTGGCGCTGTAAGCGCTGTAAGGCAGCAACTCTACCGCTGCCAAGACTACGGGTGCTGCCTGTACGGAGTCTCATTCATTTGTTCTATAATCTTTCCACATATCATGCATTTCCCTTCCCCCGACACTCAGTCTGAAGAAGGGTCTCGACCCAAAACATCACCAGAGATGCTGTTTGATCCGCTGAGTCTTCTTGTTTCGTGTCCATCTTCCATGTTTCAAATGTTGACATCTCTGTCATCATCCGTCCTCAAAAGGACGCAAGCTTCAGGCGACAATCAGTGGAAGCCATCACTTGTTGCAATAGATGATGGTGGTAGCAGAATTAGCTCAGGATACTTCCAGTTCCCAGCCCCGCGACGTGGACACTTCTGCTATGGGGCCACCCGCAGAGTTACTCTAGCGTTTTGTGTCTATCTTTTTCCCCACAAATGTTTGGTGTACTTTGATGTTTCCTGTCTCTACCCAAGTTATTTACACATGCTTTTCTGAGCTTGGATCCTTTCTTCCTAAAACCCTTATCCTATTTGTTAACATTGTGGTTACCTCACTTCCTTTTGTACTTTAAAAAAAAGACATAGAGTGCTGGAGCAATTCAGTGGGTTAGGCAGTATCTCTGGAGAACATGGATGGGTGACATTTTGGATTGAGGTGATCTTATAGACGTGTACAAAATCATGAAAGGAATAGACAGGGTAAACGCACAGAGTCTCCTTCCCAGAGTAGGGGAATCGAGTGCCAGATGACATTGGTTTAAGGTGAGGGGGAGAAAAAGATTTAATAGGACCTGAGCAGTAACTTATTTACACAAAGATTAATGGGTATATGGAATGAACTGCTGGGGGAGGTAGTTGAGGCAGGCACTATTGCAATGTTTAAGAAATATTTAGACATGGTCATGGACAGGATAGGGTTAGAGGGATATGGGCCAAATGCTGGCAGGTTGGAGCAGTGTAGATGGGACATGTTGGTCGGTGTGGGCAAGATGGGATGCCGGGCCTGTTTCTACACTAAATTATTCTATGACACTGCCTGAAATACCACTAAGATATATTTTGTTATAGTATTGAGCAGAACCATCCCACCATATAGTTTAATATAATGCAATTTTGAACTCTTTGCATTTGCAAATACTGTATAGTTTAGTCTGGGATGTAAAATCTATTTGTAGGTAGGCTGCTGTTAGAGCAGGGGGCAGGGCCAGACTTGACAGTAGCCATGGGAAACATCTTTGAAATGCCCCTATCTCCAACATTGCTGTGAGTGAGATCAAACTCTTTGGACAGATCTAGTGACTTGTTTATAAATAGTTTGGTCCATCTAATATTTATCTTGTAAATACAAATATTTTTTAAAAAAAGACCATTTTGGGCCCAGATTTGGCTGGTGTAGATGTTATATGCATGTGCCTTTAATATAGTGACCTCATCACTACTAACCACTCCCCATATCACAAGTATAACTACAACCTCCCCACCCACAGATCGCTCTCTAGTTCCTGTGACAGACCACGTACAGCTAGTGCAATATGTAATGCTCCAGTATGAATAAAGATAGTAAAGTAACGATGTGTCATTAAAGCTTCTTTACATGGTGTCATACCTCTTACCTTGCGCCTCCTGTCTATCGGTTTATCATTTAATTTTGTCCCAGTTTTTTGTTTCCCCTACCTTCTCATTTCCTCGTTATGGCCACTTCTGCCCGTAAGCCTGATGTGCTCGTTTTCGATTCAGACATTGCCCATCGATGGGATGTCTTCAAACGTGACTTTGACCACTATGTCACGATCGCTCATCCTGCCGCCACCCCAGAGCTAACAGCCTCTCTGCTTCTCAACTTGGCTGGTCCCGAGGCCCTGGCTCGCTCAGACTTCTTCGTCTACGCTGAGGGAGAATCTGCTCGGGACCCGGTATGTCTGGTAGCTAAGTTTAATGCTATTTGTGACATTCCAACAAACTGCATCTTAGAACGTTTTAAACTGTTCGCGCGGCGTCAGCTCCCTTTTTGGAATCTGCAGAGAACTATGTCGCTGTGCTGCGGCACCTGGCCAGGCGCTGCCGCCTCAACACGCTGACCCCCGAGGAGATTATTAGGGACCTTCTGGTTTACGGTCTCCGCGACGATAAGCTCAGGGACGAACTTTTGCGGAAGCCCGATCTGACTTTCAACGATGCAATGCACGCCACCCGCTTAGCTGAGGCTGTCACCTCGGCGGTGTCACCGGCTGACCATGATATTAACCTTGCCAGCACTTCCAGCCGTCTGATGAACACGCCCCTGTCGCGACCCCCAGGGTCGCTCACTGCTCAAGGGGGATGTGCCCCGGGGTTCGGTACTGCTCCCAGGGGACGTGCCCGGCAAAGGTGCCCTAATTGTAACTTCACCACTCATCAATACAATGTATGCCCTGCCTTGGGTAAAACGTGTAATGTCTGCAAGAAATTGAACCATTTCGCTGCGGCCTGTCGTTCCCGTGGGAAGCCTTTCGCTGCTCCGAGGTGCATTTTAAACAACCTGGTACAAGCTGATAGTGAGCTCAGCTCCCCGTGCTATTTCGACGGACAGTCTGTATCTGAATCCGACTCCTCTCAGGGGGAGAACAGCCTGTTTACTGTGTTGGATGCACCTGCTATGATAACAGACCCTTCAGTGCGAGTAACTGTGAACAACTCGACCTTCACTGCTAAGATTGATACCGGGGCGGTTGCGAATGTTATGTCAACAACACTCTTCAAAAAGATAAGAACTAATGAGCAGATTTTTTCTGACAGCTCAACTTTGCATGCCTACGGGGGAGGGGTTCTTACTCCTGTGGGCAAGGCTACGCTAAGCTGCAAGATACTGGAGTCCTCTCAGCCCCTCACCTTCTATCTCCTCGATCAAAAATGCATTACCCTGCTGGGTATCCAGGCATGCCAGGAAATGGCAGCCAGTTTATGAGCTCCGAGTTTAAAGCTTTCGCTTCCAGATGGAATTTCCACCATTTCACCAGCAGCCCGGAGTACCCGCAAAGCAACGGTCTGGCCGAGCGTGCCGTCCGCAGTGCAAAGAACCTGCTGGAACAATGTCGTGGTGTTAACTCCGATTTCTATCTGGCCCTCCTCAACCTCCGCAACATCTCCCGCGACTCTGCCATGGGTTCCCCTGCTCAGCGGCTCATGTCTCGCGCTACCAGACTCCCGCTCCCTGTGGCCCAGCGCTCCCTCATACCGTCTGTCTTCACGCCTGCTGCTGTTCAGAAATGCATTGCCTTCAGGCACGATGTCCAGAAGCGTTCCCATGACAGGTCCTGCCACCCACTGCCGCGCCTCTTGCCCGGTCAAGTTGTCCGCATGCAGACCCCTTCCGGTCACTCCAAGCTCGCTACCGTCATCGGCTCTGCGGGGTCGCCCAGGTCTTATCTTGTCGACCATGCGGGAGCCATTTACCGATGGTCCCGCCAGCACCTTCGGCTCGTCAACGAGCCGCGTCCACCCTCCGCGGATCCCTTTGCTCCCCCACTGCCGTTTCAGCGTCCGGGCGATTCTCTGCCCGTCCTTCCTAACATGCAACGGTCTACACCACCTCAACTCCTTCCGTCCCACCCTACTCCGGCTAGTCCTCGCTCGCCTGCCCGCCTGCCCGCTCCTGATCCCGCATCACCTCCGGTTCTGGTGCCGCGGTCTCCTCCGTCTCCTCCCGTTTCCCCCTTTCCGGTTCGTCTGCCCCCATCGGTGTCTCTTCTTCCTGCCGGAAGGGAGGATGGCGAGATGCGAACCCGGTCGGGACGTCTTGTCAAACCGCCTGTCCGCTATGGCGATTTTGTTTAACCATCCTAGCGCATGAGCCGTGGTCGCCCTGTCACTATGGTATTTGCCTGTCGTTTCCAAGGGGAAGGATGTAGATGATATATGCATGTGCCTTTAATATAGTGACCTCATCACTACTAACCACTCCCCATATCACAAGTATAACTACAACCTCCCCACCCAAAGATCGCTCTCTAGTTCCTGTGACAAACCACGTACAGCTAGTGCAATATGTAATGCTCCAGTATGAATAAAGATAGTAAAGTAACGATGTGTCATTATAGCTTCTTTACAGCTGTGTTTTGCCAGAGTTTCTCTGTGGGTCTCTGGGCAACTAATTATGTAAATGCTGGCAAGCATTGGACTCCCACGGAAATGCAAATGTTCCAAATTTGTCGGCAAACATCACCAGCAATTCTCTGTCTGCATTCTGCCTCTGGCTTCTGCCTGGGAGTCCAGTGATGGGGTAGACTCTGTTGGGATTCCCCAACACTGCGATGTCGGATCTGCGAGTTTAGTTTCGTTTAGTTCAGAGGTACAGCGCGGAAACAGGCCCTTCGGCTCAGCGAGTCTGCGTCGCCCAGCGATCCCCGCACATTAACACTATCCTACCCGCACTAGGGACAATTTACATTCATACCAAGCCAATTAACCTACAAACTTGTACGTCTTTGGTGTGTGGGAGGAAACTGAAGATCTCAGAGAAAACCCACGTGGTCACGGGGAGAACGTACAAACTCTGTGCAGACAGCACCCGTAGTCGGGATTGAACCCGGGTCTCCGGCGCTGCAAGTGCTGTAAGGCAGCAACTCTACTGCTGCGCCTCCGTGCCGCCCAAAGTTGATTAATTTAAAATGTAATTTTACTGATGCAAGATTAAAAATGCAAGCATCAGCAATTTAAAAAAATTTTTTTTACATGTGTTTACAATAATACTTTCAATTATTTAACAGTGTTTTTTCTTGATTGCTTATTTTTTGATTGATAATTTTTTACTTCTTTAATTGACACTTAATTTTTAAATAGTTTTAAATGTTTCTAAATGTCAGTTTAAAAGTTAATAAAAAAGGACAAATTAAATGTGGAGAAATAGCAGAATGGAGATGCTGTAATCTAGAGCAAAAGCAAACTGCTGGAGGAACTCAGTAGGTGAAGCACTATCTGCGGAAGGAAAGGAATCGTTGACATTTAAGGCCAAGGTCTCAACTGGAAATGTTGACAATTACTTCCTGTCTCCTTGAACCACCCACAGATGTTGCTTGACCTGGTGGGTTTCTCCAGCAGTTTCTGTCAGATGGGAGTATCAAAGTCTGAAGAAGGGGTTCGACCCGAAACGTCACCTATTCCATCTCTCCAGAGGCTAGATTATTTTTTTTGCATATCTTTCATCAATTTGTTATCTCCCTCTCTCTATATCGCCATCTACATCTCTTGTTTTCCTTTCCCCTGACTCTCACTGACGAAGGGTCTCGACCCAAAAACATCACCGATTCTTTCTCTCCAAAGATGCTGCCTGTTCCGCTGAGTTACTCCAGCATTTCGTGTCCATCTTCAAAGTATAACCAAAGATGGTTTGCGGGCAGGACTTTTTTCTAACCCCCCCCCCCCCCATATGATGTGTGAGGCTCAGGTGTCACAGATAGTCTCATCGTTTGGCTCCTGGAGGTTCTCAACCATCATGGCTACCTTTCCAGATCTGGACAAGGTCGACAGGCAGTATTACTACAGCACCTTGGCGAGCGTGGTGAAATCTACGGCAACAGCATAGAGATTGTAAATAGGTGATGGCAATCCTTAAAAGGGACCATATCAAATCTTTAGTATCATGAAACATAGAAACATAGAAAATATGTGCAGGAGGGGGCCATTCGGCCCTTCGAGCCAGCACCGCCATTCATTGTGATCATGGCTGATCGTCCCCAATCAATAGCCTTCTCCCCGTATCCCTTGATTCCACTAGCCCCTAGAGCTCTATCTAACTCTCTCTTAAATCCATCCAGTGATTTCGCCTCCACTGCCCTCTGTGGCAGGGAATTCCACAAATTCACAACTCACTGGGTGAAAACGTTTTTTCTCACCTCGGTCTTAAATGGCCTCCCCTCTATTCTAAGACTGTGTGGCCCCTGGTTCTGGACTCGCCCAACATTGGGAAAATGTCTGCAACTTTTGTGATATCTTTAACTTGAGGTTTCTGTGCTTTGAGCAACTTGGAGGGGACATTGCATACAACGAGAGAAAGTAATATCAAAGAAACTTTCTATTCACATCTGGAACTTATTTTAAAAATAAATGTTTCTGTGTCGTAGCCGAAGACCAAATGAAGAATACGTTTATTTTTTAATCTTCCTGCTGTCATTTGGCTGGACTTCATTCACGCAGCTGTTCAAATGCATGGAGCTGCCTTCCAGACTCTTGTGCATTATCAAGTCTGACATCACTCACTGGGATATTTTTCTCCATAAATTCTAAGTCTGCTGTCTGGAGGTGATCAGATCAGTTCCGGTGTAAAGTATATAACTATCACAGTTCTGAAATATAGTTATTAAAGATGCTGCAGGATATTGCAGATTGTCTCTCTCAATTGACTAAAGGATTTTTGTTTCCTCCTAAAATTCCAAGAAGCACAAGTTACCAGTTGCCACGAAATATTTATTTCACTTTGGGGACCCTAAAGATGATGCTAAGCCAATTTGGCCACTGCATAATTTTGCAATGTTAAAGGCATTGTGCAGATTGAATATTCAGCTGAGAGTCCTGGATGGATTCTGGCACGTTTCCAGGGATTGATTGATTATTATGCCACATTAAGAAGCAGACTTGAAGTCAGAAACATTGATATTCATTAATTAGAAAGCATGTTGGAACCTTTCTGCCAAGATTGTTTTTAGCCATCATTGTGTCTGTCGTGAGTGGAAATCGTCCAGCCTCTCACTGTCTTTTTTTCCGCTAGTGTGCCAGAATGCAAAAACTTCTCATTTTGACTTGTATTCGAAGATGTGCATTAGTTACGATTATGTTCACTTTTTGCGATTAAATGCGGTATCATCATTGGAGTGGGCCACGTTTAAAACAAGGCCGATATCAATAAGGTAGACAAAAGTGCTGGAGAAACTCAGCGGGTGAGGCAGCATCTATGGAGCGAAGGAAATAGGCAACGTTTCGGGCCGAAACCCTTCTTCAACGTTTCGGGCCGAAACCGATATCAATAAATTGTTTTTAGTTATATTATCACCAAATTATGGTTGCTGTTTGAATATTACAGCACTAACAGCACGTTAGTGTGCACAACACATCCAAGTTGGCGATATGCAGCGCAAGGTATTAGTAGCCAATGTGCCTGCTGGCAATTTGGTGACAATTCCCAGTTGCGTAGTAGATTTGAATGGTACAATAATAGACACCACTTGTTGATGCTTGGACTCCGTATGCCTTATGTTTGTAATATTGGTAACTTATGAGCAATAATTGTTGGTTGAAGCTGTTACCGTCATAATGGTCGTACCATGTAATTTACTGCTGTCTGGGCTGCAGCAATGTGTTTATATAGTTCCATAGACAGTCTGTGCAGAGTCCTTGACCAAACTGCATGTACTCTGTGTGGCCAGTGGGCAGGTGCTATAGACCTGCACAGGAAGGTAGACTCTCCCGCCCCCACGAGTCTCGGGCAGATGGGGCTCGTCAGCCTGGGAAGGCAGTCCATTTAGGAGAGGGAAAACTCTGATTTAAAACCTCCACTGCCTTGTGGCCATATCCAGTCACGGAAAAGGCTCGGGGTGGAAGATTGCAACCTTCACGTGGTCCGCCCTGTTTCGACTAATGCAATCAACTCGACGTGCACAAACGGAAGATCAAATAGAACAAGTTGTCCAACAACTTTAGGCTGTGCACGCCACACGAAAGAAGAAGAAAAGGCTCCAGGAGTAAACCTCAAGAAAATCCGGAGTTGGAGCCCCTAAGGCAGTCCGTTGTTGTCTACAACCTCGCTCTGGCAGCTCCTGCGACGGCGCTGGTGCCAAACTGTAACGGCCCTGCTGTTCCTTTGGATCGATCAGCGACGTGGAGAGGGGGGACGTGCTGCATGGGCAACAGCCTGTCCTCCATATGACATCGCCCAGGCTTGCATCCGACCAGGATGCATCATCCATGGTCAGTCATGACCGAGAGGGGCCTACTACTACTACTCTGTCTGAACTACGTGAATGATTGATTGGAAGATACAGCATGGATCTGTATCTTTCATGCTGGCCCTTTGGCTCGCGCCGACCATTCACACTGATTGAATGTTATCCCAAATTCCCATCCACTCACTAGGGGCAATTTACAGCAGCCGGTTCACCTACAAACCCACAAATCTTTGGGAATTGGAAGGAAACCTCGTGGAGTACCAGAGGAAACCCACCTCCAGGAGAAAGTGCAAACTCCACACAGACAGCACCTGAGATCAGATCAGCATACCATAAATACAGAAACATGAATTAGATAACTAACAATCTGTGATGAATTAATTCTCAGATTAGTTCCACAAATTACAAGAAATACATTTTAATGCCCATTAAGAAAACTGGATTTTACACCCAGTTCAAAGTAGTTACTATTAATTGGTTGAACTGTGGATGAGAATACACTGCTGTGCGGCAGCATCTCTGTCAGCTACCGTGCTGCCTGTATGAAGTACAAGGAGCTCAGACAAGATGCATGCAATGGCACGCAGAGAGTAGTCGCTTACATGGCAAGAGCATTAGATGGATATCAGTTATAATCTACACCTTAGGGCGGCATGGTGGAGCAGCGGGAGAGTTGCTGCCTTACTTCGAGTGCAGCGCCGGAGACCCGGGTTCGATCCCGGCTACGGGTGCTGTCTGTACGGAGTTTGTCCGTTCTCCCCGTGACCTGCGTGGGTTTTCTCCGAGATCTTCGGTTTCGCCCACACTCCAAAGACGGACAGGTTTCAAGTCAAGTCAAGTCAAGTCAAGTTTATTCGTCACATACATATACGAGATGTGCAGTGAAATGAAAAGTGGCAATGCTTGCGGATTGTGCAAAAAAAACCTACAAAACAGAATGGAACAGAATCACATATTCACATATTACATATTTGTGGGAGGAAAAAAAAGAAAAAGCAGCAATTTTAAAAAGACATCACACAACAGTAAATTGGTACAGTAAGTTAGTTCCTGGTGAGATAGGAGTTTACAGACCTAATGGCCTCTGGGAAGAAACTCCTTCTCATCCTCTCTGTTTTCACAGCATGACAGCGGAGGCGTTTGCCTGACCGTAGCAGCTGGAACAGTCCGTTGCTGGGGTGGAAGGGGTCCCCCATGATCTTGGTGGCTCTGGAGTCAACTTGGCAGGTTAATTGGCTTGATAAATGTAAAAATTGTCCCTAGTGTTAGGATCGTGTTAGTGTGCTGGTCGGCGCGGACCCGGTGGGCCGAAGTGTCTGTTTCCGCACTGTATCTCTAAACTAAACTTACAAACTATATGAGCATGACATTAAATACATCCCTCTGTCTCGGATTATCTCAGACTCTTTTCCTGCCCCCACTCTCTCTTTTACCTCCTGGCTGGACCTTCTGGATTTATAAGGTCCCTTTTCCCATTCACCTCTTCCCCCTTTTCCCGTCCACCTCTCCTTTTCCCGTCCACCTCTTCCCTCCCGGCTGGAGCTCCTGGCTTTATAAGGAGTAGACCAGACGAAGGGCAGGTCAATAGCCACTAATTGGACCAGCTATGGTTGGTGTGCCCCTTGGCCTCAGTTTACTCCAGAGTGCCGGAGTGTTCCAGTGGCCAGGCATTGTTTGTGGTGCGGATTGCAGGCTTTCTCTGGCCTGTCTGCCAGTGATGGGGATCGGAGCGGTCTTAAGGGAAGACCTGTCATCACAACACCCCCTGTGGTGACTGGGCACCGACTGGGCGATCGTTTCGCGGAACACCTTCGCTCAGCCCGCCTGAACCTACCTGATCTCCCGGTTGCTAAACACATTCTCCTTCACAATCCCATGCAGACCTTTCTGTCCTCGGTCTCATCCATTGTCAGAGCGAGACTAAACACAAATTGGAGGGACAGCATCTCATATTTCGCTTGGGCGGCTTACAGCCCAGTGGTATGAATATTGATTTCTCTCTCTTCAGGTAGCCCCAACATTCCCTCCCCCACCCAAGTCGCACTAGCTTCTCGTTTTCACCCTACAAACAGCTTACAATGGCCTGTTTCCTTTATCATCGTCACTTTTTCCCATATCTTTAATTCATTGTTCTTTATATCTCCATTTCCCCTGATCCGAACTTGGAGAATGTCTGTAGTGGGTCCGTCGGAGTTCGTGGATGTCTCGTAGCTGCCCGTAATGCTAACGGTATTGAACTGAAAGAAAGGTAACTTTGAGGGTATGAGACGCGAATTGGCCAAGATTGACTGGCAATTAGTTCTAAAAGGGTTGACGGTGGATATGCAATGGAAGGCATTTAAAGACTGCATGGATGAACTACAAAAATTGTTCATCCCAGTTTGGCAAAAGAATAAATCAGGGAAGGTAGTGCATCTGTGGATAACAAGGGAAATCAGGGATAGTATCAAAGGTAAAAGTGATGCGTACAAATTAGCCAGAAAAAGCAGCATACCAGAGGACTGGGAGAAATTCAGAGTCCAGCAGAGGAGGACAAAGGGCTTAATTAGGAAAGGGAAAATAGATTATGAAAGAAAACTGGCAGGGAACATAAAAACTGACTGCAAAAGTTTTTATAGATATGTGAAGAGAAAGAGATTAGTTAAAACAAATGTAGGTCCCTTGCAGTCAGAAACGGGTGAATTGATCATGGGGAACAAGGATATGGCGGACCAATTGAATAACTACTTTGGTTCCGTCTTCACTAAGGAAGACATAAATAATGTGCCGGAAATAGCAGGGGGCCGCGGGTCAAAGGAGATGGAGGAACTGAGTGAAATCCAGGTTAGTTGGGAAGTGGTGTTGGGTAAATTGAATGGATTAAAGGCCGATAAATCACCAGGGCCAGATAGGCTGCATCCCAGAGTACTTAAGGAAGTAGCTCCAGAAATAGTGGATGCATTAGTGATAATTTTTCAACACTCTTTAGATTCTGGAGTAGTTCCTGAGGATTGGAGGGTAGCAAACGTAACCCCACTTTTTAAGAAGGGAGGGAGAGAGAAAACGGGGAATTACAGACCAGTTAGTCTAACATCGGTAGTGGGGAAACTGCTAGAGTCAGTTATTAAAGATGGGATAGCAGCACATTTGGAAAGTGGTGAAATCATTGGACAAAGTCAGCATGGATTTACAAAAGGTAAATCGTGTCTGACGAATCTTATAGAATTTTTCGAGGATGTAACTAGTAGAGTGGATAGGGGAGAACCAGTGGATGTGGTGTATCTGGACTTCCAGAAGGCTTTCGACAAGGTACCACACAAACTTAAAGCACACGGTATTGGGGGTTCAGTATTGATGTGGATAGAGAACTGGCTGGCAAACAGGAAGCAAAGAGTAGGAGTAAACGGGTCCTTTTCACAATGGTAGGCAGTGACTAGTGGGGTACCGCAAGGCTCAGTGCTGGGACCCCAGCTATTTACAATTTATATTAATGAACTGGATGAGGGAATTGAAGGCAACATCTCCAAGTTTGCGGATGACACTAAGCTGGGGGGCAGTGTTAGCTGTGAGGAGGATGCTAGGAGACTGCAAGGTGACTTGGATAGACTGGGTGAGTGGGCAAATGTTTGGCAGATGCAGTATAATGTGGATAAATGTGAGGTTATCCACTTTGGTGGCAAAAACAGGAAAGCAGACTATTATCTAAATGGTGGCCGATTAGGAAATGGGGAGATGCAGCGAGACCTGGGTGTCATGGTACACCAGTCATTGAAAGTAGGCATGCAGGTGCAGCAGGCAGTGAAGAAAGCGAATGGAATGTTGGCTTTCATAGCAAAAGGATTTGAGTATAGGAGCAGGGAGGTTCTACTGCAGTTGTACAGGGTCTTGGTGAGACCACACCTGGAGTATTGCGTACAGTTTTGGTCTCCAAATCTGAGGAAGGACATTATAGCCATAGAGGGAGTGCAAAGAAGGTTCACCAGACTGATTCCTGGGATGTCAGGACTTTCATATGAAGAAAGATTGGATAGACTTGGCTTATACTCGCTAGAATTTAGGAGATTGAGAGGGGATCTTATAGAAACGTACAAAATTCTTATGGGGTTGGACAGGCTAGATGCAGGAAGATTGTTCCCGATGTTGGGGAAGTCAAGGACAAGGGGTCACAGCTTAAGGATAAGGGGGAAATCCTTTAAGACCGAGATGAGGAAAAACGTTTTCACACAGAGAGTGGTGAATCTCTGGAACTCTCTGCCACAGAGGGTAGTTGAGGCCAGTTCATTGGCTATATTTAAGAGGGAGTTAGATGTGGCCCTTGTGGCTAAAGGGATCAGGTGGTATGGAGAGAAGGCAGGTACGGGGTACTGAGTTGGATGATCAGCCATGATCATATTGAATGGCGGTGCAGGCTCGAAGGGCCGAATGGCCTACTCCTGCACCTATTTTCTATGTATCTATGTAGGTAGGTATAGAAAGTAACAATTTTTTTCATCACGAGTATTTTTTTACTCGCGGACATTTTTTGCAGGGATGAAAAAACGTCACGAGTTACCGGATGTCCCCAGTACCTACCGTTAGCATTACGAGCCGCTGCGAGACATCCACGAACTCCTACGGACCCGCTACAGTCATTCTCCAAGTTCGGATCAGAGGAAACCTCGGGAGAACTCTTGAATGACCTCGTACAGTGGGACAGGGGCTTAACATAGAAGCAGTGTGAACAGGTGATTGATGGTCAGCATGGACTCGCTGGGCTGAAGGGCCTGTTTCAACGCTGTATTACTAAAATCTTGGCTGCTCTGCTTCCTCTCATCTGACTCCAAACATGCTCTTTCTGTGTGGGAGAGTTTCTTAACTGTTTCTTTTGGCTAGAATTTCCATTTCCAATTGTTGACGAACATTTCTCTTGTTGCTTGTGGACCTTATGGCCACAAAGTTTATTTTTTACTGCTCCTAGAACCCTATCATCTGTCATCGTGCTTCCTTCCATTTCTTGCCTTTGGCGGTTCTGCAATGTCTATTTGATCCTTGTCACATCTCATGGTCTCCCCCCACAGTCTCTCCTCCCTCTGTACAAATCTGCAGCTCCCCTTATGCTGATCTTGGTATCTTCCCACTGGCTAATCCAAGAACTGGTCGCCTCTGGGGGCAACCACCCAAATGCCCTTCCCTAGTGTCTCATTGTCCTCTTTGGGGCTTCTTTAGTAATCTCCCTCCAATCCAAAGCGCCTCATCTGCAGCTGAATCTGTACCAGTAGATTGGTTCTCATCTTTGACTGAGCCCGAAGGTCCCTCCACCTCTGCCTCTTCCTTCCATTGTGAACTAATCCCTTCCATCTCTGAGCTCACCCTCACTAGGATCATAGCAAATCACCACCATCTCCTCCTGTAGGGTCCCTTATCCCCATTTTATTCCTAACTCAACTGTACCATTTTGATATCCCTTGTCAGGTTATTTTCGTATTTCATTACTTAGGGCGGCACGGTGGCGCAGTGGTAGAGCTGCTGCCTTACAGTGCTTGCAACACCAGAGACCCGGGTTCGATCCCGACTACGGGTGCTGTCTGTACGGAGTTTGTACGTTCTCCCCGTGACCGCGTGGGTTTTCTCCGAGATCTTCGGTTTCCTCCCACACTCCAAAGTCGTACAGGTTTGTAGGTTACTTGGCTTGGTTAAAGTGTAAATTGCCCCTAGTGGGTGTAGGATAGTGTTAATGTGTGGGGATCGCTGGTCGGTGCGGACCCGGTGGGCCGAAGGGCCCGTTTCCGTGCTGTATCTCTAAACTAAACTAAAAATTATCTGTTTTATCTGAAGCATTTTCTAGCCTTCTGCTGATCTTTGGATCCGCCCCTCCCACCGTAATGTGTTTAGTGCCTTTCCGTTTGATGTTGTCATTTCTCCTTTTGCTCACTAATGGCTACTTTAAGCCCTTGGTAATGAAATTCTGTGTCACATTAATTGCTTTCTGAACACTTCTCTGTAGTTTTACCTATTAGCAGATTTGTCCAGCATCTTGTAGGGTGTTTCTGGCTTTGTGCAAGGAAGTCAGCCCCATCCAAGTGTAGACCCTTGAGAGCCCTTTCATTTCCCTTCCTCTTTAACGTCACGTGGCCTTGACCCCATTATGATTTCTATTAGATAAATACATTCATCTGTCTCCTTCCTTATCTGCCCCCAGTTGATTGTAGACCATACGGTTTTAGAAATGATTCCAAAGGTGATCCAGAAATTCATTGCCTTTTGATTTGAGCTCACCTGCTTTTGCTTCCATGTGGCTGGTTTTTGAATAGAATAGAATAGAATAAATGTTATTAGCCAAGTATGTATACATACAAGGAATTTGCCTTGGTGCTTTAACAACAGTATATACAGTAGACAATTAAAAATAAAACATTATAACTTACACACGTGAAGAAATGAAAGAGCAAAAGGAGGCTACAGACTTTTGGTTATTGAGTAGAGCTACTGCTTGTCAAAAAAAGCTGTTTTTACGTCTGGATGTGGTGGCTTTGACAGTCCGGAGTCGCCTTCCAGAGGGAAGTGATTCAAAGAGTTTGTGGGCAGGGTGAGAGGGGCCAGGGATGATCTTACCCGCTCGCTTCCTGGCTCTTGCAGTGTACATTTCTTCGATGGGGGGAAGGTTTCAGCCAACAACCTTCTTAGCTGATCGAACGATGCGCTGCTTGGCGCCTCCGGATGTCGTGCTTGGTGGCTGAGCCAAACTAGACCATGACGGAGAAGGTGAGGACAGACTCTATGATGGCCATATAGAATTGGACCATCATTGCCTGTGGCAGGTACACAAAAATGCTGGAGTAACTCAGCGGGTGCAGCAGCATCTATGGAGCGAAGGAAATAGGCAACCCTTCTTCAGAATTGCCTGTGGCAGATTGTGTTTCCTCAGCTGCCCCAGGAAGTACATCCTCTGTTGAGCCTTTTTGACTATGTAGTCAATGGTGGCTTCCCATTTAAGGTCCCTGTTTTTAAAATGATATTCTCAGTATCTCAGAAATTTATCTCAATAATGTCACCAGCAAATCTATGTGGTTGATGGTGTTGCTATAAGAATACAAGAAATAGGTGCAGGTGTAGGTCATTCCGCTTTGCCATTCAACTTTTATCTCACCGTCACTGCTAGGCACTAACCTCAGATCCCTTGAATTCCTGAATATATGAAAATCTATAGATTCTTGTCAATGTACTCAGTAACAAGAGGCCTTTAAGGCCAAGGTTCTTCTTCTTTTCGTGTCCATCTTGTTACAAATGTTGACATCGCTGTCATCGTCCGTCCTGAAAAGGACGCAAGCTTCCGGCGACAATCAGTGGAAGCCATCACTTGTCGCAATAGATGATGGTGGTAGCAGAATTAGCTCAGGATACTTCCAGTTTCCAGCCTCGCGACGTGGACGCTTCTGCTATGGGACCTTTAAGGCCAAGATAAGACTACATTATTAAGAACTTTGAAGCTTGATGGACAGGAGACGACACCCGTAAACGTGGCGACTCTTTGTTTACCTTTTTTTCTGAGCTTTTGTTATATTATTTATTATGTTTACATATTCTGTTGGGCTGCAGCAAGTAAGGATTTCATTGTTCTATCTGGGACATATGACAATAAAACATTCTTGACTCTTCACTCTTCACTCTTGACACTTGATTGTGTTCATACATAGTAAGATTTTGCTGAATTGTATGCAAAACAAAGTATTTCACTGTACCTAGGCACATGTGACATTAAAGTACCATTGAACAACTGAACCGTTGACTAAGTCACCATAGGCTCTTGGATAGAGCATTTTAAAGTTTCTCTACCTCTGGGTGAAGAAATGTCTTCTCATCTTCTTTTGAATCTGTGACCAGAGTTTGTAGGAATCCCATCCATGGGAAGGCCATTCCTGCAAGTGCCCTGTCATGTTCCAGCAGGATAAACGCTTGTACTTTCCTCTGTATCCTCTCTCAGCCGACATTGCTTCATTGCTTTCCATTAGGGGTCCTGATTTTGGATGATCAGCCATGATCATATTGAATGGTGGTGCTGGCTCAAAGGGCCGAATGGCCTACTCCTGCACCTATTTTCGATGTTTCTATGAACAAACCTGAATAAATTTCACTTGATCCCCTCATTCAAATGATAGATAGATTATAAACTGCTTTTGTTCCACCACCAATTACTACTGCATCCGATTTATCATGGGTTTCCATCTCAAAATGACCCATTTATTCATTATGTGTCCTTTCTGCTCATTGACCAACCCATAATCTGTGCCAGTATATTAATTTCCAATACCACGCAGTCTAATTTTGTTCAATAATATTATTGCATGCTGATAGCCCAAATACTCCACATAAACTGGTTTTGCTTGTCATAACCTCAAAATAATTCCAACAGATTTGTCTTATGACTTCCCTTTCATAAATCATGTTGACTCTACTCGATCCTTTTAATATTTTCCGTGCGTGTGACCACTTCCTTAATAATAGCTTCCAGCATTTTCCTGACTACACAAATGGCAAATTATGTGGTGTATAGTTTGATCACAGTTGCCACAGTCATATCCTGCATGATTCCTTATCCACCATTTGAGCATCATCTGGCCAAAGCGAACGTGTCCCTTCTCAATCTGAATAAAAACTTTCTCTGTAGTGTACAGCAGGTCGATATCAGGCTGCGTCACTGCTGATATACACAAAATGCTGGAGCAACTCAGCGGGACAGGCAGCATCTCGAGAGAAGGAATGGGTGACTTTTCAGGTTGAGACCCTTCTTCAGACTGAGCGTCAGGGGAGAGGGAGTTACAGAGATAAGGAAGTGTAAGAGATCAAAAGAGATGTGAAGATGCAGGAAAATGTAGAATAGGTTCACCTGCATCTCCTCCAACCTCATCTATTGCATCCGCTGCTCTAGATGCCAGCTGATCTACATCGGTGAGACCAAGCGGAGGCTTGGCGATCGTTTCGCCGAACACCTCCGGTCGGTCCGCAATAACCAACTTGACCTCCCGGTGGCTCAGCACTTCAACTCCCCCTCCCATTCCGTATCTGACCTCTCTGTCCTGGGTCTCCTCCATGGCCACAGCGAGCAACACCGTAAATTGGAGGAAATGCACCTCATATTCCGCTTGGGCCCGAAACGTTGCCTATTTCCTTCGCTCCATAGATGCTGCTGCACCCGCTGAGTTTCTCCAGCATTTTTGTGTACCTTAGAATAGATCATTGTTAGCTGGGAGAAGGTGACAACAAAGCAAACAGAGATACCATGTGATCAGGGAGACTGTCAGACTGGTCAGAGAATTGGGATGGGGGAGGGGATGGAGAGCGATGGAAAGCAAGGGTTACTTGAAGTTAGAGAAGTCGATATTCATACCACTGGGGTGTAAGCTGCCCAAACGAAATTGAGGTGCTGTTCCTGTTGAGTTGAAATCAAATGTTTGTTCTGGATGGTGGATTTAAATCTCTTTTTTTTTTCTCCTGGCATGTCCGATAGGATTTCGGGAAGAACTGATGGTGAGCTGAACAATTTGTCAAGTCTTCATGGATGGACAAGTTGAAGTTGTTTTAAGCTCGTCTGCGTATCCCAAACTGTTTGAAAGTTAAATGTTCAATTAAACCGCCCATTAAACCACCCAGCCTTTGCTGCACACTTGACTAATCTGCGCTTTCTGCCACTTTGCAGCTGCTTTCAAATAGCCTGAATACAACTCTCATCAGACCCCTAAATCCTTTTCTATTTAATTCCACCCATAACGTCTCCCCTGCCCTGCCTGGTAACCGCTTGTTATATCCATTCTTAATGTTGAAGTTATTTCATCCTTAACACTGAGACGGCTCCTTTACTTTCATTTTCCTGCTTTGGAAATAGATAATGTTTCAGTCTTGACCACATTGGAGCCATGAATCAGTAAAGGCCACCACGTCAAACACTCCCAACCTATACAGGTTTTCCTATTACCCCATGCTGGAATAAATAACACTTCTTTTGTGCCACAATCCGTCCTTATGCTCCAATATGTTAGTCACCCATTTCTTACTTGTTTCTCATGGTTTACATAATCACATTCTTTATCGCTTTTATCTGCATTGCCTAAAACAACATTTCTGATTGTTGGTCCATTTCTTCATTAGAAACATAGAAACATAGAAAATAGGTGCAGGAGTAGGCCATTCGGCCCTTCGAGCCATTCAATATGATCGTGTCTGATCATCCAGAATCAATTCCAGAGAAGGCTGGCACGGGTTATTGATTGGGGACGATCAGCCACGATCACAATGAATGGCGGTGCTGGCTCGAAGGGCCAAATGGCTTCCTCCTGTACCTATTTTCTATGTTTCTATGCCTTGTTCACATGAGTGCTCCCCTACCACCATCTACATCTGAAGGTCCTCATGACCATTCTCTTTATTTATCTTTTCTCTAGACACTTAGACCCAGTCCATTTCCATCCCAACATGTTCCCTTTACTATCACAATATTAGAGTCAATTTTCCATACCATTGCATCAACTGCATTGCAGAATTAAGGCGGCTAGATGAGATCTTGATATATTTAGCCCACAATCTAATTGGGGTAGGCTTGATACGTTAAATGGTCTTTTCTTGATCTTATGGTCTCTGAGAAAATGACAGAAAGGGCCTGTCCCACTTGGGCGACCTAATCCGCGAGTTCTGGTGAGTTTGCCCTCGACTCATACTCGCAGCATGGTCGACACGAGGTCGTAGGAGGTCTTCGTAACTCTCCTTCATGCTCGAGAGTGGTCTACACGTACTCGAGGCCTCAGCTAGGTCCCGACGATTTTTTCAATATTTTTTAAAATGCCCGCGAGTAAAAAAAGGCCGCCATGGAAAAAAATCGATACTTTTTTTACTCGTAGGTTTAGTCGTAGTAGGTCGGCATGTTAGTCGTGGGTAGTCGAGGGTAGTTGAAGGTAGTCAAAGGTAGTCGTAGAGTCTTCATCATAGTCGAAGGGAGGTTGAAGGAGATCGAAGGAGGTCGACTTCACTCTCCACTATTCAGTGTCCAATTTTTCCGAAGTTAGTCGTAGCTGGTCTTCAACATAGTCGAAGGAGGTCGAAGGAGGTCTCCACATAGTCGAAGGAGGTCTTCAACATGTAATTTTTTCAAACTCTTCTAAACTCACCAATTAGGTCACCCAAGTGGGACAGCCCCTTAAAAGTGAACTATTTATCTATTTGTTACTTGGATGTTCATGTAATTAACCATCTTGCCCAAGGGGGATGACGGTCTATTGGCCACCAATACCAGTCCGCTACTACTCAAGGAGAAGAAGGGATGCTGAGCACAATCGAAGAATATAACAATGGAATTACTTGTTGTGTATGATACACTTCCTTGCAGAAGATCACTGAATGTTAATCAGGAGCACAAACCTGCCAGACTGTTCTAACTTCCTGGCATGCGGAAGGCAATTGTAGGGAGGCTTTCAACTGCATCCTTGCAAGGGCTCGGCTGAGGTCAGCTAACTTAGAACTAATGCAACAAATGAAATCTGTAACCATTTCAGTTTGCATTTCTGTGTGCTATACGACATAAAGCATTTTCTCTCTTCCAAGACCTGCCAATATAAATGGATTTGGCTAAGATACTATACTGTATTTAGATCCATAAATAGCTGAAATATAACACACAAGGTATTTGCAATAACCAAAATAGATCCTGATTAAACGGAGCCTAAAATATTTCTTCCAAAAGATATGTTCCATACGTGAATAACTGGGCCTTCCCATATTTTTGTCACGTACATAGAACTCAGTACTTTTTATTTTCCAGCGCCATCCATAAATATAGGCAAAGTTAAATAATCTAGCATGCTTGGGACTTTGGTAATGGTAAACTGGCAGGTGTTCTGGATGATTGGAAGTTATTGTTCTGAATAACCCGACACTGGGCCCCCAGTGAGTAGCGACGGAGCAAGGTAAACATGACAGAGAGCCAATTACTGAACCATTTGGGATTTCCAAATAACTGGATAGCAGATTAACCGTGTTTTACAATTAATTTTAGTTTTTACTTTATTTTTTAGGCTCTTGCACAATAGTTCAGTTTAGTTTAGAGATACAGCGCGGAAACAGTCCCTCCGGGAAACCGAGCCCGCACCGACCAGCGATCCCCGCACATTAACACTACCCCACACACACTACATTCCTGTGTGGTGGCGCCTTGTGGCTGCGGCTCACCTACAGTCCGTCTGTCTTTTTTTTTTTTTTTGTCTTGTTAGGAGTATATTTTTGGTTTATTTTTAGTTGTGTATATGTGGGGGAGAAAGGGGACTTTTAAACTTTTTAACCTCTTCCTGAACGGAGACGCGACTTTTTCCTTGTCGTGTCTCCGTTTCGCTGGGGCCTAACATCGTCGAGCTGGCGGCCTCCAACCGTAATCGACCTGTGGGCTCCAGTCGCAGAGCCTGCGGACTCACTTACTCACCTACCATCGGACTCACTTACCATCACGGAGCTGGCTGACTCGGAGGCTGAGGTGGCGCGGCGGCGGCGACCCGACTGCGGAGCTTCGGAGGTCACGGCCGCAGGCCCTGTGGACGGTAAAATCGGGAGCTCGCAGGTCCCAGTTGGGAGGCCGATTTTCGGGAGCTCCCGCAACGGCAACTTCTCCCGCCCCGAATCGCAAGGTTTGAATCGGCCCGGCGCAGGGCCTTACATCGCCCGGTGCAGCTTAATCGTCCGCGGGACTTACCATCGCCCACCGGGGGCTTTAACATCAAGAGCCTCGATCGCCTCGACGCAGGAGAAGAACAAAGAACAGAGAAGAGATAAGACTTTTGCCTTCCATCACAGTGAGGAGGTGTTTGCAGATTCACTGTGATGGATGTTTGTGTGAAACTGTGCTAAATTGTGTGTTATGTTTATTTTGCTGTATTGACTGCAGGGAACAAAATTTCGTTCAGACCTCTGTTTGTTTGAATGACAATAAAGGCATTCTATCCTATTTCTACTAAGGACAATTTGTTTTACATTTATACCAAGCCTATTAACCTACAAACCTGTATGTCTTTGGAGTGTAGGAGAAAACTGAAAATATCGGAGAAAACCCACGTAGGTCATGTGGGGAACGTACAAACTCTGTACAGATAGTGCCCCTATTCGGGATTGAACCTGGGTCTCTGGCGCTGTAAGGCAGTAGCTCCTACTACTACACCACCATGCCACAACATTTTCTGGGTCAATTTTCTGGAGAACCCAATAAGCTTAAAGGGAGTGCAGGAATAAGAGCCAAGTGAGTTGTAAGAGGGTGTTGGAATTGGGGCTCTGGTAAGTGGAATGCGAGCACGGGAGCAAGCCCCGGATGCATGGAATGAGAATGTCAAGTCAAGTCACTTTTTATTTTTATAGCACATTTAAAAAACAACTCTCGTTGACCAAAGTGCTTTACATTGGTGGAGGTACTAACGTTATACAACAGTGGTTTATAGATTAAGTACGTACATAAATACATACATATAGCCCTCCCTCAGAGGACGTCAAGAAAGGCTTGAGAGTAAAGATGAGTTTTAAGTCTCGACTTAAAAGAGTCGATGGAGGGGGCAGTTCTGATGGGAAGAGGGATGCTGTTCCACAGTCTAGGAGCTGCAACCGCAAAGGCGCGTTCGCCCCTGAGCTTATGCCTAGACCGCGGGATGTTCAGTAACCCCAAGTCGGCCAATCTGAGGGACCTGGAGGTGGTGTGGTGGGTAAGCAGACTTTTGATGTAGGTGGGGGCAAGCCCGTTAAGGGCTTTGTAAACATAAAGAAGGATCTTGAAATATATTCGGTACCGCACAGGGAATGTGGGAAAGAGTGCGCATGGAATGGGGATCCCAGTGTGGGAAGATAACCTGGGAATGGTGCACTGGGGGTGGGAGAAGATGCTTGGAAATGACTGCCCTGGTGAGTTGAGAGGGACCTCGAGGCCCAGACCACAGCTGCAGTAGATGGAATGGGAATGCAGAAACAAAAGCCCTGGTGAGTTGAGAGGATGGATGGGGGCAGGAATGGGATCATGGTGAGTAGGGAGGGACTGTAGGGACCAAGGGCCCGGTGAGAAGGGGTGGAGCAAAGGACACATTATGGTGAGCCAAATGCTGAACTACCTGGGATCTCCAAATAGTTGGATAGCAGATCATCAGACTTTCATGCTATCACTTGAAGTGGACTTCTCCATGGATTGTCACCTTGTCGTGGTGGAGAATCTTGTGTGGACTTGAGATCCTGAGAGCGATGCCGTCTGGAGCTACACTCCTGGTAGGGTCACCCATGGTGGTAAGGTCGCGGGGGAGGTCTGTGACAAAGAGCAATCCGACCAAGACCTCAACGGTGGAACAGGCGGAGGACGATGGCTGACCTTAATGCAGCGTCTCGACGGTTGGGAAGGCGGATGAAGGCTGCAGCAGAAAAGGGTCTCCGGTCATCTTGGACTCCATGCCACTGGATCCTGACCCAGATCTGTCAAGGGCAGATGGGGTGGCTGTCTGTGCACCAGTCTCCCCACGTTAAACAAAGTCACGCACAGGCGTCCTCCATGTAGGGAATAGCACCCTGGGGACACTCATGGTCAGCCATGACCAAAGGGGGCTAAGAACTTGATGTGGGGAAAGAGTCAGTTGAGCACAAATATGACCTTGTGGGTTGTGTAATCGCATCTGCTTTAAACCCAAAATAATTGCTTGTTATATTTTTCATATGGTTATTAATTTACATTTTATAAAACTGGAGCCATTTTCCCTTTGTTAGTTTTATTTCAGTTTAAGGCCCGAGTCCCAATCGTTCTCCTTAAGATAAACGTATTTACATTTGAGCAAATTCCTCCTGGGCAACATAAGATCCCTGAAGAAGTTTGTCTCCTTTCCTGCATTTTAAATATCTGTGCAGTGATCTGAAGGGAGTGCATTCCATTGTCTTGAATAGAATATTCAGATTCTGCTAGAGAGACTTTCAAGTTTCCACACGAGCTGAATTACCTCCTGGTTTCAAAATATTTGACTTTGCAATTTCAACATTTTGCTTGCCAGCATCAGCTTGGATTTTTGGATTGAAATTCGTTTCCTTTTGGTGGTCTTTTGGAAGCTGGAGATACTGATTCCGTGCACACACTGCTAATTAACAAATAGTATGAATTGAAAGGACACAAAGTACTGCAGTGAAGGGCCTGTCCCACTTTCACCACCTAATTCACGACTTTTTTTTACTCGTGGACATTTTTCATCAGGCTAGAAAAACGCCCCGACCTACTTGATGCCACGAGTACCTACGACTAGCATCACGACCTACCTACGACCTACCTAAGACCTCCTACGACCTCCTATGAGCTTGTGACGACCATGCTGCGAGTACAAAGGTACAAAAGGATACAAAGGACATTTGTTGTCACATACACCAATTGGTGTAGTGAAATTTGACTTGCCATCGCAGCACATAAATAAAGATAAGACACAGCATCAAAGAATTTAACAGTAAACATAAAAACATCCCCCCACAATGGTTCCCACTGTGGGGGAAGGCAGTAAGGTCCAGTCCCATGCCTAGTTCACCCATAGTCGGGCCGATTGAGGCCTCTGTAGTCGCCGATACGGCAGCCTGAAGCTTCAGGCCCTCTCGCCGGATGATGGAGTTCTGGCGTTGGAAGAACACTCTCAGCGGCCCGGCGTGTTTGGAGCGGCCGCTTCCTCCCCGAAGACCACGGCTCCCGAAGTCCACGAGACACGCTGGTCGGAGTTCCGACCATGGCAATCTCGACGTGAGATCCCAGGCTCCGCGGTGTTTAAAGTTCAGCGCCGCCAGCGTCTGGAAGCTCCACAGACCGCAGACCGCAGACCGCAGACCGCAGACCGCAGCTCCGCGATGTTGGAGTCGGTGGTCACAGCACTCCGGAGCTTACTGCATGGCGACCCGGGTTAGGCATCGCCTGCTCCGCGATGGTGCTTCAGCGCTGTGCCGCCGCCGAAGCTGAAGTCCTGGCCGGTCCCGGCAGGAAAACGCCACTCCAGTCTGCCCGTAGGCCGCGAGGAAGGGGCGAAAACACGGCTCGGAGAAAATCCGCATCTCCGACCAGGTAGGGACTGAGAAGAATAGTTTCCACTTTCCCCCCACCCCCACCCCCCACCCCCCACACCCACCCCCCACCCCCCACCTAAAAAGACTAAAAGACCTCCAAACCAAACACTTTTAACTAACTAAAAAATAAAAAAAAGAATGAAAAGACTAACAGCTGCTGGCAGGGCAGCCATACTCGACGGCGCCCTCCTCCCCGTATGAGTCAAGGGCAAACTCGGCAGAGGTCGTGAATTAGGTCGTGAAAGTGGGACAGGCCCTTAACTCAGTGGGTCAGACAGCAGCTCTGGAGAACATGGACAGTGGACGTCTCTAGTCGGGACCCTTCTTCAGACAAGTCACTGGTGTATTTGTGGGTCACTATGGATCAGTAGCATGAAGTTTGAATGGTTCATGGTGGCCGTAAGGTATGTGGCACTTGTTCAAGTGTAACTCTTAGGGATTCATGGCAATCTCACTGTTGGTTGCCAATTGCTGATCACGAGACAGTAGTGGTGACGATCACTGTACAGTATAGGTTGAGTCATGAAGCCTATAAGAGTAACCTATAACTTGAGCAGATTGGTCGTAAAAGACACACAATAAGGAGCATTGTGGTGCTAACATTTTCTAAGGCTGTATTCAGAATGCAGTTGCCATTGGCAGTGAATTGTCGTGGTGTTCTCATTCACTTACCCCAGTATACATAGCCTGCACACACAGTTCATCAGATTCGCAGTCTTGCATTAGTAATATTAAATACAATGGATTTATAAAATGCAGGTATGAAGAATAAAAGATAAAGTAGAAAGAATATTTTAATTCACTGATAAAGACAGCAACCGTTGTGCCTTAGCTATGAAGCATAAAACGCTCGCACATGACTTGAAACATCGCCACAAAATAGATCGTAGAAATATCCTCCTGGATCAGAATTAAGGGAACAAGCAAGATAACACCAATCATGCCTAAACATACACAAACTTCTAAAATTATGTTCTACAACTGGTTATTGTTTTATTTCAAGGTATCTTCCTTGCAGTGAACCTCAATATTTTGATGGAGCATTAGTTAAGAAGAATTTTGAGGGGACAATAATGTTAGATCGCACAATTTCAGTGACAAGAAAAACCCCATTCTATTTCCAAATGACTGAAGACCACGACTAGCTTGTAGCGTCAGCAGTGAGAAGCCATGACCTAATAAGTGTGGAATTAGCTTATTTCTACACATTTGATAAGGTGAATTATCAGAAATAAAATTGCTTTTATAAAAGTTGTGACGATCTTGCGGCTTTCAAATTGTGGGTCTGTCGATTTGCTCCCTGGTTTATAACGATCTTTCCCCAGCTCTTTATATCGATCTTGTAACGTGCAATTCTGAGAGGTTACTTCTTGCCCTTGTATTAAGTATTGCAATCTTCAAAGACATGTGTTGCCCTTTAACTTTCATTGTGGATTCTGTCAGTTTAAACCATGCACCATCAGAATTCATAGTTGGTAGATGTTCCCAGCAGGGTGCAGAACACATGTACATAGACGATAGTTCATAAGTTCATAAACATAGAAACATAGAAAATAGGTGCAGGAGTAGGCCATTCGGCCCTTCGAGCCTGCACCGCCATTCAATATGATCATGGCTGATCATTCAACTCAGTATCCCGTACCTGCCTTCTCTCCATACCCCCTGATCCCTTTAGCCACAAGGGCCACATCTAACTCCCTCTTAAATATAGCCAATGAACTGGCCTCAACTACCTTCTGTGGCAGAGAATTCCACAGATTCACCACTCTCTGTGTGAAAAATGTTTTTCTCATCTCGGTCCAAAAAGACTTCCCCCTTATCCTTAAACTGTGACCCCTTGTCCTGGAATTCCCCAACATCGGGAACAATCTTCCTACATCTAGCCTGTCCAACCCCTTAAGAATTTTGTAAGTTTCTGTAAGATCCCCCCTCAATTTTCTAAATTCTAGCGAGTACAAGCCGAGTCACAGGAGCAGGTCCATCGAGTCTACGCCATTCAATCATGGCTGATCTATCTTTCCCTCTCAACCCCATTCTCCTGCCTTCTCCCCATAAACCCTGACACCTTTACCAATCAATAAAGAATAGTTGAACTGATGCGCAAACCAAATTGGCGTACCGCCAGTCTTTCCCCATGTGACGGACGTTACAGTCATGAATTCTGAGTTTGCTGAGCAGACCAACATTTGCTGTATTGCCAGGGGAGGGAGTAAACAAAAGCATCTCCCCACAGAGTAGTGTTTGAGGGCGGGAGCTCCCAGTCTGCCCAGGTAGCTTGTGAGCACCACGGCCAATGAATATTACATAGCACTGGCATGTCCCTGAGGGAAACATCACACAGCTGCCTTCTCCAATGAGACACAGAGAGTAGAAAATAAATATTACAGCATAGGACCAGCCAGGAACAGCACAGAACAGAACAGTACAGGAACACATTTTGTCTGTTCCTTCAAGTGCCCTTCATCCACTATGTCTGTGTGAACATGATGCCAGGTTTAACTAAACTCATCCATATCCCTCCATTATCTGCCTACTTAAAAACCTCCTAATACAATACAATACAATACTACTTTATTAGCCAAGTATGTTTTGTAACATATGAGGAATTTCATTTGCCAAGTCAGTCATACAAATAAAAAGCAACAGAACACACAAAGTACATTTTAACATAAACATCCACCACAGTGACTCCTCCACATTCCTCACTGTGATGGAAGGCGGAAAAAAAAGTTCAAATCTCTTCCCTTCTTTGTTCTCCAGCGGTCGTGGGCCTCGAGCCTTCCGTTGACGGGACGATCTCACTCCCGTAGCCGGCAGTCGGGCCCTCCGCATCGGGGTGATCAAGTTCTTGCATCGGGGGGAATCTCAGCTCTTCCGCGCCAGGCGATCGGACCCCGGGTCGGGACTTGTCGAACCTTCTGCGTCGTTGGAGCTCCCGACGTCTACGGTCTCTAACCTAGACTGCGAGCTCTCGATGGTGAAGTCCACAGGCGTCCTGCATCTAGCAAGGGATCGACTCCGATGGTAAGTCCACGCCCCGCGGTGGAGCTCAAAATCAGTCCCGAGCGAGGCCTCCAGCTCCATGATGTTAGGCCGCAGAGCGACCGGAGATACGATCCGGAAAACAATCACATCTCCGGCAAGGTAAGCGATTGAAAAAAAAGTTTCCCCTGACCCCCTCCCCCACCCCCCACATAAAACAACCCAGAGAACATTTACACAAACTTTTAAAACACACCAAAAATAACAAAAAAAACGAAAAAAGACAGACAGACTGTTGGCGAGGCTGCCAATTGTGCGGCGCCTGTATGGCATCTGCCTCCACCACCACCTCTGACAGTTTGTTCCAGGCATCCACCATCCTCTGTGTAATAAAACCTGCCCCACATATCTCCTTTAAACTTTCCCCCTCTCACATTAAAGTGATGCCCTTTAGTCTAGGAAACGGTTCTGTCTCCTCTACCTGTGCCTCTGATAATTGTATACACTTCTATCAGGTCTTCCCTCAACCTCCAGTGTTCCAGAGAAAACAATCCACTTATGAACTTATGAACTATCGTCTATGTACATGTGTTCTGCACCCTGCTGGGAACATCCACTGACTATGAACTCCGATGGTGCATGGTGCATTTGTCTAACCTCTCCTTGTGGCTAATACCCCTAAATGTTGAGCAAGAAATAATCATAATCATAATCATCATAATCATAATCATACTTTATTAGCCAAGTATGTTTTGCAACATACGAGGAGTTTGATTTGACACAGCCATACCAATAAAAAGCAACAAATTACACAAAATACATTTTAACATAAACATCCACCACAGTGACTCCTCCACATTCCTCACTGTGATGGAAGGCGAAAAAAGTTCAATCTCTTCCCTTCTTTGCTCTCCCGCGGTCGGGGGCCTCGAACCTTCCGTTGACGGGACGATCTTGGCCTCCGTGGCCGGCGTTCCGTGTCGGGGCGATTAAGCTCCCTCATCCGGGGGGCATCTCCCCTCCCCCGCGCCGGGCGATCTGACCCCGGGTTGGGGCTGGTCGAAACCTTCTGCATCGTTTGAAGCTCCCGATGAAAGAATAATGAGAGGAAAAAAATCGAGTTAAATTAAATGTGACATTTGAGTGAATGAGGAAAAATTGTATAATTTTAATAAATATCATAAAGAAAGGATCATGTAACAACGTGTTGGATTAGACAATAGACAATAGGTGCAGGAGTAGGCCATTTGGCCCTTCGAGCCATCACCGCCATTCAATGCGATTATGGCTGATCATCCCCAATCAGTACCCCGTTCCTGCCTTCTCCCCATATCCCCTGACTCTGCTATTTTTAAGAGCCCTATCTAGCTCTCTCTTGAAAGCATCCAGAGAACCTGCCTCCACCGCCCTCTGAGGCAGAGAATTCCACACTCACCACTCTCTGTGAGAAGTCATGTGCACTTTTCTGTCCGGGAGACAATTTCACTGTCCTATATGTTAGAAACGTCAATAGATGCAGCTTAGAGAAGAAATGTAACTAAGCCACTTACATAATTCCAGTTTTACCCCCTGACTATTTAAATTTCCTCCTCTCACTTACCTCTCTTTTTTCAACAGTTTCTCAAGCATGTTCGAATTGCAAGTTGAGACAATTCTTATTTTCAATTGAGAATCCCAAAAGATGCAATTTCTCTCCATTTTCCTCTTGTATAATGCAGAACAAAAGATGAACGTGAACCTCAATCAATAGTTCACATCACACACTTGTAAAGATATTTCCGTGTGTCTGATCATGCAAATGTTATCTTGAGACTATTCTGCACTCGTGAAACCATTCTTGGGAAATAAGCACAGCGTATCATGTGGAAACCTTGCCAGATCCTAAGTAGATGAGCAAAGAACAAATGAACATCGTATGGCCCACTTTAGTCAGATTGTCATTGTTATGATGTAACACATTCCTCCTAGAAGATATTGTGTCCAAATTTGGGCACAAATCCTTGTCTCGATCAGTTGACCTGGTCCATGTAAAGTGCAACTAAGATCAGTGTGAGCATAAAACAAAATAGAAGTCTGGTGAGGAATTAAAAAAACGTGCTTTTTCATGCTTACAGATTATATGTATTGTAAATTTGATGCAGAAAGCCATGTCTAGTCTTATAAATTATCTTTATCCATTCATGTTCAGCATTTTTTATTTGTCAAACAGATGGATAAATCCTTCCATCTGGACCTGCAGAATGCAGAACAGACACTTCATCTTCCTTCCCTATCATCCTTTTAATTTAGACACTTATAAATCAAAAAAAAATCTAAGAAGTTTATCATGGCAGGAAAAGGAGAGTTTTTGTTTGAGCACAAAGCAAGTTTTGTGACCGAAGACCAGATGTTTTCTTTGTTTCTCTGTTGCACATATTTTACTAATTTTTTTAAATAAATCACTTTAGTGTGAGTTTTGCATCTATGTTTCCCGGTAACGATAAATATGTTTCTGATTAAATTATGGAAATAGAAATGTTTTTGTCTCGGGCTTCTCAATTTAATAACTTCCAGAACATTTTTTTGCCTGTTATTTTGTGGTTTCTTATTCTTTTAAGTGCCTGGGGTAGCATCATTGTACGACATTACTGAATATGTAAAAGAATTTTGGTTTATTTGGAGAATTATTTTAATGAAAAAGTTTCATCAACTTTGCTGTCTTTGAAAATAAATCCGACTGCATGAAGGTTAACCCTCAATCAGGGAGAGAAAACTCTTATTTGTGTTTCGAAGACACATCTTTAAATTCAGTGGTGACAAGCTCCTGCGCCAAGCACGATTCCTTAGCTCTAGCTGATGTTGATGCTGCAGAAAATAATGTCCAGATGTTGCAAGAACACAAGGGTCCGCGCTGTTTATTATTTTTACCACCGCATATAGTTCACAGTTGATTTGCTACAG
>CM075977.1:101370602-101398183 GCA_038087875.1 Malacoraja senta
ATTGTTCTATATCTCTCTCCATCATCGTCTACATCTCTCGTTTCCCTCTCTCGTGACCCTCAGTCTGAAGAGGGGTCTCGACCCGAAGCGTCACCCATTCCTTCTCTCCAGAGATGCTGCCTGACCCGCTGAGTTACTCCAGCATTTTGTGTCTATCTTCAGATTTCTTCCTTTCCAGCGGCAGCAAGGACTAATGAAACCAGCTAGTATCACCAAACTGTGTTTAAATCTATAGCTTTCCTGATCCGAGTTACTCATTCTCGCAGTTGGCCACAGGTTTTGAGCATGTTTTATATATTTGGCTGATTTTCACAAGTCTGGGAAATGGAGCTCGTAAATTCTGGTACAGTTTTCCATATTTAACCTTAAAGTCATGCAAATAAGCTTTAATAGATTAGATATAACTTTAATTGCACATTACTCATAACCATAGCATAGACGTTCTCAGAGGCAGGCATATAATGGAGCTGTTAGTGATGTAATAATCTTTCTCCCACCTACCCAATAGGTCAGAAGTATAAATGCTCAGTATTGAATGGTATTGGGCCATACAGTCAGGTGAGCTCTAGATACAAACTCTGTTCAGTGCAATGTTGTACTTCAGATTATTTATTTCTTTATTTTATGGGATGTGGGCTTTGGAGACAAGGCCAGAATCTGGGGTACAATGTTTCCTTTATTACCACGTGTACCAAGGTGCAGTAAGATTCCTATTTTTTTGCCCACTGATCATTGCCATACATAAGTACAGTCCCCGGCTGAGCACATAATATTGGCTGCTTATGGAGGTACGAGGTTTGATTTTAGTCTCCTACAGATTGTGGCAAAAGAGCTGCTGCCCCTGAGAGATCTCTGATCCGAGGGAGATTGCATGGTGTCAGGTGTAGATTACGGTTTACTTCTCCGTGGGTTGTCACCTTGTCGTGGTGGAGAAGCTTGTGTGGTCCTGAGATCCTGAGAGCGATGCCGTCTGGGGCTATGCTCCTGGTAGGGTCACCCATGGCGGTAAGGTCGAGGGGGAAGTCCCTGACAAAGAGCAATCCAACCAAGACCTTAATGGTGGAACAGGCGGAGGACGATGGCTGACCTTAGTGGAGCGTCACAACGGCTGGGAGGGCGGATGAAGGCTGCAGAAGAAAAGGGTCTCCGGTCCTCTTGGACTCCAAGCCACTGGATCCTGACCCAGATCTGTCAAGGACCGTGGGGGTGGCTGTCTGTGCACCAGTCTCCCCACGTTAAACAAAGTCACGCACAGGCATCCCGAGGAGAGGACAGTCATACTCGTTTCGAGTGACCGCCGATGACAATGACATTCCGGTTTAACTGTGCTCAAGTATGGAGTATGATCATACAGCAATTAATTTTCTGGACCGGTAATCTGAAGGACCAAAACAACGATCTGGAACCTTGGATTCAAATCAAGGCACCGTGGCTGGGAATGTAAATTGAGGAAATGGAACATAGTCGAATTGAATCAAAAACATAGCGTTCTGAAAATTTACTGCAAGCCAGGCAGCGTTAAAAGAGTGTAGGAAGGAACTGCAGATGCTGGTTTAAATCGAAGGTAGACACAAATTGCTGGAGTAACTCAGGCAGCATCTCTGGAGAGAAGGGATGGGTGACGTTTCAGGTCGAGACCCTTCCTCCTTAAGAGAGAGTAGGTACCGTTTCACACCCCAGACCCTGCACCAGGGTTTTGATGCCTGGACACGCAATTGACCAAAGGCACTGTTCAGTCTTTCAGTTTCCAGATGGGGAGGCAAGACTGGAGTTCGCAGAGGAGAGATATGTAGAGGCGTTTTTAGATGGGCATGCCGAAGCCGACTCGTAAAGGCCGTGTCTTACCTGTTTGCGGTCATCGGCGGTGAAGCGCGGCGTCGCCGGTAGCTAGGACCGCGCGGCAACGGCGAGAGCGTCGAGCCTATCCACCGGAGCGCCGCACGGATGCTGCGCGGGGGCCGAGTTAATTCAAACACGGCGGGTCCCACGTGCTTGCGGTAAGTAAAAAAAGGGCGGGCCGACTGCGATGACGTCGGCCCCCCGCACGTGACTCACCAGCGGCGGCTGTGGCGGCGGCCATCCTGATCGCGGCGCTGTAGCGATGGCTGTGCCTGTGGCCGCGCAGCACACGTGCCTCACTGGCGGCGGCACGTGCGTCACTGGCGGAGGGTGTGGCAGAGGAGGTTTGATGCACGGCGCTCGACCCACACTGGCGGCGGCCCGTGCGAGCGGCCGTGCGCACTCGTGCATCACTGGTGGAGGTTGTGCGGTGAGTATAGAGTTTTCGACATTGTCGATTTTATTTTTTCACCGCGCGGTGTTGGGAACACCGTCGCACGGCCCGGGAATTGTTCTTTCTCACGAGTGCGCGGTATATGGCGGCAGATTCTTCCCGTTTCGCCGCCAATGACCGCAGATTCGTGAGACAGACCTTTTAGTGCCAGAGACAGGAGGAAGGCTGCAGCCCAAAGTCCTCCCACAGCGGCCTTCATCTGCCTCCCACTGGCCACCGCATGTGTGTCGGCTCGCGCATCAGACTCATGAGACACACCCGATCCCACAAGACTGCACGACCATGCTATCGTCATCTACCACGGGTCACCACCACCACCACCACCACCAGATAGGCATGCAGGCAATGGATGGATATGGATCATGTCCATATTTATCCATAGGGCCGCATAGTGATGCAGCGGTAGAGTTGCTGCCTTCCAGCGCTTGCGGCACCGGAGACCCGGGTTCGATCCCGACTACGGGTGCTGTCTGCGCAGAGTTTGTACGTTCTCCCCGTGACCTGCGTGGGTTTTCTCCGAGATCTTTGGTTTCCTCGCACACTCCAAAGACGTACAGGTATGTAAGTTAATTGGCTTGATAAATTTAAAAATTGTCCCTAGTGTGGGTAGGATAGTGTTAATATGCGGGGATTGCTGGTCGGCGCGGACTCTAAATTAAACTAAACTAAATGAGCAGGCAGATGTGATTAGTTTACCTTGGCATCATGTTAGGCAAAGACATTGTGGGCCAAAGGGCCTGTTCCTGTGCTACACTGTTCTATGTTCTATGTATCTGCAATTACAGGTGACTCGTGTGATACATCAGGTTGAATTTCTAGAGAAAGGCCTGTATCACAATTTCTGGGAATGTGAATCGCATGCGTCAAGAACTCTGTTAAAAAGTGTTTAATTATTGACTTTTGTTCACACGGTTTTTGTAAGAGTGAAATTTCATTCCGTATCCCAGAATTTGTGGGACTGATTTTTGCATTCTGTGAGCATGAGTTTCTTTACCTAAACTGCTATAACATGGGACTCACCAGCACTTGTAATGAGTATGATTAATGGGTATGTTAAAAGCTAGAAATACATTTAAAATGAAATGATTTATAATTGTATTGCGTTTGTAGTGGACTGTCTCGACGTTATCCATGATTACAAATGTAGCTACAGCCACTGATTCCTGGTTTTCATGGAAACATTGAACCAGATCCTCAAGTAAAAATAGTGTCCCAAATGCTTAAAACATATTTCGTCTGAAACCCTGATTCCCTAGCTTATGCAGTATAAACGATACAAATGTTACTGTGATCCATGTCAATGTGATGTTACCGAACTGGACATTCCAACCCGTTTAATGTTCACAACAAACTGTTGTATCGGTGTGCCATTCTTGCATCCCTGCCATTCCCATTTGTAGGCAGCTCACATTGAGAGAGATATTACATGGAACAAAGACAGTTATTCAAGGAGAAATAAGATGAATTGTAGATGCTGACAACTGTGTACAAGTGATGGTCTCGACCATCATTGCCTGGGAGCACATGCTCAATCGATTCTATCCATCTGGGAATTGTACAAGGCATGATTGACTTAAAAGAGAAGCCAATAGATTAAACAAAAATCTAAATAATATATGTGATAATGGTGATAATTTCCTATTTGGTTGCAAAAAACACTAGGAGACAGTTTAATCATTGCAAGCTGGTTTAAACTTTTTAAGAACTGTAACTGAACAAAAACAGATGTTCACTAAACTACAAGCTCACAAGATAGGGCAGACCTAGAAAGCCATCTTAGCTCATCCATCAAAAAAAACTTACAAACTCGTCCTGTTCAGCTCTTTATTAAATGATTACAAGGCTTTCCCTCTGCTGTCCAAACCTTGATTTTCATTTTGATCGCTTCATGCAACACAAAGTTCTTGATTCCTGTCTTGCAGTTGCCTTTCACCAAGTGAAAGCTCCCCCTGTAACACTCCTTAATTTGAAGCAGTACTCTAGGTTTCCTTTCCGCTGCACCATTTAACACCTTATATACCTCTTTGAAAATCCTCTTCATCCCGAGCAGTTCACAATTACACTTGTCGAATTTATAAAGTGCAAAAAAATGACCAAAGAGTTAAAAAAAAAACATACTGAATTTAAAGTAAAACTCCCATTGAAAAGTTTAATGTTCAGAAAGAGTACTGGATATAGACCTTGTAACAAGTGGATATTGTTAAGACACAAATAGATCCATCATTCAATCAGTTTAAGGCTATTAAAAAAAGTGATGATAGAAGCTCATCTTACAGTGGTAATAGTCTGACATGTTACCGGAAGGGGACATGAGTGAAAAACTCAGATTTACATAATTACAATAGTTTTGTTTAGTTTAGAGATACTACGCGGAAGCAGGCCCTTCGGCTCACCGAGTCTGCACCGACCAGCGATCCTCGCACATTAACATTATTCAACACACATAAGGACAATTTTACATTTATAACAAGCTAATTAACCTACAAACCTGTACGTCTTTGGAATGTGGGAGAAAACCGAAGATCTCGGAGAAAACCCACGCGGTCACGGGGAGAACGTACAAACTCCGTACAGACATGTACGTACACCCGTAGTCGGGATTGAACCTGGATCTCTGTCGCTGCTAGCACTGTAAGGCAGCTACTCTACCGCTGCGCCACCTTGCCGCCCCATTAATTTCCATTGAAATCGAAAGGAGCACCATAAATATAGTTCACATTACTTCTCCTAAGCTTCTAAAGTGCTAAAAGTCAAGAGAATCCACACAGAAATCTATACCCACATTTTCTGGTTAAATTTAGAATATAGTTCCACAGGAAAATTTTGATATTGCACTTCAGTCTATTTTTGAGCTTGCTAGTTTTTCCATCCAAAAAGAATGTTATCCTGGAAAGACGGCAAATATTTGAAATACAAAGTGGTTGTACAGACTTCTGTTCCTTTTACTGGGAACCTAACCTCGTAACAGATCTTGGTCATTTGTGAGCTGAACCTTTAAAGCCCCTGTCCCACTGTACGAGGTAATTCAAGAGTTCTCCCGAGTTTTCCCCTGATCCGAACTCGGAGAATGTCGGTAGCGCGTCCGTAGGAGTTCGTGGATGTCTCGTAGCGGCTCGTAATGCTAACGGTAGGTACTCGGGACATCTGGGAAACTCGTGACGTTTTCTCATCCATGTAAAAAATGTCCACGAGTAAAAAAATACTCGTGATGAAAAAAATGGTTACTTTTCACTCGTACGAACCGCTACGAGACATTCACGAACTCCCACGGACCCGCTGCGGACATTCTCCGAGTTCGATTCAGGGGAAAACTCGGGAGAACTCGTGAATTACCTCGTACAGTGGGACAGGGGCTTTACACCAAACAGCAAAACAAGAAACACGATGAAATGATTTCATTGCAGCTTCTCTCTTACTTTCAAGAATTTTGTTAAATCAGAGGGATGCTGAGAAAATTCTGTTTCAATGAGGTTGGAGACACAGAGTCATAGAGTGATCCAGTGTGGAAATAGGCCCTTCAGCCCAACTTGCCCACAACGGCCAACATGTCCCAGCTACACTAGTCCACTTGCCTGCACTTGGTCCAAATTCCTCCAAACCTGTCCTATTGTACCTGTCTAATTGTCTGTTAAACGATAGTCCCAGCCTCAACTACCTCCTCTGGCAGCTTGTTCCATACACCCACCAGCCTTTGTGTGAAAAAGTTACCCCTCGGATTCCTATTAAATCTTTTCCCCTTCACCTTGAACTTATGTCCTCTGGTCCACGATTCCCCTAGACTCTGTGCATCTACCCGATATATTCCTCTCATTATTTTGCACACCTCTATAAGATCACCCCTTAACCTCCTGTGCTCCATGGAATAGAGACCCAGCCTACTCAACCTCTCCCTATAACCTCACACCCCTCTAGTCCTGGCAACATCCTCATAGATCTTCTCTGAACCCTTTGAACTTGAACTTGAACGACAATATCTTTCCTATAACATGGAACACAATAACCTAAATGCGTCTTATACAGATTAAATTAATAATATTTGTGAGTGTTTTGGATTGGGAGGATAGGGTGTTGGGAGATGGGTTTGTTGGGGGCGAAAGTCTGACAAGACAATAATTTAGAACTGAGTTTTGACTGGCGTTCATGTATCACCTTCTAAATGTTCACAAACCCTTGTGCACCTCTTGAAACACCTCCTGAATTCAAAAACAGTACTCAATTATTAAAAAAATAATATTACACTTCAATAAAACAAACCAGAACCCACCACCATAATACAATACAAACAAATATCCTTAATAAACTACTATACAGCTATCTTATACTCCTTGTCAAGGATGCATTCAACACCCTGCGGAGCCCAGCGGTCCCGGAAATCCCCCAGGGTGCCCGTGGACACCAGGGTTCCCTTTCTAACCGCACCCGGGCACGGGCGTAACCCCGGAAAAGGGGCAGGCAGCCGGCTCGGGTAAAGCCCTCCACCGCCTGGCGCCGTGACTCGCGGATGGCCAGCTTGGCCAGGCCCAGGAGCAACCCAACCAGGACATCTTCAGCCCTACCCTCTCCCCTACGCATAGGGTGTCCAAAGATGAGGATGGTGGGTGAAAAATGCAGCCAGAAGGCAAGGAGCAGCCCCGTTAGGTATTGAAACAGTGGCTGCAGCCATAGCCCAACAAATTGGTGTTGGAGATCGAACATAGAAGAGTACAATACAGGAACAGGGCCTTTAGCCCACAATGTGTGTGCCAAACGTGATGCCTAGCCCAACTCTTCTCTGCCTGCACGCGATCCACATCCCTCTGCTCCCTGCATACCCATGCGCCTTCTCAAAAGTCCCTTAAATGCTCCTATTGTGTCTGTCACCAACACCAGCTCCGACAGTGTGTTCCACACAACCCTCACCCTCGCATAAAAAGAAGCATTGCCCCTTTCAACTTAAAGCTATGCCCTCTCATATTTTTTATTTCCATCCTGGGAAAAAGGCTCTGACTACTTTGTTTTTTTTGTAAAAATATCTAAAACTTTATGAGTGTTTGGAAAGAGAGCACAAAAACATTCATTTAGCTCTCTTTCCAATATGAACAGTCCCTCTTTTGGAGAGCCACCTAGATATGCAGGAGAAGGAATGGAAGGGAAAGATGTTTGTTCTGGAGAAGACTGTTCCTTGACCTTATCTGATACATTTCCTTGACAGCGCTCATTTCAATGATTTAAATATCCCCATTGTTCCATTCTTCGGAGTAAACCTCATCATCACAGTCATCGTCCTCATTCGCCTCTGATCCCAACAAAGCATTTTGCTCTTCACCCTGTGTCTTGACAGTGGTCGGAGTCATAGCCAGCTTATCCATCACAGGAAACAAGATGGCCACCATCATGGAGGTCACTGAGGCCGCACGGTGGCGCAGCGGTAGAGTTACTGCCTTACAGCACTTACAGCGCCGGAGACCCGGGTTCAATCCTGACTAGGGGTGCTGTCTGTACGGGGTTTGTACGTTCTTCCCGTAACCTGTGTGGGATTTCTCTGAGATCTTTGGTTTCCTCCCACATTCCAAAGTCGTACAGGTATGTAGGTTAATTGGCTTGGTAAATGTAAAAAATGTCCCTAGTGGGTGTAGGATAGTGTAAATATGCAGGGATCGCTGGTCGGCACGGACCCAGTGGGCTGAAGGGCCTGTATCTCCAAACTAAATTATATTAAAGGCAGTCGGTATTAACAGAGAATAATGGTTAATGTCATTGGTGCCTTTTGGAGGAACCGCACAATAGTTGAAACCAGCATCTCATCTAGTGCAGCTCTGAAGATGAATAGAGCAGCAGGCTTGCCACTGATGACCCTGTATTGTTTAACCCAGGTAATATCACTGGGAAAGTTGAGGCTCCATAAAGGCCGGTGCCAAACAACCAGGCAATTCGTATTATAAAGTGTAAGTATCAGGGAGGATATGGTGCAGCCGATAAACCTGAGTGGTATCATTTTTGCAGTATAAAGGCATGCTACAAATTATAGCACGAGACCCCTTACTGCCATAATGTTCCCTCAGTACAAAGAGTTTCAACAGCAGCATGATTGTCACTCATGACAATGAGCGGTACGGTGGCGCAGCGGTAGAGTTGCTGCCTTGCAGCGCCAGTTCCATCCCTACTACGGGTGCTGTCAGTACGGAGTTTGTACATTCTCCCCATGACCTGCGTGGGTTTTCTCCGGGGTCATCGGTTTCCTCCCACACTCCCACACTCCAAAGACGTACAGGTTTGTAGGTTAATTGGCTTGGTGTAAGAAAATTGTAAATTGTCCCTAGTGTGTGTAGGGTGGTGATAGTGTGCGGGGATCGCTGGTCGGTGCGGTCTCGGTGGGCCGAAGCGCCTGTTTCCACGCTGTATCACTAAACCAAACTAAACTAAACTAAACGAACAAAGTCTTTTGCATTGGTGAAGATGTAGGAGCCATAGTTCACCTCAGCTCCAGAAGAAGAAGAGAAAGAGAGGGAACAAAATAGCATGGTGGTACCACTCCAGTGAAGATGCACCAGGCCTTTGGATGTATAATAATAATAATAATAATAATAATAATAATACTAAATCCTTTATTTTGAACAGACTAAAAAATAAAAAGCAAATATGAAATAAAAAGCAAAAACCCCCCAAAAAAAACAAGAATATTTATAAAGTGTCATAAAAAATATATATAAATAAATGACTCGTATGTGTCTGAAAAGGAGCAGGAAGAAGCCAAAGCTTATTAATTCCCACCCCTTATTTAACTGTTTATAATTATCTTATACAAATTTAGCAGCTATAAACACCTATTTCCATATGTACACCAAATTATTTACATTTATACACTAATCAAATATTTGCAAAGCCATACAAAAAAGAGAGAAGAAAAATAAAAAATAAAAAACCCTCCTGTACTATACAGTATCTCTTAGTTATATAGTTAACCCATCACCCTATAATCACCCTTCCCAATACAATCAGTATAACAAATATCCCACTCAAAATCACCTATCCTCATCCCAATATCCTTTAAAAAAGTGTTTTTAAAAGGATATTCTTTTTAAACTGAATTATGTTTGTGCTGTTTTATCTCCTGTTCCAGACCATTCCACAAATTCACCCCACAGATTGCTATGCACATACTTTTAAGAGTTGTTCTGACATTGAGTTTTTTTTAATTAAGTTCCCCTCTCAAATTATACCCGCCCTATCTTTCCATAAACATATATTTCCCGGAAGTAAATTATTTCTTGCTTTGTACATGATTTGTGCAGATACATGATGACATGTATCTTCAGAATGGAGATGAGGAGGAATTTCTGTAGCCGGAGCATGGTGAATCGGTGAAATTCATTATCACAAATGGGTGTGGAGGCCAAGACATTGGTTAATTTTATGACAGTGATTGATAGCTTCTTCATTAGGACGGGCATCTAAGGTTCTGGGAGAAGGTAGGAGAATGGGGTTGAGAGGGGAAAGCAGATCAGCCATGATTAAATGGCGGAGTAGACTCGATGAATGGCCTAATTCTGCTCCTATGTGTTCTGGTCTTGTGATTCAGATTAGGCTTTAAATAAATTATGAAACAGGTGAAGGAAACCAAAGCTTCCAATGGTGAGGAACGGTATGTCCAGCTGGAGCTGAGAACATGGTTCTGGTTTGAGTGTTGTACTGGGTGCGGATCAACGGGTCAACGGGTCATTCCCAGCGCCGCTGAAGCCATTTTGCATGTGGACGAGAGTGCCGTTGCCAGGATCGGAGACATAAATAGAAAAGATCATCCACACATTTATCTCCTCCCGCCTAGATTACTGCAACTCCCTTTACACTGGCATCAGCCAATATTCCCTGTCCCGCCTGCAACTGGTCCAAAACGCCGCAGCGAGACTCCTGACGGGCACCCGAAAAATGGACCACATCACCCCGATCCTGGCCTCTCTCCACTGGCTCCCTGTGCGGTTCCGTATACATTTCAAGATCCTCCTCTATGTCTACAAAGCCCTCAATGGGCTTGCCCCCACCTACATTAAAAGTCTTCTCACCCACCACTCCACCTCCAGGTCCCACAGATCGGCCGACTTGGGATTGCTGAATATCCCACGGTCTAGGCATAAGCCCAGGGGCGACCGCGCCTTTGCGGTTGCAGCTCCTAGACTGTGGAACAGCATCCCCCTTCCCATCAGAACTGCCCCCTCCATCGACTCCTTTAAGTCAAGACTAAAAACTTATCTATACTCCCAAGCCTTTCTTGACATCCTCTGAGCGAGGGCTATATGTATATATGTATGTAGTTTGTTTATACTATTCTTATAACAAATGTAAAGCACTTTGGCCAACGAGAGTTGTTTTTTAAATGTGCTATATAAATAAATGTGACTTGACTTGACTTGATCAATGCACCCCAGGGCAAAACTGAAATACAGGGCATGCAAGTAGGTTCTGAGAAACTCACCCCAGTCATCAAAATCAGCAAGCTCCCACCTCTGCCCAGTATGCCCATAAATAAAAGTAAAGGTAGGTAAAGGCAGATGGAGTGTGTAGGAAGGAGCTCCAGATGCTGGTTTAAACGGAAGATAGACACTTCTTCAGACTGAGGGTCTCAACTCGAAACGTCACTCATTCCTTCGACCCAGAGATGCTGCCTGTCCCGCTGAGTTACTCCAGCATTTTGTGTCTATCTAAAGGCAGATAGAATCATAGAGTCATTGAGAGACAAAGGTAGTTACATTTATAACACCTTATTTGTAGGCATGAGATAAAAATGGTGACCCGCGCACATCAACACTATCCTACACACTTCAAACCCGGGTCTCCGGCGCTGCATTCGCTCAAAGGCAGCAACTCTACCGCTGCACCACCGTGACCGCCCTCTCTTCACTTCCCTCTCCCTCTCTTCCTTGCACCATCTGTACTTTCTTCTCCCATCTCCTCTCTCTCTCTCTCCCACTTCCTCTTTTCTCTCCTCTCCCATCCCTTTCTCCTATTCGCCCTCTAACTTTGCCCATTTGCCTTCCCTCTCTTGCTCTATCGTCTCTTCCCTCTCGCACTTTTCTCCCATCCTCCATTCTTTCGGGTACGCTTGTTGCTTTCCCTCAGCAGGAGATTGAGTTGAAGCTTTCATCAGGTGGCTTTGCTTTTCATTTCCATGGGCCTTGGAGGGAGCAGAAGATACTGTGGAAGGAAATGGGGGGTAAATGGAAATGGACACAAAATACTGGAGTAACTCAGCCAGGGCAGGCAGCATCTCTGGAGAGAAGGAATGGCGGTGACAAAAGTACAGAGCTGTGTATGTGTGGCGTTAGTGAGGGAGGGAGGGGGGGGTGGTTGATGGAAGGGTGGCGTGGATGAGGGAATTGTGGGGTTATTGATTGAAAGATTGCTGAAAGATTCGGGATGGAAGCAGGCCCTTCGGCCCACCAAGTGCACACTGACCCTTGGTCACCCGTTCCATGTTAGCTCCACTTTCTCATCCACTCTCTGTACACTTGCGGCAATTTACAGAGGACAATTAACCTACAAACCTGCACACATTTGGTGTGGAAACCAGAACAACAGGGGGAAACCCACACAGTCACAGGGAGAACATGCCAACTCCACACAGACAGCATCCGAGGTCGGGATCGATCCGGGGTCTCTAGTGCTGTAAGGCAGCAGCTCCATCAGCTGCACATCAGTGCCACCCAGTGTGCAAGGTGTGATGATATTGACAATAGACAATAGACAACAGGTGCAGGAGTAGGACATTCGGCCTTTCGTGCCAGCTCCTCTTCAGGAGTTCTAATCTTTTATTAAGGATTGGGTCGATCTAACTTACATCCTACTTTAGTTTAGTTTAGTTTAGTTGAGTTTAGAGATACTGCTGGGATCGCTGGTCGGTGCGGACTCGGTGAGCCGAAGGGCCTGTTTCCACGCTGTATCTCTAAACTAACATTAGGCCCTATTCTCTGTAAGTATCCACTAGTTCCCTCATTTTAGAGATTATACTGCATCAACCTGTATTTTAAAGACTTATGGGCCTGTCCCACTTAGGCGATTTTTCAGGCGACTGTCAAGTTGCCTGCCAGCAGTCGCCTCAAACACTGGCAACTGGAACGGCGACTGTCAGAGTGGAACACACACACACACACACACACACACACACATCGCTTCCTTCACCAGCCCGTTATGCAGGTGGGGGACAGGGCAAGCGGGGGGAGCGCTGTCTAAAAAATTCACACGGTGCAAAGCCAAGGTGATACAGACACGCACCGCGATGAACAGGAAGGTTGGCGCTGTAATTAAGACGGCTAAGCACAGTGTACGGTAAGTCCTTTAAAAGAGGGGGAGAGGGGGTGGGGGGAGGAGGGAGAAGGAGGGAGAAGGAGTGGAGACAACTTTTAACAAGCCAGAGATACACGGCTGTGAAGCTCGGCGGACATTTAACATTACCGGTTGGTTATCCTTGGTTCTGAAAACTACTGATCACCTTTTATTTTTCCCCAAAGAGCCAATGAAATTCACCGGTCAGCACCTGCTACAACTTACGAGAACCTCCGAGAACCTTCGACCTCCTGGCAACCCACTAGGACTACCTGGCGACCCACTTACGGCACGAGAATTCTCGCTACTCTCCATGGCGGCTTCATTCTAGTCGGCGCTAATTTTACAACATGTCGAAAAATTCGCGGCGACCATAATGAGGCCGTGACCAGTTCCCAGAATACGGGAACTCCTCGAGACCATGAAGGCGACTCCCTGACAACCACCTGCGAACATGTAGCGACCACGTGGCGACTGCATAGTCTCCTGCAGTCGCCTAAAAAGTCGCCTAAGTGGGACAGGCCCATAACTCACCGCACCACCTGAGTCTCCTTTTCTGAATGGGTTTAGATGTTCTCTAGTGACTATTTTGAGTGTGGGTCCCCATCCCCAGACCAAGGTGAAGCAGTTCTAATTCATTTTTTAATGAAGCCCATTGAATTCTGTGGAGTAAGGTCATAATTTACAATGGATTTCCAAAACGCAAGTACAATACCTTACGGTGCTAGAAATACATACCAATGAGTTGCAGCCAAACAAGTCATCCCTCAAGGACAGAGGCTGACGACTGGATTCTGTGTCTTTTCCCTTTTACTCCTCCCCACACTCACTGCATCCTGACATTTATAGTGTTTTTCTGCTCGTTGACATCATCTGTATGTGATGATTACATTGACCAGGCCTTGTGAAGGGCGTGACTTGAATAAGTTAATGAGGGATTTATTTTTCTATTGCGAACATCACAATCTTAATACGTTTACTGTGGAATTTATGGATTGTTTTTAACCATGTTCTTGGGACGGGGGGGGGGGGGGGGGGGGACGGGGGGGGGAGGTCATAATCTTAAGGTTATCATTGTTAGTATTGTTGCTCTTGATAATGTCAATACGATGAGCAGAGTCGCACTGCTTATTTTATTCTGCAATAAGCCTTTAGAACCAGGGGTGAGCCTCGGAACCCATGCTAGAAACCTGTCAGCAAAATGCCTTTTGGGCCTGGATAATCAATAACTATCACATAAGGAGAGACGGCACAGTGGCGCAGCGGTAGAGTTGCTGCCTTATAGCGCTTAAAGATACAGAGACCTGGGTTCGATCCTGACTATGGGTTCTGTCTGTACGGAGTTTGTACGTTCTCCCTGTAACCTGCGTGGGTTTTCTCCGAGATCTTCGGTTTCCTTCCACACTCTAAAGACGTACAGGTTTGTAGGTTACTTGGCTTGGTATAAGTGTAAATTGTCCCTAGTGTGTGTGGGATTGAGTTAGTGTGCGGGGATCGCTGGTCGGCGCGGACTCGGTGGGCTGAAGGGCCTGTTTCTGCGCTGTATCTCTAAACTAAACTAAACTAAACTAAAGGAGGAAGCAAGAGAGAATGGGTGAGAATGGGGAAAGATGGGAATCAGAAGCAGGAAGCAGGGGTGCAGAGACAGGGAACAAACAGGAGGGAGAGAGCCGAAATACTTGCAGAGGGAGAGAGGGGAAGAGAAAGAGAAAGAAGGTAGACTGTGATTTAAGGATGAACAAACACAGACACCTAATCTTTTCTAGGCATTGAATTTTGACTTAGCTCCTTTGATTGAAAACAAGTTTGATCCCCTGCCTGTTTCCAGCCCTGACTTGGAGCCGGTTTGTTACCTAGCTCACCCTCATTCTTTCCATTATATTTTACAGTGGCATTAAATCACAATTAATTCACATTTACTTTATAATTACACAGTTATTCATTATTATTTTAAATTAACTGACAGCCCTAATTATAATGTTAGAAAGTTAAAGTTGTTGATAATGTTATGTTACATTATATTGTAAAATTATATTGTTAATAATGAACACAGCAGTTGATAAAACCTTTTTTGCAGATTTCATTTAATTATTTATGTTTCTATGTTTTTATATCATGTTTTTGCATCAATGTTATTCTTTGAAATAGGCTTTACCTGTGACAATCAAATTTCTTAAGTATTGAAAGCTTTTATTAAGGGTTGAAAGCTTTCAAAAGCAGTTGACATTCCTGTGTCTACTCCCTGAAGAGAGAGATGAACTAATTTAAGAACAACTAAGTAACATCTCAAGTGAATGAACAGTGGGATTTCTTAAGCACAGGTTAAGCTCCAGACCTAACTGATTTCTACCCCATTTCTCTCCCTTAATCCTTGTCAAAAATGTCAATATTCTTACAGTGGAAATAAAATTATTATGCAATGCAATCAATGAGAAATGTGATTTGAACCAACGGGAGTGTGAACTTGGACTATGAGCCCTTGGAAAAATCTAACGGTCTCAGACTGGTCTGAGTTTTACAATCTATTCTAGTCATGGATATTAATGCCACCACTCTTCATGTTTCTCCATGGATATTGCTTTCTCTGAAGAAGGCAATTAATGTTTTCCCCTCAGTTATTGGACAGTAACAGAAGGAACTTCACCATCGGCACAGAAAGGTAAAATGATATTTGAGGGCGTAATGGTAAAACAAACACGGCAATTGATTATCACAATATAGATGGCAGGCAAACTAAGACCCAGAATATAATGATCTCATATGTTACTTAAATAGCAAACCATTCATCCTCAGTACACACCCTGTCCTGTATTTTATAATTTTATTTTTAAAGCATAACTATTTTGCAAGGGCAGTAACCGCAATCTATAAATAAAGCCAGATGATATACTCATACCAAGGGAACACCTTCTTATCCCAAAAAAAGCATCTGCAGCTAAACTGAAAATAATACACCACAGAAAATTGTCTTTAGGAAAACAGTTTCCAAAGGTTGAATCTCTGCAAACTGTAACTCCTTAAGCCAAATGGTGAGTAAACAATAATAATAATAATAATAGATTTTATTTATATAGCGCTTTTCAGGACTCAAAGTCGCTTCCAGTAGAATGGCTGTCAGAAAGATTATCTTAAAATCTGCTATTGAATGCCCTCGTATCATCAAGAACCCACACCATCCTGGCCACACATTCATCTCCATATTACCTTCAGGTAGAAGGTACAGGAGCCTGAAGACTGCAACGACCAGGTTCAGGAATAGCTACTTCCCCACAGCCATCCGGTTATTAAACCTGGCTCGGAAAAAACACTGAACTTTATTAACCAATTAACTGTTATTTGCACTTTATCAGTATATTGATTCATGTGTGTATATATTTATAGAATGCCTTGTAGTCAATGCCTACTATGTTCTGTTGTGCTGAAGCAAAGCAAGAATTTCATTGTCCTATCAGGGACACATGACAATAAACTCACTTGACTTGACTAACCACACCATACATTTGAGCACATAAACACATTGGCTCTTGAGTGTAATGATGAGGGGTGCTGCCTGGCAGAGATGCCTGGGTTAATGTTCTTGGATTCTTCTTGGTCCTCCAAAAATATCCCAAATGGAAGTTAAACTTGAGGTGGCAGAGGGTGGACTTAAGCAAAAAAGGGTTCTTGGAGAAGAAGAGCTACCTTAAATGTAGTTGCGTCTGGTTGGGTAACTATGGTAGGGTGAAGACTATTCCATGCTTTAATTCCATGCGGGGGAAGAATGAATTGCTGTACACATCTGTCTTGGTAGTTGGTATCTCAAATTGGATCGAATGCCCTCGTCTGCTCCTAATAGGTTTGGGTTTGATAATCTATGTCGAGCTGACCATATAACATTTTGTAAAAAACAGGTCAAACGGTGAGCTTCACGTCTGTCTTGGAGAGGGTTCCACCCCAGTGAATTCAGAGGTTTGGTAACACTCGCTTCTCTCTCATAGATATTAGTAACAAATCGAGATGCCTGTCTTTGGACACGTTCGATGGAACTGCCCATCCCCTTGTTTGTGTCAGGGAATGAGATGGAAAGCTACGACAGATGGCGCAATGGGCTAAGTGTTCGGCTGGCAACCGGAAGGTAGCCGGTTCGAATCCCGCTTGGAGTGCATACTGTCGTGTGTCCTTGGGCAAGACACTTCACCCACCTTTGCCTGCGTGTGAATGTGTGTGAATGTGTGTGAATGTGTGTGAGTGATTGGTGGTGGTCGGAGGGGCCGTAGGCGCAGATTAGCAGCCACGCTCCGTCAGTCTGCCCCAGGGCAGCTGTGGCTACAGAAGTAGCTCACCACCACCGAGTGTGACTGAGGAGTGAATGAATAATGCGATGTAAAGCGCCTTGAGTATTAGAAAGGCGCTATATAAATCCCATCCATTATTATTCATTATTACCACCCACAGGCTGCACAAACCCTTCTCTGTGTAACTTTCAAATGACCCTCAAAATGGGTAATCGGAACACTTGCTTGACATACGTAGACAGGAGCTTTTTGGAAAGTTTACATCAGAATCTAATGGAGATCTGGGGATCCATCTGTCGGAGTCCGGCCAGATCTTTGAGCTGCAGCTTCAGCGGCGGTGCAGCACTGAGCGGAGTGGGATATGCGTTACCCGGGTCGCCGTGTGGAGCTGCTGGGACTGCTGACTTCAACATCCTGGAGCTGTTGTCTGTGGAGCTTCCAGCTGCAGCGGCGCTGACTTTAACAACGTGGGGCCCTGGGATCTTTAGCCGAGGTCGCCAGTGTTGGAGCTCCGCCCAGCTCGGCCTGTGGACTTCAGGAGCCGCGGTCACCGGGAGGAAGCGGCCGTTTCAGAACTCCAAGCCGCTGAGAGTGTTCTTCCGAAGCCGGAGTTCCATCATTCCGGCGAGAGGGCCTGAAACATCGGGCTGTCCGTAGCGGCGACTGTGGAGGCCTCAAATAGGCCCCGACCACGGGTGAACATGGAGGAAGTGGACTGAACTTTGCTGCCTTCCCTCACAGTGGGAAACGTTGATCCCGCTGTGGGGGAATGTTTTTTATGTTTAATGTTAAATTCCATAGTGTTATGTTTATTTTATTTGTGTGATGCAATGGCAACTCAAATTTCACTGCACCAATTGGTGTATGTGACAATAAATGTCCTTTGTCCTTTGTGCAATGTGAAAGTCACACACTCCACCTCCTGCTACTGGACAGAGTGTTGCTCAGTGCAATGTATCCCTATCACCCAACCATCAGCAATCTCAATCCAATTCCAAGCTCATTCGCGGATGACACCACCATTGTGGGCCGGATATCAAATAATGACCAGACGGAGTACAGGGAGGAGATTGAGAACCTCATGTCCTGGTGTCAAGACAACAACCTCTATCTCAATGTCAGCAAGACAAAGGAGATAGTGATCGACTTCAGGAAGCACACCGTGGCATGCATTGACTGTGCCAAAGTAGACATGGCTTAAAGCATCACATACTGATGAGTTACCAGCAACTTCTGCTGGACCACCCATATCGAAGCAATGGCCAAGAAAGCACACCAACACCTCTACTTCCTTAGAAGGCTTAGGAAGTTCGGCATGTCCCCAACAACTCTCACCAACTTCTACAGGTGTGCCGTGGAAAGCATTTTATCAGGATGCATCACAGCATGTTTTGCGAACAGCTCCATCCAAGACGGCGTGAAATTGCAGCGAATTGTGGACGCAGCCCAGACCATCACACAAACCAACCTCTCTTCCATTGACTCGATTTACACCTCACGATGCCTTGGCAAGACCAGCAGCATAATCACACTCTGGCCACTCCCTCCCCTCTCCCATCAGGCAAAAGTTATAGAACCAGATTCAGGGACAGTTTCTTCCCAGCTGTTACCAGCCAACTGAACCATTCTATCAACAACTAGAGAGCAGTCCCGAGCTACTCTCTACCTCATTGGAGAAACTCGAACTATGTTTAATCACACTTTACTGGACTTCATCTTGCACTATACATTATTCTCTTTAAAATATATCCATACACTGTGAATGGCATGATTGTAATTGTGTAGTGTCTTTCTGCTGACTGGTTAGCACGCAACAGAAGCTTTAAAGGCCTGTCTCACGAGTCTGCGGTCATTGGCGGCAAAACAGGAACAATCTACCGCTCCTGGGCCGCCCGAGACCGCGGGCTCAGTCAAACGCCCGCCGCCGGGGCCGTGCGGCGTTGTTCCCAACACCGCACGGTGCTAAAATAAAACCAACACTGTTCAAAAATATGTTCTTACCGCACAGCCGCCGCCAGTGAGGCACGAGTGCGGCACGGCCGCCGCCACAGCCGCCGCCAGTGCAGCACGAGCGCCGTGCGTCGAACTTGCACCGCCACAGCCTCCGCCAGTGAGGCACGACCGCCGCCACAGCCGCCGCCACAGCCGCTGCTAGTGAGTCACGTGTGCCGCACGGCCGCCTCCACAGCCACCGCCACAGCGCCGCGATCAGCACAGCCGCCGCCACAGCCCCGCAGATCCGAAATGACGTCATCGCAGTCGGCCCGCACTTTGTTTTTACTTACCGCAAGCTCGTGGGACCAGCCGTACTTAATAACTCGGCCCCCGCGCAGCGCTCCCGCGGCTTAGGCTCGGCGCTCTCGCCGTTGCCGTGCGGTCCCCTCTACCGGCGACGCCCGCTTCACCGCCGATGACCGCAACATTAGGAGGGAGAGATAGATCAGCCACGATTGAATGGCAGAGTAGATTTGATGGGCCGAATGGCCTAATTCTGCGCCTGTCACTTATCACCTTATGACATGAGTTTGAGTTTAGTTTAGAGATACAACGCAGACGGAAACAGGTCCTTCGGCCCACCGAATCCATGCCAACCAGTAATCGCTGCACATTAATACTATCCTACACACACACTAAGGATACCTTTTACATTTATACGAAGCAAATCAACCTACAAACCTGTACGTCTTTGGAGCATGGGAGGAAATCAAAGATCTCGGAGAAAATCCATGTGGTCACGGGGAGAAGGTACAAACTACTTACAGACAGCAGCCATAGTCAAGATTGAACCCGGGTGTCTGGCGCTTTAAGCATTGTGAGGCAGCAACTCTACCGCTGCACCACCATGATTATTCACAGTGTTATTCTATATTTTACTTCGGAGTCACGTGAGTTTTTAGGTCCGTTTGCTGTGGTGGTCTGTTGCGATTTTTTCATGGGCACCATGAACAAAACAGGCAAGGGCAAGAGGCGAGCCACAAAGCTGATAGAGAGCCGCGGGAATGCGGTTGGTGAAGGTTACCTCATACCCCTGTAACAGTCGCCGGCTGGGAGCAGGGCGACTGTGGACTTGTGTATTTAGAAAAAGAACGGAGCCAGCGTCAGTTGGGCGCTAGCCAACATGCAAGTTAGGTCCATGGAGCAAGAGTCAGTTTGGGATTCACCTCCAAGGCTGGATACCACTTTCTGAGTGGATATTCCAAATGGAGAACCTGTACAGAGGTTGCTCCAACAAGACATACTCCAGGAGGAGTGATGTCAGAGCCAGGCTGCAGAAGCCAGGTCAGCAGCACCTAGTAAAGGGCTGTTTGAGAGCACCCTCATTGATGAGGTGCGTGCACAGGGTCAGCAGAGTTCTCCGATACAAGTGAAGACGGCAGCTGCCAGATGTTCTATTTCTGGCAGTACGATTCGCTGCTCTGTGAGAGTTCTGACCCTGACTCTGACGGTGAGGCCGAAAGAAGCGAAGACGGCAGCTGCCAGATGTTCTACTCCTGGCAGTACAATTCGCTGCCCCGTCAGAGTCAGGAGAGCCACTGGGAGAAGAAGTGGCCTCTACGATCAACTATTTTGTCTTCCATCAGCTCCAGTAGCTTACGATGGATGAAAATGCCAAAAAAGCACGAGACCCCAAGGAACTGTGTATTGCTGAAAGTACTAGCAGTGAACCAAGATATAAGGGGTCAGATGGGCGAGGGCATGTGAGCCTAAGAAATAAAACTGCAGAGAATATTGAAGCTGCTGGGTTGAGGAACAACTGCATTTTTGCAAGAACGATGGATGGAGGCCAGGGATGGAGATGCATCAAGAGGCACTAGGGTTGCTATGTAGCACCCACTTCAAGATGAATTGTTTCAGGAAGTATGCCATTCGGCCCACCATCAACCCCAAGTTGCAGCAACTCTGTAAAGCCCAGCAATGTGCAGTCACTCAACTTACTCTTCGGAGAAAAACCTCACGAAACGTGGGAAAGAGTTGGATGATGAGGCAAAAACAGCAAGGTTGATCAAAACATCGATGGTCGGCAAGTCTGTGAAGAGGAGGTATCCTTTTAGACATCATACAGAATCCTGGGCCTACACCAGGAACAAGTCGACCATTGAAGCAGCGTCCTGCAGCGGGAACACGAAAAAGCGTGGGTTTTCCTGCCAGGAGCCAGGGACCACAGGTCACTCAGGTGACAAAGGAGGTAGGTGGACCTGGTTCTCATGGGAACTTATTAAGGCAAAAACAGCCAAATATTGGAAGCAAATTACTTCAGATTCATTATTCTGAGTATTATTCAAAGGTTTCGAATTGATTCGATCCAAATAGTGATTTCCCATCCAGCATGTTCCTAGCAGAACACTCCAATTTCACAAAAAGAAGTGATGGAGGTTCAAGCTGAATTTGAAAACTTGTCTATAAACAAGTAATTGAAAGGTAGGTTTATCAAAACCACCAAATTGTGTTTAAATTTTCTCGACCTAAAAAGGTGAGGAGTACTTTAGATCTGACAAGTCTTTATAATGTTGTGAAGTATAGACACTTCAAAATGGAGACTTTGAGACTGCCAAACAACTTATTTCAAAAGATGTTATATGGCACCTATAAATCTGAAAGATGTATATTACTCAGTGTCTATTCACTTGTAAGATAAAAATATTTGAAATTTATCTGAATGAAACAATTATGGCAATTCAAAGTTCTGTCTAATGGGTTAACTTCAATTCCTAGAATTTCACTAAATTGGTAAAACCAATTTTTGGGGCTAATTAGAGTCCAAGGACAGATGTTGATGGCTTACATGGATGATGTCCTAATTAGGACGGACAAGAGAATTAGTGAGTTATCTCTCTCAATTGTTCAATCCACTTTTGAAAGTTTTGGGTTTAATTCATCCAGAGAAATCAAGGTTAACGCCACTTACAACAATTGATTATTTTAATTTCACAATTGATTAAATTAACATGGTAGTAATTTTACCCAGGGTAAAGGGTAGAGCTGATTGATGGTTGCATTGAGCTGTTGAAAAAGCAACAATCTTCAATTAAGACAGGTGGCCAGCTTGCTAGGAAAATTAATGTTATTTCCAGCAATACAATATGGGCCATTGCACTACCAGCAGCTACAGACGGCAAAAAGAAAAGGCACTAAGATGCATGGCTGCCATTTTGATAGGCCATGCAGTTAAACAACAAATGCTGCTTCTGATTTGCAGTGGTGGATTTAACATGTCTCCAGTAGTTCGAGCAAGATACTGATTGAACAGCATTCCATGGTCTTACAGACTGATGTCAGTGCACTAGGATTGGTGCCACTGAAATGGTATCCATCTGTGGACAGATGGAATATGGAAGAGGCATTATTTTTTGCAGACATGGAGAATCAACGTTTTACAGCTGTTGGAAGGCTTATGAGCTCCAAGCTTGTTGTTAATACAACTAATCTGCATGTTCAGCTTCAAATTAACAATACTACAGCAATGGCATGTATTAATCATATGGGTGGAATTAAGTTGGTGTCATGTGACAAATTGGCTAATCAAATCTGGACTTGGTGTGTTGACAAATATTTGGTTTCAGCTATTTATCTACCAGGTAGATTCAATATAGTAGCAGACAGCAGGCTACGGGAATTTCCATGATAACAAAGAATGGATGTTGAATCTTAAAATGTTAATGATATAGTAATCAGATTTGGGAAGCCAGATACGACTTGTTTCCATCCAGACTCAATCACCAGTTACAGAGATATGTGTTATGGGAACTACATCGGGAGACAGTAGCGATTGATGCTTTCTCTCTACATTAGGGTGGTATGTTTTTCTATGCATTTTCAATCATTCTGTCTCATAAACCGGTGTCTGCTTAAAATGAAGCAGGATGCTGCCTCTGGGGTACTGGTGGTACTGGACTGGTCTACGCAGCCATGTTTCCCTTTGATATTGGAATTAATGACACAGTTTCTGATAAAGGTTCCCAAAAGAAGGGATTTACTGGTGTATCCGATAATTGGAGAGTAACATCTGTTATGTGCTTGTATCGATCTGTTAATTTGCAGGTTTTAAAAAGAGGATTGTCTGGGCATACTGTGGACATGCTTACAGCAGTCTGGCGGAAGAGCACTCAAAAGCAGTACATTTGCGAATCTGAGGTTGTGACTCTGTAAATGCTGCTTTCCCATTATGTAAAGAATGGGAAAATTTTCTGTGTACAAAAGAATATTGAATGTTGTACGGCACATGTCTCAAATGTCTTAGGTTTTCTCAACACTCTATTATGAGGGGTTGAGTTATAGTGTGGTTTATTCAGCCAGAAGTACATTGTCCTTGTTTTTTATTGATGGGGTCGGAAAGACATCCTGTTGAGTCTCGTTCTTTCGTTTCCAGATTAATGAAAGGAATTTTAATTCCAGAACTAAACCTAGGTATGGCAATCTGGAATATAGAGTGGTTTTAAGCTACTTCATCAATGGACTCTTGGTACGATTCTAATTTTGGCCAAATTCAGCATGAAGGTAGTCATGCTTATGGCACTTGTAACAAGCACAGAGAGTGCAGACATTACAAAAGTTACAGATACACAGGATGGAAGTATCTCAGGATAATGTTATGTTTTACATTTATGACCTACTCAAACGAAGTAGGGTCAAGTGTGACAGGATTCACGAGTGTTTTATTAGTGTATTCCATGGATCCATGTCTATGTGTTAAGACATATTTGTTGCAATACATTGAGGCTACAAAGGTCTTATGAAATATGAAAACAAGATTGTTTATCATTCACGAAAAACCATACAAGATAGTGTCAGTTCAGACTATTTCAAGATGGTTAAAACAAGTCTTGGTTGCTGCAGGTGTGAACATTGATGGTTTTACATCCCATTCGATTTAGCAGCAACATCGGCGGCCAGGGCAAAGGACGTCCCGTCGACCATATTCTCGCAGCCGCCGGGTGATCTAATAAGTTGGTGGTTCAACACTTTTACCATCGGCCTATTGCCAATGCGGGGCTGTTTGCAGATACTATATTAAGTTCTGCTTAAATTCACCTGGGTTAACGGGGATACTGTTAATTCTATTATTCAAATAAATGAATTACTGCATTTTTTCATGCAAATGTCATTAATGCATCATTGATTATTTCTCGTTCCGAGTCAATCAATGCAGTGAGAAGCCGGGATTTGAATCTGCGGCATGAAATCACAAAGCTTTAAAGTCTTCACGTAGTCACTCACGTGACTCCGAAGTAAAATAGTAAGATTAAATGAGAACTTACCAGTTTGAAGTTTGATCTTTATTTTATGAGGAGTTACGTTGGTGATTACGTGCCCACCACGCCCAACCCTCTTTCATAAAGGTCAGCTGGAAGTTCTAAAATGTACTCGTTTTTACTATGTTACTATATTACTTCGTTATTGGTGTTTTGTGATTTCACACCGCTGCTTTGAAGATTGACGCGCAGGCACCCTGACGGGTCTTCTTCACGTCTTCACCAACGTAACTCCTCATAAAATAAAGATTAAACTTCAAACTGGTAAGTTCTCGTTTAATCTTACTATTAACTAATAGATGACACAAACATTTTGGTCCGTGGCACAAATTACAGGGGACAGGGGACAGGCCAGCCAGCAGGGGCAGGCACAGCTGTATTGCCGTATCCCCATGGGGGAGAGAGTATCTGCCATAAATGGAGCAGCAGTTAATGCGCTCATGTCCAGCAATGGAGCTGTAACCAAAGTAGAAGACAGTAATCAGATACCTCATCCTCCGCCCCCCCCCCCCCCCACCTCACTCCGACATATCACCTCCTTCTCAAACACATTCTTCTGAGACCAATGTGTAGCAAGGATCTGCAGATGCTGGTTTACACTGAAGAAAGGCACAAAATGCTGGAGTAACTCAGCGGGACAGGCAGCATCTCAGGAGAGAACAAATGGCAGATGGAACGTCGCTCATTCCTCCTATCCAGAGATGCCGCCTGTCCCGCTGAGCTACTCCAGCATTTTGTGTCCCTCTTCCGAGACTAAACTGAACTGATTCACAAAGCAGAGAGAGAAAGAACACACCTCAAAATCTGTTCCCCAAACCCCTCCTTTCTCCACTGTTTACCATTCACTTATGAAGTAGTCAATATCCTATTTAGAAAGAGGAATGAATATTTCAATGGAAACCTATCATGACTCAATGTAACATTCCCACCGATTGGCTCACACCAGATTAGTTGAGCATGTTGTGTGGTCCCCTGGTTGGACAAATAGAAGCCTGGCACTAAGGTTATGCACAGGGGTGATTAATTCTCCCTTCCCGGCACTTTGGCAATGCTTTATTTACCCTGACATATTTATAAAGCTGGCTTGTAATGCTCATTATGTGCTGCAGTTTACATGTGGCATTGCAGCCAAGCAGACCGTGTGATGGTTGGCAGCAGAGAGAGGTAAGGTGTGCTCCTCCGTTACATGGGAAACTCAGGAGGTCAGATTTGAATAATTCGCTGGATAGAGTGCTGAGAAGATTTATGGGGATGTTGCCAGCACTCAGGGGGCCTGAGCAATAGTTTGGGGCGAAGGAGACAAGGGACGATCTTATACAGTTGTAAAAAATCAAGCGAGAAATAGACAGGATTAATGTATAGTCTTTTACCCAGATTGGGGGAATCAAGAACCAGAGGTTCCTCTCATGTTTAAGGTGAGAAGAGAAAGATTCAATAGGAGGTTTCGGCCCGAAACGTTGCCTATTTCCTTCGCACCCACTGAGTTTCTCCAGCACTTTTGTCTACCTTTGATTTTCCAGCATCTGCAGTTCCTTCTTAAACAGAGATTCAATAGGAACCTGAGGGGCAACTTTTTCACATGGAGGCTGGTGGGTATATGGAATAAATGGAATAAAAGTAGTTGGCAGGAACTATAACAGCATTTAAAAGACATTTGGGCAGGTACATGGATAGGAAAGGTTTTGAGGGCTATGGGCTAAACGTGGGCAGGTGGGATGAATGTAGATGAATAGTAAGATTAAATGAGAACTTACCAGTTTGAAGTTTAATCTTTATTTTATGAGTTACGATGAGCGATTACGTGAAGAAGGCCCTCAGCCCGCATGCGCGTCATTCTTCAAAGCAGCGGTGTGAAATCACAGATAACAGTTGTTGAACTGAACATAGTAAGATTGGAGAGAAGTAGAACTACCAGATGACCTTTATGATATGAGGGTTGGGAGCGGAGGGCACGTAATCGCTCATCGTAACTCCTCATAAAATAAAGATCAAACTTCAAACTGGTAAGTTCTTGTTTAATCTTACTATTTTACTTCGGAGTCACGTGAGTGACTACGTGAAGATTTCAAAGCTCTGTGATTTTCATGCCGTGGATACGAGTCCATGCGTCACACACTGCATCAGTTGACCAATAATGAGTGAAAATAATTAATGCATTCAGACATGACATAGATTTAAATATACTGATGCTTTAATGAGCAAATAAAAATAGTAGTGACCCCTCTCATCCAGGGGGAAACTATAAAACAGAATCTAAAATGGAATTGGCAAAAAAAACCCGGTCTGGCAATGGGTTTATTATAAAACCTTTGGAACGTTAGTTCATTTGACCATCTTGCAGCCGCTAGGATGTGGTCAAGAGGGACGTCCATTACCCTTGCTGCTGACGTTGATGCAGCCCTGGTGGAGTGAGATTTAAAAACGTCAGTGTCCACTCCTGCACAAGCCAGAACCTGTTTTAACCACCTCGAAATGGTCTGTACTGACACCTTATTATGAGGTTTTTTGTAACTAATGGACACAGTTGATTCGGAGCCTCTGAGGATCCTGGTGACCTTGATGTACTGTTGTATATGTGTAACTACACACAACCGAAGGTCCATAGGGTATGCCATGGAAACTAGTTTGAGCCCTGACACCCCTGGTCTGCTCTGCTTGATTAAATCATAAACAAAAAAAGTTATATTATTTACAGATGAAACCATCCTGTCCAGTCGCAGTTTCTGCAACGCCTGGACCCGTTGCGCTGAAACCAGCGCCATGAGCATGACCACTTTGAAAGTGAGTTTGGGCAAAGACAGGGATGAAGCTGGAGCCCACTGGCGAAGCAGCGTGAGCACCATGCTCACATCCCATATCTCCGTGTACCGGGGCCTGGAGGGAGTAGAGTTAAAAATACCCTTCATGAACCTGGATATCAAAGGGTGAGACCCAACAGAGTGGTGTCCCGATCCCAGCAATAAGTATGATGATAATGCACCCCTGGCACTATTTATGGCACTATAACTTAGTTTCTCATCAAAATATAGTGTTGAGAGGAATTCCAACACATCCGTTATGCGTGCCGTGTCATAAGATATGTTCGACTGTTAACAGAACATCTCCCATTTCTTGATATGAGAGATGTACTGTTTCTTGGTGCTATCCCTTCAGGCCGCAGTTATCACGTCCACCGTACGATCTGATAGTCCGAGCCCCAGGTACGGTCTCCTCAGAATCTGCAAACCAATAAATTAATTCGGTCATGTAGTGGATGGTTCTCCCCAGTCACAGGGTGAACCAGCAGATTTCTGCTTTTGGGGACAGCCATAAAAGGCTGTGTTATCATTCCCAGGATGAGTGGGAACCATGGCTACTAAAATGGGAGTTAGGTACTACTAAAATGCCAGAGGCGGAGTCTTGCTTGATCTTAACCAAGCACTGACTGATGAGGCAAAATGGGGGGAATGCATACAAAAATATTCTACC
>CM075977.1:101398383-101467098 GCA_038087875.1 Malacoraja senta
ATGGGAACGATTTTCTGCGTACAAAAGAATATTGAATGTTGTACAGCACATGTCTCAAATGTCTTAGGTTTTCTCAACACTCTATTATGAGGGGTTGAGTTATAGTGCGATTTATTCAGCCAGAAGTACATTGTCCTCATTTTTTTATTGATGGGGTCGGAAAGACATCCTGTTGAGTCTCGTTCTTTTGTTTCCAGATTAATGAAAGGAATTTTAATTCCAGACCTTCTAAACCTAGGTATGGCAATCTGGAATATATAGTGGTTTTAAGCTACTTCATCAATGGACTCTTGGTACGATTCTGATTTGGACCAAATTCAGCATGAAGGTAGTCATGCTTATGGCACTTGTGACAAGCACAGAGAGTGCAGACATTACAAAAGTTACAGATACACAGGATGGAAGTACCTCAGGATAATGTTATGTTTTACATTTATGACCTACTCAAATGAAGTAGGGTCAGGTGTGACAGGATTCAAGAGTGTTTTATTAGCATATTCCATGGATCAATGTCTATGCGTTAAGACATATTTGTTGCAATACATTGAGGCTACAAAGGTCTTGTGAAATATGAAAACAAGATTGTTTATCATTCACGAAAAACCATACAAGGTAGTGTCAGTTCAGACTATTTCAAGATGGTTAAAACAAGTCTTGGTTGCTGCAGGTGTTAACAGTGATGTTTTTACATCCCATTCGATTTAGCAGCAACATTGGCAGCCAGGGCGAAGGACGTCCCGTCGACCATATTCTCGCAGCCGCCGGGTGATCTAATAGGTTGGTGTTTCAACACTTTTACCATCGGCCTATTGCCAATACGGGTCTGTTTGCAGATACTATATTAAGTTCTGCTTAAATTCCCCTGTGTTAAAGGGGATACTGTTAATTCTATTATTCAAATAAATGAATTACTGCATTTTTTCATGCAAATGTCATTAATGCATTATTGATTATTTCTCGTTCCGAGTCAATCAATGCAGTGAGAAGCCGGGATTTGAATCTGTGGCATGAAATCACAAAGCTTTAATGTCTTCACGTAGTCACTCACGTGACTCCGAAGTAAAATAGTAAGATTAAACGAGAACTTACCAGTTTGAAGTTTGTTCTTTATTTTATGAGGAGTTACGTTGGTGATTACGTGCCCTCCACGGCCCAACCCTCTTTCATAAACGTCAGCTGGATGTTCTAAAATTTACTCGTTTTTACTATGAAGATTTGACACGCTGGCGCCCTGATGGGTCTTCTTCACGTAATCACCAACGTAACTCCTCATAAAATAAAGATCAAACTTCAAACTGGTAAGTTCTAGTTTAATCTTACTGTTCATATACTGTGGTGAAAGCTAAAGTCCCTCAGCAATCGCACTGCACTCCCAGCCTTCCGGGAGTGGGCAATGACTTCAATGACGCAAGGGGGTGGAGGAATGTTAGTCGCAGTAGGAGGGTTGTTTGGCGGGGGGTTTGAGCTCCAGTATGGCTGTCCTGGCAGCAAACCTGAATGGCATGCAAATCGATGTCACTCTCTGCCTAAGCTGCATACTTGTGGTAGATGCTTACTCCTTACACAGTAACACGAGAACATTAGTAATAGGAATGGTAGTAGGCCTTACAGCCCCTCGAGCCTGTTCCATCATTCAACCATATCTTTGACCTCAATTCTATTTTCCTGCTGGTCTCCAGAACCCTAGTGTACTCCTGAGTGTTGAATATACATCAGTGATTCCCTCCCCAACATGACAGTCAGGGTGTAGTTTGCTAGATTGGGACTGACTTGGCATCTGTGCCAAAAATAACTTAACTGCGCATAGCCACATTTTGCAGCCGTTGTTCCACCACAGTTTATGGCGTCTTGATGTGTTCAAAATGGATGCAATATTTCCTATGTTAAAGCACTGATTAAAATGTTTAAACCTTTTGTTGCTTCTAAAAACAGTTTGGAACAATGTGCGGTACTTTAAAAACAGATTTAAATACAGATCACAATGTACAGTGATTCGGGGGAATGGATTGGCAAGAAAACTTTCTTCACCCAATGTCAAAATTGCTGATTAGAGGACAAATTCAAGTTGTTTTTCCAAACGGGGTAATATATATTACAGGATGGCTATTTATTTTTATACTAATAAACAGTTCTATCTGCAGTAAATGCAGTTTTTAACATTTTATTCGTCTGCTGAAAAGAAACAAAATAAATCTGTAAAATCAGGAAATAATAAAGCAGGGAAATGAAAGAAAGTATTGAGCATAATTTGAACTCGCATCTGGATTATGTTTAGTATTAACTAATAATGTTTCAGAATAAAGCTCGATCATTAGTTGTGCCACATTGGAAAGAATGTGGACTGTCTCACATATTATTTATTGGTTTCTCTACACCCAAATTACATTAAAAATAACTGTTCATTCAACTTTCCACAGGCAATGCCTTGTGAATACAGTGCTTATCAAATGTGGCAGATTTACTGTAGGCTCCATAGGAACACAACATTACGATTACCTTAGGTGCTATTTTGCATTGGATTCGGTGCTGAATGCAAATTGCTTGGTGCCAATTCAGACCTTCCCATTGACATTCAGTGGGGTTTTGCACAACAAGTTCTTCTCAAAAAACAGCACGTGTGTCCGAATGTCCTACGGACATAAGATGTGTGTCCATCAGACTAATTGAATTGAAGAATCACATTGACCAGCACAATGATTGACTGGAGAGAAGAAATAGGTGACGTTTTGGGTCGAGACCCTTCTTCGAAGGATCTCTGAAGAAGGGTCTCAACCCGAAATGTTGCCAATTCTTTCTCTCCAGAGATGCTGCCTGTTCCGCTGAGTTACACCAGCTTTTTGTTTCTATCTTCAGTTTAAACCAGCATCTGCAGTTCCTTCCAGACACAATGATTGACTGGTTGGAAACTGGCGGGTGAGTTAATGTAATTCAAATCAAGAAAATAAAGTAAAATAAAGAAAGGTGTACATTGATTGGTTGCATCATAGCCTGATTCTGCAACTTAAATGCTCAGGAATCAAGAAGATTGCAAAATAAGGTGAACACTGCCCAGTCCATCATGGGTTCGGACCTCCCCACCCTCAAAAGGATCTACAGGAGTCACTGCCTCAAAAAGGCAGCAGCATCATCAGAGACCCACACCACCCTGGCCGCTCCTGTCATCGGGAACAAGGTACAGGGGCCTGGAAACTGTAACATCGAGGTTCAGGAGCAGCTTCTTCCCTACAGCCATCAGGCTATTAACACCACAACCTTCACATAAGCTCCAAACTACATTGGAGCATTTCTTTTGTCTTTGGTGTAAACTTACAGAATACTATGTTCACCTTATATGTCTGATATTCCAGATATATCTGTGGTGCTGCTGCAAGGAAGAATCTCATTGTCCCGTTTCCGGAGTTATGACAATAAAACACTCTTGACACTTGAGTTGGGAAGGAACGGTAGAAATAAATGGTACAAAAAAAGTAACATGAAATGATTCTTTGAATGGATCTTAATAACTAACACATGCTGGAAATGGACTACATTTATGAAGGTAAATTTTCAGTGTCCGAAAAGCAGTTTGTCAGTATGCACTACCATGGCCTCACAAGATTACTTGTGTTAAAATGAATGAGCCCCATAACATTTTCTAAAAAGGTTTGTCTTATGAAAACATTAAATATAATAATAATAACAATAATAAACTTTATTTCGGACTCAAGGTCCAGACAAGGGACAACATTACAAAAAAATTCATTGCATATTAAAAAAAACATCATAAAGTACATATAAAATCTTAGTATATCACTTATAAAAGTTAAATCATAAATTATATATTAACAAAAACCACAATACATGAATTAAAATCCAGAATAAAAGAATGATCAATGTCCTACAACGAGACAACGATACCAGTGTCTCCACAACAGATTGGTAGCGTGTAGTGCTAAACCTTATGTTTGACAAGGCCACAATAATTACATTTTTAGAGTCATTTATCCTGCAAATGAATTTATACATATGATTTCTTAGGATAGCTTCTAATGTACTGACTCCTGCAGCCACAAACATCTTACTAGCACTACCTGTCGGAGAAATAATGCGGTTGGACAACGGCTTCTGGAATCCTGCATTTATCAACAAGTCCAGAGTTAAGGGCCTGTCCCACTTTCACGACCTAATTCACAACCTCTGTTGAGTTTGCCCTTGACTCATACTCGCAGCATGGTCGTCACGAGGTCGTAGGAGCTCGTAGGTAGGTTGTAGGTAGGTCGTGATGCTAGTCGTAGGTACTCGTGGCATCAAGTAGGTCGGGGCGTTTTTCTAGCCTGATGAAAAATGTCCACGAGTAAAAAAGGTGGTGAATTAGGTGGTGAAAGTGGGACAGGCCCTTTACTGGACCTTTCTGGCTGATTCACAGAGAACACAGTTCATCTCTCTCTCTTAATTTTACAGCAAAAATCCTCACGTACAGCAGAAGTTTAACCTGGTTGAAATAGAATCACAAAAGGTTACTTCAGCTCTGTCAGAAAATATTTGTTCAAATGATTTCTTCCAAATACTTACCAAATGCTAACAAGCAGAAATCAATACATATGTGCAACCATAGAAAATGCTTTGATGGTACCAAAATGAAACAGGACTAAGAACTGGAAAAGCAAATTAAACACAACAAGGTACTCCCTTTTCAAAAAGCCACCTCCATCCAGAATTTTTTTTTAATCATGTGCTTCACTTTAATTGGCAGGGTAGGAGCAGAAAGGCTGTTTTTTGGGGGAACTTCGGGCATAGTTTCAAAATAATGGATCAGCTATTCAGAACGGAGGAGAATTTCTTTACACAGCATGTTGTAAATCTTAGAATCGAAATGGAGTTACGAGCTGCATTATTTAGATTTCTATCACGACTCATGCCCAGCCAATATGTGACTTCATCTGTGCCAGGGCAGGAGGATGAGTAGAGACTCAGTATTTTCTTGCATTGGTGCAGGGAACATTAGTGAGCTCTGCTCATACATATTTCAGTGGTTAGCTCAAATATGGTTTTAATAAAGCTTCAATAGTCATTTGGGCAGCAAGTGTTAGGGAGAATGGGTGGGATGAGTCGAGAGGGAGAGGAAATTAAAGGGGTAGGAAACATGTTGGGTGAAATGAATGTAAAGAACAGGCCGGTAAATAAAGGATCATGTATGGTATTATTTCAGAACGTAACAACAAAAGAAATGTAATGGAGAACATTCCTACTCTCAGATCAATTTAAAGTTCATTTATACTTTTGCTAGAATATCAAAGTTTATAGCATTACACTTTCACTATTCTTGTTATTTTTTTTCAGATGATGTGAAATTTCTGTGCATGTCTTTGAAATAATGTTAAGGGCCTGTCCCACTTTCACGACCTAATTCACGACCTCTGCCCTTGACTCATACTCGCAGCATGGTCGCTACGAGGTTGTAGGAGGTCGTAGGTAGGTCGTAGCAGGTCATGATGCTAGTCGTATCCAAAGAAACTAGAGGAGCAAGATAGACCACTCCTCCGAAATCCAATGGAGTGACGTGTAGTACATAACGGAACGTCACGGCCGCCATTTTTTAATGCAAAACGCGACATCTTTGGTAGCGGGGACGGACTCCACAGATATACAATCTGCGCTTACATCAGGTCGCAGGGAAGAGCAAAGATACTGGAGGCTCCTCTAGTATCTTTGTGGGAAGAGGACGTTTCCTCCACTCCTGAGTTGATCCAGGACTGATTCTCGGTCCCCCGATACCAGATGAAGACTGCCGGCACCAGGCTCTCTGTACGGCGGGAGAGCCTCAAGCGTCGGCGCCCCCGAGGCAGCGGGCAATGCTCCTCTCGTATCTTTGGTGTAATCCGTTCCAAAGATTGATCCGCTCTATCATCTTTGGTGTAATCCGTGTTGTAGGGAACAGTGTTTTATATAGCATCTATCACTTCACATATTTAGTTAATATTATTGTAAATATTATTATTATTATTGTAAATTGCAGTCCGGTAAAATGGCGTCAACACTCACCCATGTCATACTATGCTTTTTTCGCAGAGTGGCGCATCTTGCTCTGCTCTATAATCTTTGGTCGTATCTACTCGTGGCATCAAGTAGTTCAGGGCGTTTTTTCAACATGATGAAAAATATCCACGAGTAAAAAAGGTCTTGAATTAGGTCGTGAAAGTGGGACAGGCCCTTTAGTTTAGTTTAGTTTAGAGTTACAGTGCGGAAACCGGCCCTTCGGCCCACCGAGTCCGCACCGACCAGCGATCCCCACACATTGACACCATCCTACACATTATGGGCACCTTACATTTATACCAAGCAAATTAACCTACGAACCTGCAGGTCTTTGGAGTGTGGGAGGAAACCAGTCAAGTCAAGTGAGTTTATTGTCATGTGTCCCTGGTAGGACAATAAAATTCTTGCTTTGCTTGAGCACAACAGAACATAGTAGGCATTTACTACAAGGCATTCTATAAATATATACACAATGGTCAATATACTGATAAAGTGCAAATAACAGTATTGGCTAGTAAAGTTCAGTGTTATGTCCGAGCCAGGTTTAATAGCCTGATGGCTGTGGGGAAGTAGCTGTTCCTGAACCTGGTCGTTGCAGTCTTCAGGCTCCTGTACCTTCTACCTGAAGGTAGTAGGGAGATGAGTGTGTGGCCAGGATGGTGTGGGTCCTTGATGATGCTGCCAGCCTTTTTGAGGCAGCAACTGTGGTAGATCCCCTCGTGAGGCAGCGACTGTGGTAGAACCAAAGATCTCGGAGAAAGGTCACGGGGAGAACGTACAAACTCCGTACAGACAGCACCCGTAGCCGGGATTGAACGCATGTCTTTGGCGCTGTAAGCGCTGTAAGGCAGCAACTCTACTGCTGTAGAATCTTAACTGCACTGAAGAAGGTCATTTGTGTTCTATTCTAATCAGTCCCATTCTCCACATTCTCCACACATTGTTCTGTAATATGTTCTCATGTGTTTACCCAATTCTCTTTCGCAAACTCTGATTGATTTTTCCCACATGGTAGCCATGATTTTCATAAAAACGGTTTTCCTCACATCTCCCCAGTATCGTTCATCCTTCGAGCACATAGATTTGACAATAAAGAGCACTGTTTGGCCTTATAAAGATAATTGGATAATGATAAAGGCCATAAATGGAGATGGCTGATTTGTTTCATAAGGTGCTAATCAAATTAAATGATCGAGTATTCAGGAAAATTACAACTTTTACTCACGCCCTATGTCAATTTTTACTTTTGTTTTTAGCAGTTGATCAAACATTAAAATCTTCAAATGGTGGCATTTGTGGGACGTTGCTTCATCTGCCATAGATACCCATTAGATGTCTGAAGTCTGGCACTGAAAATCAGATTAAATGCAGCAAAATTACTGCCATAGGGTGGTTGGTAAATAATTCTTAATTGCTGTAAACGATAGCTGATATTTTTTCAGAAAAGCATTTGAGCAGTCATTTAACTAAACGGAGTTAAATCGTCATTTAACTAAATGCAGTTAAATGTTACCAAATGCTCATTTCTCTTCGAGTGGACATTTGGGCAGTAACTATTTTCCCTGTGATCGACAATAAACGTTACAGAAAGTTGATGCTGGAAATTGCTAAAATCTTTGAGGAGTAGCCTCGATGCACACCTATTTGATGGATTGCTGTCAGTACAATCGTTTAGCCAAGTTCTCCGTCTAAGTTAGACCCCACTGCACTTTCTATCTGAAATCATTAATTTAATATGGTCTTTAACATTGAATTTCACTGTACCTTAATTGGTACATGTGACAATAAACTGACCTTTGAACATTTGTACCAACAGCGTTACATTCTTCCAGGATTAACTTGATTGCCATTTTTATTTATTCTTTCAGTGGGCATCGGTTGTGATTAGTCCCAACCCTAATTATTGCTGAACTGAGAGGTAGTTAGGTTTCAACTACATTGCTGAGTGGGGAATCACACATAGACCAGCCTAATTATGGATGACAGACTTCTTTCCCTACAGAATATTAATAAACTAGATGGGGTTTAATGATAATGCAGTCATTCATATCCCCAGGTAATTCTATACCTCTCTTTCTATGGAAACGCTAATAAAGGCTCCTTCCCCTGCAACTGGAGATGTTAGTTTAGTCTTCTACTCCCGCGTTAACCTGTACTTTGAAGCTGAACCAGCACTCGAAAATTTGGCTGAAAATGCAGTGGCAGGGCTTTTGCTTTCAAAGTGCCGTGGAATTGAATTGTATGTAAAATTGCACTTGATAACGTGGGGTGTACATAGGCAGGTCACTAAAATCATTTTACTACAAGGATTCATATGCGTGACATGCTGAGATCTGGAGCTCACCGGATACTGGGCCGCGATACCAGTCATTGTACGATTCACCTTTGTCACCATTGCTCCAATGAAAAACTGTAGGCCACGCATCGGAAAGCAGATATTTGCAGACAAAGGCAATCCACAATCTGGTTACACCTAAAGAAATACTTATGTCTTTTTACAAGAGACAGATGTTGATGAGCTTAGTTGAGCTCCACGAATGGAACTGAATCGATGTTAATTGTTCGTCTGAACTGTTGTATATTTTTGGATTGTGAAGTGGTGCTCGCTAACGTTCAGACGATCTTTGCAGATGGCCTGTTGTCATGGTCCTGAAGTCATCATTGGAGTCACACCTGCCCTTCATGCTTGCCTCCTGTTCTTCTTAGTTCGGCACCTCAAGCTGTCTACTGTAGTAAACAAAGGTCGCAGTTGTGCACTGCTGCTTTAAGAGGTCCAGACATTACCTCATCTTATGCCACACTTCCTGAAATTACCTGAAGATTATTGTACTCAACTGCAAAAAAAAAAATCACAAATCAATTTGCTTTTGTGCTCAAAATTTTGCGTGGAATGTCCTAATTGAAATATGTCTCCAACAGTGCAAGGAAATATTAGCATGGGCTCAATGCATGGCATTATTTTTGTGTGTGGTTTCAGACTTCAATAAGTATCTACCTTCCTTTGCTTTTGGGTATCTCTCTCCGAATGAAAGATTGATGAAACCTGATCATAATAGTCTCCATAGCTTTAAGGATGGGGACATTGCTTTTCCCTAATAAAACCATGAAGATGAGTAAGATGCCACTGCGATGTAGAGGCATTTTGTCACACTCTCTTAATTTTACACACATCAAAATCAGCACTTCGTTTGACTCAGATTAGCTATATGTAACCTACCAGAACATGAGCACAACTGGCATGATTGTCCCGAATTTGTTGAGCTGCAGTTATCCATTGTAGAGCGCTACAAAACATTTTGAGAGACCTTGAGCCTTTTGCATTATTTTGAATATTTAGAATCCTATATATCAAATATTTATGCAACGTTTCTGCTGCCTCATGCCTTGTGGCATGTGGGAAATGCATTCTTCTGCCTTAACCCAGCACCCGTACTAATCCAGAATCATCTATCTCTGCCTTAAAAATATCCACGGACTTGGCCTCCGCAGCCTTCTGTGGCAACACTTGCACTTCTATTTGTGTGTAGGCACAAGGAACAGCAGATGCAATCTTCAACAAAATATACAGTGCTGGAGGAACTCAGCAGGTCAGCACGCTGCGGAGGGAAGGGATTGGCGACTTTTCCTGAGAGATGTTTCTTCAATCTGATCTGCTTTGTTACTCCTGCACATATGCTGCTTGATCCTGGGGGCTCAAGTCTACATCCTGGGGGCTTGAACATTGAATTCTCCCAATTCTGCTAGCCCTTGCTGTCCCTTCCCCTTCATCAGCCATCTGGTTGTCTCCTCCCCTCCCCCAGCCCTCGGGCTCCTCCTCCGCCTTTTTCCTTTTTTCCTTTCTTCTCCCCACCCCCTATCAGTCTGAAGAAGGGTTTCGGCCCGAAACGTTACCTATTTCCTTCACTCCATAGATGCTGCTGCACCCGCTGAGTTTCTCCAGCATTTTTGTGTACCTGCTGCTTGATGTGTTGAGTTGCATCAGCTCTTCGTGTTTTGTTCTGTTTGTGTGTATCTTTCTTTCTTGGTATCTACTAATACTAAGACAGATTCCACTATACTCATTATTTTTTTTCAGATGATTGTGAAATTTCCGTGCATGTCATTGAAATGATTTTTGTTCAGTTTAATTTAGTGATACAGTGCGGAAACAGGCCCTTCGGCCCACCGAGTCCGCACCGACCAGCAATCCCCGCACATTAACACTATCCAACACACACTAGGGTCAGTTTACATTAATACCATGAACCTACAAACCTGTACGTCTTTGAAGCGTGGGAGGAAACCGAAGATCTTGGAGAAAACTCATGCAGGTCATGGGGAGAAGGTACAAACTCCGTACAGACAGCAACCCGGGTCTCTGGCGCTGTAATGCAGCAACTCTACCGCTGAGCCATCGTGCCACCATGCCTTTAGTTTAAATTAATGTTTAGATTTTATTCAGAAGATGCCTAAATTAAATTAGTTTCTGTTATGAATGAACGTTGCTTAATTGGTTAAATGTACTCGGGAAGTGACAACTTGCATTATGTCATGGGTGGAAATGCATTGGCAGAAAGCTGAGATGAGAACTGAATAGTGCAGTGGGTGTATCTTCATCGTCAACTACTGCCATGTGGTTCAAATCATGCATTTCTGACCTACAATGACAAATTACAGCTCCCTCTTTCTTCTGACTTAATTCTAAGCCCAGATGAACCCAAAGTCAACATGGAGATAGATTGAATGTAAAAATTATGCTTATGAGAAACGTTGACTGTTTTTGAATGGAAAACATGTAACTTCTTACATTTGGGGTGTTTGTCTGTGCCTGGCGGCTTAACAGGTTTGGGGGCACAGAGGATAACCTGTATCGAGCTATGCTATTCATGACCTCTGACCCCCACTGCCTTCACATTTTTCTTTTGACTTTCTGACCTCCGGCTACTATGTTGACCCGTGATCCATTAAACAGATGGGTTTCCCTTTGTGCATCTATTTATGTTACTTGATGTAGGAAGAATGAAGTGGAGGCCGAAAAATAACCTGGCTCAGCATTCCGAGACCTATCCATTGGAACATCTGCGCTGGAATGTACAGGTAGGTTCTGCCGAGCCCAGCGCTTTCACACGTCTCCGTCAGTGGTGAATGTTCTAATGCATCCTTATCAGTTGTGTAGCCTGAATGCCATCTTTCTCGGCTCATACCTTCCATGGTCTGATTTTCTTTTTGTGTCTTTGGAATGAATTCTGTCCTTAATTTGTGTTTTGGTGATGTCTTTATAATTTATTTTTTTCTGATTATATGTTTCTTATTTGTCAATCTCTGTAAGGTGTCCTTGAGACCTCGGTATAAGGCGCCCGTAAATAAAATTCATTATTATTATTATTATTATGGTCTGCAGCCACTTTTCTTGTCCCTTCTTCAAACAGATGTTCCCTGATCATTTGCCAGGTCAACATTGTCCTCAGTCTTTAGCTCTCCCGCCCATGGGGATTCTGTGAACCATTCCCTGCATTTTCCTCTTTCCCACTAACTGATGATCCCAGGGTATGATTGCGGATCAAGAGGGAGGTACATTCGGATTAACCACACTGCACACATTCTCGTATCAATCCAAGTATATTTTCTTGTTTGGATTTTAAATGTAATTGATTCTGAAAGATATTTTACTATATTGTTCTATATCGCACATAACATGATATGCCAATATGGAACAATCAACATTACGTGTTATTATTTCTGTTCTGAACCAAATCTGTTAAAACAATTGCCTCACTCGCAGATCCACAGCGAGTGTATTTGAGATGTTTGCAGCAGAGATCCATTCAGGAACAGATGATTTGTGTACTCCTGGTGCTAACCTTGCCTTCCTCTGCCCCCTCTGGGGTTTGAACTTTGTAATTGGCAGGAACTCAGGGGTGAAGAGCAGAGGTCAAAGTGTAATTAGACAAACAATCCTTTCCTCAAAATGACCTCTGTCGGGAAAACACGAATATCTCCATAAATGTGAGAGACTGAGAGAGAGAGAGAGAGAGAGAGAGAGGGGGGGAGAGAGAGAGGGTGGAGAGAGAAGGGAGAGAGAGAGAGATATGTTAACAGAGTACATTCCTTACATTTATCTGTGCAAAATGAAATTATTTATTTTGTAACAATAACCGTCAGTCTGATGAGGATGAGGAGAGTGATCCTGTATCTGTGCATTGTCCAAGCCTAGTCTCTGGGTGTCAGCAAGTTTTTCAATGGTAAAAAGCACCCAATCTTCACGTGATGCCAGCAGACAGGGGTTTCATCAAGGAGGCAAGTGTTTCTTTAACCAAACTGGTGAACCGTGCCCTTTCTGAGGAGACAAAGCTTGAAGCTGGAGTATTGATGTATGGCTGGGGTCTTCACACTGGACATTCTTTCACTTGAGCAAAGGATTAATAGCCCTGTCCCACGATGCGAATTCATTCCAAGAGCTCTCCCGAGTTTTTAAAAAATCAAACTCGTGGTAAGCACGGAGAATGAACGTAGCGGGTACGTCGGAGCTCGGGGACGTCTCTTAGCGGCTCGTAACGCTAACGGCAGGTACTCGGGAAGACTCGCTAACGGCGGGTAAGCACGGGAAGACTCGTGAAGATTTTTCAACACGTTGAAAAATGTCCACGAGAGCCCCGAGTACCGACGAGTGGCCATTACCGTAAATCTCTGAGTTCGAATCAGGGCAAACTCGGGAGAGCTCTTGGAATGAACTCGTACCGCGGGACAGGGCTTTAACAAGCAGAAAGATGAACTGACACTAATGGGGATTCAAACAATTACTGGATCACAGCCAAGATTCTTCTGCCTTCCTGATTTGTGAACTTTAAAGCTCCTATGGCATAGTTTGAAGAACAACAAAGAGTTCTCTCTGCATCTAGGACATTATTTTTTCCTCAGCCAATGCTGACAGCAAACGAATAAGTAACAGTGCATCTCATGGATGTTTCTGACACAGTATTAACAAAGTATATGTAGTATTTCTCTGTGACAATTGCTCCAAAAGTAGTATGTGACATGATTAGACAATAGACAATAGGTGCAGGAGTAGGCCACTTGGCCCTTCGAGGCAGCACCGCCATTCAATGTGATCATGGCTGATCATCCCCAATCAGTACCCCGTTCCTGCCTTCTCCCCATATCCCCTGACTCCGCTATCTTTAAGAGCTCTATCTAACTCTCTCTTGAAAGTATCCAGAGAACCTGCCCCCACCGCCCTCTGAGGCAGAGAATTCCACAGACTCACAACTCTCTGTGTGAAAAAGTATTTCCTCATGTCTGTTCTAAATGGCTCACCCCTTATTCTTAAACTGTGGCCCCTGGTTCTGGACTCCCCCAATAACAGGAACATGTTTCCTGCCTCTAGCGTGTCCAAACCCTTAATAATCTTATATGTTTCAATAAGATATCTTCTCATCCTTCTAAATTCCAGAGTATACAAGCCCAGCCGCTCCATTCTCTCAGCATATGACAGTCCCGCCATCCTGGGAATTAACCTTGTGAACCTATGCTGCACACCCTCAATAGCAAGAATGTTCTTCCTCAAATTTGGAGACCAAAACTGCACACAATACTCCAGGTGTGGTCTCACTAGGGCCCTATACAACTGCAGAAGGACCTCTTTGCTCCTACACTCAACTCCTCTTGTTATGAAGGCCAACATGCCATTCGCTTTCTTAACTGCCTGCTGTACCTGCATGCTTACTTTCATTGACTGATGAACAAGGACCCCCAGATCCCGTTGTACTTCCCCTTTTCCCAACTGGACACCATTCAGATAATAATCTGCCTTCCTGGTTTTGCCACCAAAGTGGATAACTTCACATTTATCCACATTAAACTGCATCTGCCCACTCCCCCAACCTGTCCAAGTCACCCTGCCTCCTCATAGCACCCTCCTCACAGTACACACTGCCACCCAGCTTTGTGTCATCTGCAAATTTGCTAATGTTACTTTTAATCCCTTCATCTTCTTCTTCTTGCGTATGGCGTGCAGAGCCTAAAGTTGAAGGACAATTTGTTCTATTTGATCTTACTTGATTGTGCACGCCAGGTTGATTGCATTCGTCGAAACAGGGCGGACCACGTGAAGGTTGCAATCTCCCACCCAATCCCTTCATCTAAATCATTGTCTATATGACTTACTTTCTTATACATAACTTACTTTCTGCTTTGTTAACAAATCAAGTGCATTTCCCAGAAGCTAAAATAATTCTATCTCTATCTACATCTTAGTAGTTTCCCATGTTGAGGTAAATACAAAGTTGTTTTTGTAGTAATTCGTATTTGGTAATCATGCATTTCACGTCCCACACTTTAAATGGTTGCCAAGGTGAATGGGGGAGGATCATTGTCTTGAAATGTGAGGGCGGAAGATGTGATTAACTGCGCTTTGTAAAGTCAGCTGCTTCTACAATAGTTAGTTGACAATACACCCCAGCAATGTGCACCTGTTCTTTCAATAGAGCTAATGGACGTCAAATGTTTTCTGTAATAAGGTTGTTTTTTTGGTCTTGCTATTATCGTGAGCAGGTAAAACAAAAGCTATGTTGAACATGCTAGCATGTTTGGAATTTTAGATAAATGTATTTACAGTGCACAGCGGTACTTCTGGGAAAAAAAACATGGTAAAGTACCAAATAAACTGGGGCTGCCTGAAATGAGTTCTCAGCCAACTTAGATTTCTGGAATAGGAATAGTTTGTTAAAGAAGATCTAAGAACAATGAAGGAGAATTCCACAGAAATCAATAGGAAACATCATCTGAATTGTCCAGGAAGAGGCTGTTGACAACAGTGATAATAGACAATAGACAATAGGTGCAGGAGTAGGCCATTCGGCCCTTCAAGCCAGACCGCCATTCAATGTGATCATGGCTGATCATCCCCAATCAGTACCCCGTTCCTGCCTTCTCCCCATATCCCCTGACTCTGCTATCTTTAAGAGCCCTATCTAGCTCTCTCTTGAAAGCATCCAGAGAACCGGCCTCCACCGCCCTCTGAGGCAGAGAATTCCACAGACTCACAACTCTCTGTGTGAAAAAGTGTTTCCTCATCTCTGTTCTAAACTAGATCTCCGTTCTAAAGTGGAACAGTGGAACAGTGGAAGTAACTGCAGATGCTGGTTTAAACCGAAGATAGGCACAACAAGTTGGAGTAACTCAGCGGAGCACCTCTGGAGAAAACGAATAGGTGATGTTTCGGGTCAAGAGCTTTCTTCAGACTCCGGGGAAAGGGAAACAAGAGATGTGGATGGTGATGTAGAGAGATATTGGACAAATGAATGAAAAATATGCAAACAAGTAACAAAGATAAAGGAAAAAAAGACCATTGCAGACTGGTTGCAAGGTGAGAACGAGTAGAGATAATGAGACTCAACCAGACGACGTTGATGCTGGTGCGACTTGGGTGGGGGAGGGATGGAGAGAGATGGACTGCAGGAGCTACTCGAAGTTAGAGAAATCAATATTCATCCCACTGGGCTGTAAGCTGCCCAAGCGAAATATGAGATGTTGTTCCTCCAATTTGTGAATACCTCCAAATAGGTGTTCATCCATGTGCTGCACACACAGGGTTGGTGCTGACAAATGGCAGCAATGTCGACAAAATAAATCACCAAGACTTCATGATAAAATCTGTAGAGAGAAACCCTAAAGAATGAAGTATTTTCAAGACCAATTTAAGAAAACAGAATTTCCATTGCTGTTTGACTCCTCAACTATTTGTTCCAAATTAATTTGGGTTCATGAAAAATAAGAGTTGAAGAAGGCCAGTCGGCCATAAAAGTCTGTCCACAATTTGACATGATCTTCAATGACTCTGCATGTCCATACCCTATTCTTGCCCTAACCCAATCTCTTGCTTCCTCGATTATCTAGAAATCCAGCTATTTCAGTTTGAGTACCATCAGTCACTGAATCTTCATTTCATAGAAACATAGAAAATAGGTGCAGGAGTCGGCCATTCGGCCCTTCGAGCCTGCACCGCCAATCAATATGATCATGGCTGATCATCCAACTCAGTATCCTGTACCTGCCTTCTCTCCATACCCCCTGATCCCTTTAGCCACAAGGGCCACATCTAACTCCCTCTTAAATATAGCCAATGAACTGGCCTCAACTACGTTCTGTGGCAGAGAATTCCACAGATTCACCACTCTCTATGTGATTTTTTTTTCTCATCTTGGTCCTAAAAGACTTCCCCCTGATCCTTAAACTGTGACCCCTTGTTCTGGACTTCCCCAACATCGGGAACAAACTTCCTGCATCTAGCCTGTCCAACCCCTTAAGGATTTTGTAAGTTTCTATAAGATCCCCCCTCAACCTTCTAAATTCTAGCGAGTACAAGCCAAGTCTATCCAGTCTTTCTTCATATGAAAGTCCTGTCATTCCAGGAATCAGTCTGGTGAACCTTCTCTGTACTCCCTGTATGGCAAGAATGTCTTTCCTCAGATTAGGAGACCAGAACTGTACATAATACTCCAGATGTGGTCTCCTAGCATCCTCCTCACAGCTAACACTGCCCCCCAGCTTTGTGTCATCCGCAAACTTGGAGATGTGCATTCAATTCCCTCGTCCAAATTATTAATATATATTGTAAATAGCTGGGGTCCCAGCACTGAGCCTTGCGGTACCCCACTAGTCACTGCCTGCCATTCTGAAAAGGACCCGTTAACTCCTACTCTTTGCTTCCTGTCTGCCAGCCAGTTCTCTATCCACATCAATACTGAACCCCCAATACCGTGTGCTTTAAGTTTGTATACTAATCTCTTATGTAGGACCTTGTCGAAAGCCTTCTGAAAGTCCAGATATAACACATCCACTGGTTCTCCGTTATCCACTCTACTAGTTACATCCTCGAAACATTCTATAAGATTCGTCAGACATGATTTACCTTTCATAAATCCATGCTGACTTTGTTTTATAGTTAATAATTCCAAAGGTTTATGACTGCTCCCCCTCCCCCCCCCCCCCCCCCATTTCTGTGAAGATATTTCTAATTTCTATCCTAAATGGAATATATTTGATATTGCCTGGTTTAGATTGCAGTTGGTGGTAACCTTCTCCCCACCTCTACCCTACTCTTAATGTTTTGCACATCTCAAATTATTTTACGTTTCCAGGAAGCAATCTGGTGAAACTTCACTGCACTCACTCATGTTCCAAATACATTCTTCATTAGGAAAGGAGACCATGATTGTACAAAATGTTCCAGTTGTGGTCTCACCAAGCAAAAAACAAATTGCTGGAGGAACTCAACAGGGCAGGCAGCATCTGATGAGGCAGAAGAACGTTTCAGGTCAACTCTCTCCAGCAGTTTATTTTTTGCTCCAGATTACAGCGCGTGCTGTCTCTTGTGTCTATATAGTCTATTGAGACCCTGGCGCTTGTAACATTTTCTCTTACAATATTAGAGGTCAGTCAGCCTGTCAAAAAGGTACACCTCTCAAAGCACTCTCATTCATTCCATTCCACTGCTATTCTCTCTCATATGCCCAACAACACCTCCCACATTCTCCTGCCATTTACCTATACACCTTTATTTCATAGTTTTCAATTACCCTACCATTGTGTTGTTGGAAACATGGGCTAATTGGTAAAATTGGCAGAAATGCCCATGGTGACAGGTGGATTGGACAAACGTTGCTTTGAGAGCAGCCAAGGCCAAGATTGAACCTGTGTGTTGCTGGAAATGTGTGGCAACAGCACCAAGTGTTGAGTCAATGTGCTGTCCACATTGTACTGGGAAACCTTACACTTGTACTTAGAACTTCTTGCAACAAAGGCTTTCAGAACATTTTTGATCCGTAATTGCCATCTACATGTCCACGTTAGCTTTCAAGTCACTTTTTGTACAAGATTTCTGAACATCAACATTTATCAATTCTTCACCGTGTAAATGTCCAGAACAAATCTCTTTATTTCTATCCCATATTTTTCCACATTGTACTCTATCCCCTAGGTTGCCATTCACTTACTTAGTTTTTCTGTATCTCTTTGAGGTATCTTTGCATCCTTATTGCTACTCATATTCCCACTTAGTTTTATATCGTCAGCAAGCTTAAAAATGGTGTTATGTTGAGTTTATTCAGCCAAACTATTGATATAGATGGTAACTAGTTAATTACTGTGAATCCCTGTAGTAACTGACCAATCACAGCTGGAACGTCAATGTTATTCCCTTATCATGTATCTAAACATTATTCCCTTATCATGTATCTAAATGTTATTCCCTTATCATGTATCTAAATGTTATTCCCTTATCATGTATCTAAACGTTATTCCCTTATCATGTATCTAAACGTTATTCCCTTATCATGTATCTATACACTGTAAATGGATTGATTGTAATCATGTATTGTCTTTATGCTGACTGGAAAGCATGCAACAAAAAGCTTTTCACTGTACCTCGGTACATGTGACAATAAACTAAACTGAACTGAACTGCACTGAATTGAGAGAACTGATGTATTCCTGGTCATTGTTTTTGACTCATTAAACAACTCTCATTGCACACTGGAATATTTATGACAGTTCCTTAAACGTTGGGATAGTCCCAGCTTCAACCACCTCTTCTGGCAGCTTGTTCCATTCACCCACCACCCTTTGTGTGAAAAAGTTACCCCCTCAGATTCCTATTAAATCGTTTCCCCTTCACCTTAAACCTATGTCCTCTGGTCCTCGATTCACCCACTCTGGGCAAGAGACTCTGTGCATCTACCCGATCTATTCCTCTAATGATTTAATACACCTTATTAAGTTCACCTCTCTTCCTCCTGCACTCCAAGGAATAGAGTCCCAACCTACTCAAACTCACCCTATTAGCTCAGTCCTGGCAACATCCTTGTAAATCTCTGTGCCCTTTCCAGCTAGACAACATGGATGGAGAAACAAATAGACAATAGACAATAGACAATAGTCAATAGGTGCAGCGGTAGGCCATTCGGCCCTTTGAGCCAGCACCGCCATTCACTGTGATCATGGCTGATTATCCACAATCAGTACCCCGTTCCTGCCTTCTCCCCATATCCCTTGACTCCGTTATCTTTAAGAGCGCTATCTAACTCTCTCTTGAAAGCATCCAGACAATTGGCCACCACTGACTTCTGAGGCAGAGAATTCCACAGATTTACAACTCTCTGGGTGAAAACGTTTTTCCTCATCTCCATTCTAAATGGCCTAGCGCTTATTCTTAAACTGTGGCCTCTGGTTCTGGACTCCACCAACATCGGGAACATGTTTCCTGCCTCTAGCGTGTCCAATCCCTTAATAATCTTGCATGTTTCAATAAGATCCCCTCTCATCCTTTTAAATTCCAGAGTATACAAGCCTAGTCGCTCCATTCTCTCAGGATATGACAGTTCCGCCATCCCGGGAATTAACCTTGCGAACCTGGTGAACAGAGATAATGATATTTGAATAAGGGGCAGAAAGATTAGTCGGGGAAATTAATTCTTGGACTGACTTGAAGTAAATGAGGAAGTGGAGAAACGAAAGATTTAAGACGGGAATTTTCGATGCTGGCACCCACAGTGGTTCAGAGTATAGAAAATGGTGATGGGCTGAAGGGAGGGGAGAGGATTAGGTGAAGTAAAGGTGGTGTCCAAAAGACCTGTCAGAGAAACAAAGAAATTGCATGTGTAATCCACCATGCAAATCGAGTGGTGGTGCCATCGAGTGTGGCTGCCGAGCCTGCAGCTGTCTGTCCTTTCATTCTTTTTGTTATTTTTAGTCTTTAAAGTTTGTTTCTGGAGATTTTTTAGTCTTTTTTTTGGTGGTGGGAGGGTGGGGGGGGAAGGGGAGAAAACTGTTTTCTTGGTCACTTCCTGGTCAAGGATGCGACTATTCTCCGAGCTGCATCTTTGCCCCCCTCCTCGCGGCCTACCACCTGGATTGGCGCCGGAGACCGGCCAAAGCCTCAGCTTCAGCAGCGGCGGTGCAGCACTGGATTCCATCGCGGAGCGAGCGATGCCTTACCCGGGTCGCCGTGTTGGAGCTCCGGAGTGCTGGGGCTGCCGACTTCAAGACCGTGGAGCTGTGGTCTGCAGAGCTTCCAGCCGCTGGCGGCGCTGACTTTCCAGCCGCGGGCGGCGCTGACTTTCCGGCCATGGGCGGCGCTGACTTTAATATTGAGGAGCGCTGGGATCTCTCGCCGAGGTCGCCAGCGTTGAATCTCCTCCCAGCTCAGTCTGTGGACTTCGGGAGCCGCGGTCTCCGGTAGGAAGCGGCCGATTTGGAGGCTCCGGGCCACTGAGAGTGTTCTTCCGTTCGAGGGCCTGAAACATCAGGCCCGCAGCGGCGACGGCGGAGGCCTCAATAGGCCCTGACCATGGGTGAACTGAGGAAGAAGACTGAACTTTGGTGTCTTCCCTCACAGTGGGAAACGTTGATTCCGCTGTGGGGGGATGTTTTTTATGTTTCATGTTAAATTCTAATGTGTTGTGTTTATCTTATTTGTGTGCTGCATGGCAACTCAAATGTCACTGCACCAATTGGTGTATGTGACAATAAATGTTCTTTGTCCTTTATATCAAAGAATGGAAAACACCAAGGTGTTTGGGGTTTGTTTAGCAGAAATCTTGTAAATTCAGGTTCCTAATTTTGTGGCAAGAAAACAAACGTGGCCGCTAAGTGTTTGGCGTTTTCAATGAGGAGCAGTATAAGTCGGGGAACTAGGTGGGTGGAGGCGTTAGAGCCAGCAGGAATATCAATCTGGCCAGAAGTCAGCGGGCTGCTTGTTACTGGAGGCTAATCGCGTGATTGGAATGATACATGGAGTGATTTTTAGATTTATTGGCACATATCTGGGTTTACGGGGCACTCCAGCTCACCAATCAAAAGCAAAGTGAGAACACGACAGCATTGAGGTCTGACTCAATTGAATGGAAACGTCACGAAGAATTCTCAAAGCTGTGTTGGTGCCTCCAAACGGAGAGACTTTGTTCCGAGTCATTTAGCCTGGAGTTGGCTTTCTGCACTCGAGCAGATTTCTCACAACCGAGTGGGAGGTGCTAAGGCTTCCTTGGCTTGGACCATGGGGTCGGGGCAGTGGGTGAGTCAGGGAGGGGGGGTGGTGTGGGGGGGCAGATAGAATACCTATGTGGCTCTCAGCAGCAGCAGGAGTACCATAGTTCTGCTTTGAAAGTCGTGGATAGACGAGAGTGGAGCAGCAGAGAGCAGCAATGGTGTAGGGGAAAAAATGCAGAGTCAGATAGTGGTGGGGGGATATCTGCAGAGCAGAGCAAAGACAGAGTGACAAGAAAAGAGGGGCCCAGCATACAGATACACAACCAACAGGACAACCAACAGGGCGGTCACGGTGGCGCAGCGGTAGAGTTGCTGTCTTACAGCGAATGCAGCGCCGGAGACCCGGGTTCGATCCCAACTACGGGTGCTGTCCGTACGGAGTTTGTACCTTCTCTCCGTGACCTGCATGGTTTTTCTCCGAGATCTTCGGTTTCCTCCCACACTCCAAAGACGAACAGGTTTGTAGTTTAATTGGCTTGTTAAAATGTAAAAATAGTCCCTAGGGGTGTAGGATAGAGTTAATGTGCGGGGATCGCTGGTCGGTGCGGTCCCAGTGGGCTGAAGGGCCTGTTTCCGCGCTGTATCTCTAAACTAAACTAAACTAAACTCAAGGGTGTGCAGACAGAGGGTGAGATACCATGCCAAGTCCAAATAGTTGTACCTCAGGGGGGTTGTGTGAGACATTCCCAACCTAGCTGGCTGACTGCGCCCATTCTTTATTCACACTTGGGAAGGCCACCTCTTTGCCTCATGATTGTTCCAGATCCCTTGTCCCTAGACACCGAATAGTGAAAGGCTTGGATATAGTAGATGTGGAGAAGATGTTTCCACTAGTGGGAGCGTCCAGGACCGGAAGTTCTTTTAGGAAGGAGACGAGGAGGAATTTCAGCAGTCAGAGGGTGGTGCATCTGTGGAATTCATTGCCACAGAAGGCAGTGGAGGCCAAGTCAACAGATATTTTTAAGGCAGAGATACATTCTTGATTCGTACGGATGTCAGGGGTTATGGGGAGAAGGCAGGAGAATGGGGTTATGAGGGAGAGGTAGATCAGCCATGGCAGTATGTCAGAGTAGATTTGATGGGCAGAATGGCCTAATTCTGTTCCGATCATTTATAATTTTATGACACATTTCAAAAATCTTAAAACTTCTGAGGGGAACCAAATTTGATTGATTGATTGATTGATTATACCTTTAATAATCCTTTGCAGGAAATTACAATGCCACGACAGCTTCAAGACAGACATAACACCACAAATAGCTTCCATACTTAACAAGTTAAAATACAAGTTAAAATACAAGTTAAAATACAATTAATTTAAAAGAAGGATACTCCCAAATCTCTCAATCAATGAAGGCAAAGACCATGAGTAGTGGTTGCTCCTGTCCTGAAATGATCACATGATGAGAAACATGCCCATGCTGTCTTCAGATAAGACAAATCTAACACTGCAATTAGGGGAGCAACCCTTTAGCCGCTGGGACAATCTGGTTTCTTGTGACAATTTCCCCTGTGGTAAGATAGCAGGGAAACGCACAGTCATAAAGTCATAGCGAGATAGAGCATGGAAACAGGCCAATTCCATGCCAACCATCAACCCGCTCATTTAATCAATGCCACACTCTTTATTCTCCCCACATTAACATCAACTCGCTATAGGTTCTCCCACTCACCCACAAACAAGCAGCAATTTAGCCGACCAGTCTGTATGCCTTTGGGATGTGGGAGGAGACTGGAACACATGGAGGAGTAGAATACAAAAACAGGGATACAATGCTGAGGCTCTATAAGGCGCTGGTCAGGTCGCATCTGGAATATTACGAGCAAATTTGGGCACCTTATCTGAGGAAGGATGTGCTGGCTCTGGAGAGGGTCCAGAGGAGGTTTACAAGAATGATCCCAGGAATCAGTGGGTTAACATATGATGAGCATTTGTCAGCACTGGGCCTGTACTCACTGGAGTTTAGGAGAATGAGGGAGGACCTCATTGAAAGATACCGAATAGTGAAAGGCTTGGATAGAGTGGATGTGGAGAGGATGTTTCTACTATTGGAAGAGTCTATGAGCAGAGGTCACAGCCTCAGAATTAAAGGACGTTCCTTTCGGAAGAGATGAGGAGGAATTTCTTCAGTCAGAGGGTGGTGAATCTGTGGAATTCATTGCCACAGAAGGCTGTGGAGGCCAAGTCAATGGATATTTTTTAAGGCAGAGATAGATAGATTCTTGATTAGTACGGGAGTCAGGGGTTATGCGAAGAAGGCAGGAGAACGAGGTTAAGAGGGAGAGATAGATCAGCCATGATCGAATGTCGGAGTAGACTTTATGGGCCGAATGGCCTAATTCTGCTCCTATCACCTGTGAACTTATGAACTTATGAAACCCACACAGTCACAAGGGGAACGTGCAAACTCCACACAAACAGCACCCAAGGTCAGGATGGAACCCAGGTCTCTGGCGCTGCGAGGCTGCAGCTTTTCAAGATGTGGCACTGTGTTTAGTTCTGTATTATTCCTTGAAGAAGGTCACAATTATAGCACCTTAGGGGTGCCCTCTTTTTCCCCGATGTGGGAGGTAGTTCTGCACATTTAGAAACATAGAAACATAGAAAGTAGGTGCGAGAGTAGACCACCAGGCCCATCGAGCCCGCACCGCCATTCGCTCATGGCTGAACACTAAACAGACACCCCTACCCACAAACAGTAGACACAAGACACAGAACACAAGACACTACCCTCCCCTTTATACCGCTATCACCCCTCTCCACCCCAAGAACCGCATGATCTCCTGGGGGAGGCAAAAAAACGGATAAAAACCCAGGTCCAATTCAGGAAAAAAATCCGGGAAATTCCTCTCCGACCCCAATTTCAGCTTGAGATTACTCCCCACCAAGTTTACGAACCTCGGCAAGGAAGTCCTCTGCTCCTGAACGCTTGTTGTTTTGCAGCTGACAATATGAAATATTAAAGGTGGCACAGTGGCACAGCTGTCAGTGCTGCTGCCTCACATTGCACAGACCCGAGTTTGAACCTGACCTCAGGTGCTGCTTGTATGGAGTTTGCATGTACTATGGGCAATACTATGGCACCACGAGTAGAGATACTCACGGGTGGCAGTAGCGGTAGAGCTACTGCCTCACAGCGCCAGAGACTTAGGTTCGATCCTGACTATGGGCGCTGTCTGTACGGAGTTTGTACCTTCTCCCCCTGACCTGCGTGGGTTTTCTCCGAGATCTCCGGTTTCCTCCCACACTCCAAAGAGGTGCAGGTTTATAAGTTAATTGGATTGGTATAAGTGTAACTTGTCCCTAGTGTGTGTAGGATTGTGTTAAGGGCCTGGCCCACTTTCACGACCTAATTCACGACCTCTGCCAAGTTTGCCCTTGACTCATATTCGCAGCATGGTCGTCACGAGGTTGTAGGAGGTCATAGGTAGGTCGTAGCAGGCCGTGATGCTAGTCGTAGGTACTCGTGGCGTCAAGTAGGTCGGGGCGTTTTTTCAACATGATGAAAAATGTCCACAAGTAAAGAAGGTCGTGAATTAGGTGGTGAAAGTGGGACAGGCCTTTTAGTGTGCGGGGATCACTGGTCAGTGCGGACTCGGTGGGCCGAAGGGCCTGTTTCCGCGCTGTATCTCGAAACTAAACTAAACTTCAGCCTCGCATCGCAGAGGCCCCGGTTTGAACCTGACCTCGGATGCTGCCTGTATGGAGTTTGCACGTCCTCCCAGCGATGCCATGAGTTTCCTACAGGTGCTCCGTTTTCACCCACATCCCAAAGATGTGTGGGGTGGTTGGTTAATTGACCCAAGTATGTAAGCAATCGATGAGAACTTGTGATAGCATTGAACTGCCGTTGAAAGGGTGATCAATGATTGGTGCGGACGATGACCCGACGAGCCTGTTTCCATGCATTATCTCGAAACTAAATCACACTGCTTACCAATAAGATGGAACTAAGGACATCTGTGCAATGGACAGAGGATTGCTTCAAAGTTTTTGTTCTTCCGGGCACTGACCACTTTCTTGTGCTTGATAAACCCTCCTCCATGCGTTGGGGTTCGGCAGCTTGGGCTGAAGAATCCGCACATGTCAAGGTTATCAGCAATGCAGGAATTCCAGCCCCGCTCCTCTCCCCCCCCCCCCCCCTCACCCACCCCAGTTGTCCTACTAGTCCCACTGTTCGCATCCTTCCATCCCTATCGTTAACATACCTTCCCCAGACAACAATGGGCCGGTATGAACTCCACCCATCCTGAGGCCATATGTTGCTGGCCCTGTTTTGTTCTGGCCATTTCTCGTCTCCTGTTTACCTCCTCCCCACCTCTATCTTTCAGTCTGAAGAAGGGCTCCGGCCTGAAACGTCACCTATTCCTTTTCTCCAGAGAATCTGCCTGACCTGCTGAGTTAAGGACCTGTCCCACTTGGGCGTCATTTGCGCGTCACGCAGATGGCGCGCGAAGATTTTGTACATACTGGGGCGCCGCACTCGACCACACGCCACTGCGTACGTCACCACGCACCATGCACGCATCACGTGCGCGGCACAATGCGTGCATCGTGCGTCGTGACGCCTAAATGATGACTCGTAAATTACGCGCAAATGACGCCCAAGTGGGACAGGCCCTTGACTCCAGCATTTTGTGTCTATCTTCAGTATAAACCAGCATCTGCAGTGCCTTTTTTCTTTCCTATGGCTATCAAACTTTACAACTCCTCCCTCTTCTGTCGTGGGGTAGACTGAGACTGAGACAGAGACTGACGCCCACCCCCACCTACCTCCTCAATCTTTGCACATCCCCAAAGCCTTACCACTCGTCACTTTATTTTCATGTGTCATGTATTTTGTGTTTTTTTATGACTGTTGGCAAATTAATTTCCCTCCTGGGATAAATAAAGTTCTATCGCATCGTATAGTATCATTCCTACACATTCTGTTGGACTTTGGACTATTGACTGTCTGTGTATCTGTTTTTATCTCTTCTGATGTTACGGAAATTCCTTAACCCTGAACCTACTCAAAATTAATCCAGAACCTCATCGAACCACTTCAGGTATTTTTGAGCGGCAAGCCTTGAGTCTTTTCACAGGTGATCAAACAAGCCATCAGCATGCTGACAATATCCTTAAAATGTCTCATCAGGCCTCAGGTTTATAGGAGCAGGTGTTCAGGTGTTCAGAAATTTGGCCTGGTGCTTTATCAGAGCTTGTGCAAGGTAGGAGTCCAAGATTGGGTGGCATAAGAGATGAGGGTGTAAGAAAGAACTGCAGATGCTGGTCTAAATTGAAGGTCATTGTCCTATCTGGGACACATGACAATAACCTCCCTTGACTTGACTCTCTTGACTTGACTTGACGAGGTAGACATAAAATGCTGGAGTAACTCAGCGGGACAGGCAGCATCTCTGGAGACAAGGAATGGGTGACGTTTCGGGTCGAGACCCTACTTCAGAGGTGAGGGTGTTAGGTGGGAGAAGATGTCTTGGGAATTGTGGGGATTTGAAGAGAGCAGGAAATCAGGAATTCAAAAATCAGAGAATATATCAGAGGCTGAGGGGCTAGGGTGCTGGAGACTGGGAGCAGTGAGATATTGAGGGAAGGGAATGGATCAGAGATGGGGCACCCAGAGATTTGAATGGATGGCACTATGGGGGGGGGGGGGGGGGAGTCGATCATAAGGGGTCAGAGATTGGGGGAATCTGAGACTGGGGCAACGTGAGTGAGGGTATGGTTAACAAAGGGCAAGAGGTTGGTCACCCTCTCAACAGCCCTAAAGATGTATTAATTTAAAAAATAAGGAATATTCATAAAATATACTCAAGGGCACAGTTAACTTTACAAATAGTTTTTAGTGCTCCATCTCTCAGACTTTGTCTGGATATAAGCTTTGAAGGTAAATGTATAGTCGAGGCACAAATTACATCAGATATCCACATTTAAAAAATGTTTCCATGAATTCTGAAGGCTTAATGAAGCAAAACCCTTTGGGGTATGAAATGCAGCCAACTGGAAAATTGTGAACAGAAGGGATTGAGTGGCAAACCTGTACACAGTTCAGCGGTCTACTTTTCTGATCTCTTCTCCCATTCTGTGCCCCTGGAGTGCAGAGCTAGGTGCAGAATGCAACCTCTCTTTGATTAGAAAACCATGTTACCTCATAGCTAGAAAACTCTTTTCAATATTTCCTCATATTAAAAATATTATCTTCTTTTCATCTTACCTGGTAGACAAACAACAACAAAAACCCTATAGATTGCCTCTCACCTATTTAATATTTAATATTTCTTTCCACATTTTGACCTTTAGGTTAGTTTAGTTTAGAGATACAGCGCGGAAACAGGCCCTTCGGCCCACCGAGTCCGTGCCGACCAGCCATCACCCCAGATACTAGTACTATCCTACTCATACTAGGCACCATTAACAATTTTACCAAAGCCAATTAATCTGTAAACTTGCAAGTCTTTGGAATGCGAGAGGAAACCGGAGCACCCGGAGAAAACCCACGCGGTCACAGGTCACAATGAGAACATGCAAACTTCATACTGACAGCAGATGTAGTCGGGATCGACCTTAATACAACACAAAACCGACCGTGTGGAAAAGCACAGCACAGGAGCAGGCCCTTCAGCCCACAATGGCCATGCTGAACTAATTGCCAAGATAAACTAATCTCATCTGCCTGCACTATATCCATATCTCTGACCATTTAAAAAGCTCTTAAACACCACTATTGTATCTGCCCCCACCACAAGTATTAATAGTCTCAGTGAATTCAACAATTAATATGCAAACTTGAAATACATGGGATGGGGTGGAGAGTCATATACTTATGTCAATTGAAAACTATTGACATAACTTTTAAATACTTATATAAACAATACTAATATAGCAGATGTTTGGAGAATTGCTAATCCAACTGGCAGGGAATACTCGTTTTATTCAATGGTACATAAAACATACTCACGTATAGATTATTTCCTGGTGGACACAAAATTAATCCCTCACACTTTGAACCCAACATACCATACAAATTCGATTTCAGACCATTCACCACTAACTTTCTTTTTAAAACTGGAAGAATAAACCGTTTTGGAGATTTAATTCTCAAATCCTAAAAGATCCGCAAGCGAGTATATATTTAAAAGAACAAATGGACACCTTTTTTGAAATAAATGACACTCCAGATATATCGTCTACTGTATTATGGGAATCTTTTAAAGCATACATTAGAGGTATTATAATTTCATATCAAGTTTTTCAAAATAAAAAGAATAAGAATGAACAAAGACAGTTAGAGGAACTTATTAGACAAATAGATATAGATAATGCTAAAGATCCATCAATAGATAAACATAATAAAATAATAATTTTGAAATTTAAATTAAATAAACTATTATCAGCCAAACTTATAAGACTTTTTCAAATTACAAAACAGGAACACTTTGAATTTGGGGATAAACTTTTGGCTCGCCAGCTAAAAAAACGAGAAAAAGAACATACGATCCCAAAGATTAAATCAGATAGAGGGGAATTATTAACCATACCGAAGGATATTAATAAAAGATTTGCGCAATTTTGTGAGAATTTGTATACATCTAAAACGACAACTGACTCCTATAAAATTACAGAGTTTTGGGATAATTGTAATCTTCCAAAGTTAGAGTTGAAGGAACAAGAGGAATTGGGAGCACAAATCTCAATTAAGGAATTAGAAGATACAATAAACTCATTAAAGAATGGAAAAACACCAGGTCCAGATGGATTTACTAATGAATTTTATAAAAGCTTCTATGACAAAATTATACCACGATTACAAAAAATGTACCAATATGCTTTTAAAAAACAAATATTACCTGATACATTAGCTGAATCAACGATCACACTAATACTTAAAAAAGACAAAGATATAGAAGAACCTGGAGGAGGAGCCATCTTGAGGAACAGCTGCCAAACAGCAGCCGTGCGTTAATTGTACTTATTTTTCTAGTTTTTAGTTTTTATTTAAGTCTCTGTTTTTATTTATTTTGCATTTCGATGTGGGGGCAATCAAGGGGAAACCACTTCCTGGTCCCTACCTGGTCGGTGAGGCAGCCTTCTCTCCGGCTGCCCAGTCGACCCGTCCTTGCGGCCTACCAGCGGGCATGGAGCGGCGTTTCCCGACGGGGGCCGCACAGCACCCTCAGCTTCGGTGGCGGCACGGCGCTGGAGCGCTATTGTGCAGCGGAGCGGGCGATGCCTTGCCTGGGTCGCCGCGCTGGACTGACGCGCTGGAGCTCCGGTGAGCTGGACCGCCGAGCTCAACACCTCCGGGCTGCGGGACTGTGGAGCGACCATCTGCGGGCGGTGGCGCCGACTCCAACATCGGGAGCCTCGTGGCTCCAAATCGTCGCGGCCTTGTCGGCTTCTGGTGCTGCAGACGCCTGCGGGAAATCTGCCGTTCCAGCCGTAGTTGCGGCCTCCGGTGAGGAATGCGGGCATTCCAGGTGGCCCAGCTGCTGGAGGTCTCTCCCGACGCCGGGGCTACATCACCCGGCAAGAACGGCCAGGATCATCGGGCCTCCGTAGAGGCAATAGCGGGGGCCTCATTTGGCCTGACTTTTTGGTTGAACTGGGGCTGGGGACTGGACATTGTGCATTCCCCCACAGTGGAAATCATTGTGGGGGGATGATTTTTGTTTGTAATTGTTTGTAATTGTATTTGTTAGTCTGTGATCAAGATGGCGGTCGGAGGGGAGAGTGGACGCTGGCGCGGCTTCGCTGCCGCTGCTCTCTCCTCAAATTGTGTTTCTGATTTTCTTTTTTGTGTTTTTGGAAGGAATTCTGTCCCTGATTTGTGTATTGGCCTTTATAACTTATTTTTTAAATTCTGATTATTCTGATTATATGTTAACCATAAATCTCTGTAAGGTGTCCTTGAGACCTCGGTATAAGGCGCCCATAAATAAAATTCATTATTATTATTATTATTATATAGCATTGTTAAATACAGATCAAAAAATATTAGCGAAAACATTAGCTAGAAGATTAAGTAAATATATTAGTAAACTAATAAACCCAGATCAGACGGGGTTTATCCCTAAGAGATATTCATCTAATAATATGAGACGTCTACTCAATATAATGCACTCACATAAATCTGAAGAACAAGAATTATCAATTATTTTGCTGGATGCTGAAAAAGCATTTGACCAAGTAGAATGGAATTATATGGATAAAGTATTACAAAAATTCCAATTGGGAGAGAATTTTATTTTATGGATTAAACTATTATATAATAAACCTACAGCTAGAATATTAACTAATAACATATTATCATCGAAATTTCAACTATCAAGGGGAAATAGACAAGGATGCTCATTATCACCACAGTTGTTTGCTCTCATAATTGAACCGTTAGCAGAAAAAATTAGAACACATCCAGATATCCATGGGTATAATACTAAATATTCAAATAATAAAATATCTTTATACGCGGATGATATATTATTGTACATTGCAAAACCTCAAATTACTATACCAAATATATTAAATTTAATTGAGGACTTTGGATCTTTTTCTGGATATAGAATAAATTGGAATAAAAGTGAAATTATGTCAATAAAACCGAAAGACTCAACACATCTTTTAAAATTCCCTTTTAAAATAGCTACAGAAAAATTTAAATACTTGGGAATCGAAATCACTAGAACATATCAAGGCATGTTTAAAGCAAATTTTGATCCTTTACTTAATAAATTAAATACACTAATTAAATTTTTGACAACGCTCCCGATGTCTTTAATAGGCCGAATAAATGCAATAAAAATGATCTTCTTACCACAAATTTTATACCTATTTCAATCGATTCCTATATACCTACCAAAGAAGTTTTAAAAAAAACTGGATTCAGACATTACTAATTTTATATGGGACTATAAATCACATAGAATACAAAGAACACACTTGAACAAAGCTAAAGTATTAGGGGGTTTAGCACTCCCTAACTTCATGTATTATTATTGGTCAGTAAATATTAAAAATATGATTCAACTGATGGACAACTCTGCCCAGCAAGTGGACTGGATTGTAATGGAGAGAGAGGACTGCTCCTCTGGAAACATTGGAGCGATCCTTCTCTCACCAATGAAACTGAATAATATAAATTATAACAAAAACCCAATTATACATAGTACAATCAAAACTTGGAAACAAATAAAACAAAATTTAAAATTAAGAAATTTATCGCTTTTATCTCCCATAGTTAATAACCCTTCGTTTAATCCCTCTATTACAGACAAATCTTTTATACAATGGGATAGACTAGGAATTAAAACGTTCGGTGACTTGTATGAAACTGGAAAATTACTATCATTCCAACAATTACAAATAAAATATAAATGGAAATAATCAATATTTTAAATATTTTCAAATATGTGACTATTTGAAAAAAATATACAAAAGATCATTATAATAGCCCAGCAGATGAAGCAATGTAGATAAAAGCTGAATCAGCAAACTTAATATCATATTAGTATAATATTATCTTAAATGTAGAAATACCATCTACGGAAGGTATTAGAAGAGACTGGGAACAAGAATTAGCTATTAAAATCTCAAAGGAAAGGTGGAATGAACAATTATTAAACGTGCATAAATGTTCGATTAATGTAAGACACACTTTAATACAATTTAAAATTTTACATAGATTATATTATTCCAAAACTAAAATCAATAAAATTTTCCCAAATGTATCAACCATTTGTGATAAATGTCAATCTCAAGAAGTTAAGAAATAGATCCTACCATAGCGCACTCATTTGTTTTCTGTACAAAAATTCAAAAATTTTGGATTGAAATTTTTGAAATCTTTACAAAATTATTTAAAATAAAACTGAGACCCAAAGCAGAATGGATTATCTTCGGAACAATGGAAGATAGTCCAGAACTAAATGTGTTCCAAAATAAATTAATAGACTATGGGTTAATAACTGGAAAAAAGTGAATCCTAAAATTCTGGAAAAACGCTCCAATACCAACTATAAACATGTGGATTTCAAATATGTTCGAAACATTACACCTAGAAGAGATAAGACTCCTCCTGGCAGGTAAACCAGATCACTTCCACCTGACGTGGTCTGCATTTATAGAATTATTACAAGTATAGGGTTCAAACGTACTTAAAAAAATAAAAAAAAACCTGAGGTGGGATGAAAGCTGGAGAGTTGGTATATCCCATTTGCGTGATGCTTACAACAAAGTATTTGTTTTTCTCTTTTCCCTCTTTCTCTTTTTTCTTCTTTTTTACGGTCTATTTTTTTTAAACTTTCTTTCTTATAGGGTCTTTGTTCTTTTTTGTTGTCACGTTTTTTACACTTTCACTTTTTTCCTTCACTTTCTCCTTCCTCTCAATCTCATCCTTTCCCTTTATTAGTGTAAAAAATAAACGGAGTACATTAATTGTAATAAGATATATGTGACGAGTACTAATGTATTTGGTTGTAATGTAATGTACTTCTAATAAATAAAAATTAAAAACTATTTGGCAGACAGGAATCTGAGAATAGAAATGAATGGGTATTGATCAGGCTGGTAGATGGGAACTAGTTGAGTACTGTACGGATCAGTGTTATTCCTATTATATCCAAATGGTTTGGTTAAGGAAAGCAAAGGTCAAATTCCTAAATTTATAACTGGATGGGATTGTGAGTTGTGAAAAAAATGCAGGGGAGCTTCAAGGTGATGTAGACCAGTGGAAACATGCATGGAAAACACTGTATACAATGGATGAATATGAAATTATCCAAAAGCAGGAACGCTGAGTATTATTCTAATAGTGATGGATGGGGAAAAGTTGATGTACAAAGGGTTCAGGATTAGTCACTGAAAGCAAATATGCAGTTTTGGCAAATAGGAAAGAAGGCAAGAAGGCAAGAAGCCTTCATTGCAAAAGGTTTCCAGTACTGGTACAAGGATACCTCACTGCAGCCACACAAGACATGGAATATGTCCGCCTTTACCTACCTGATCTCCCGGTTGCCAAACGTTTTAATTCCTCTTCCCATTTCCACACTGACCTTGTCAGTCCATTGTCAGACTGAGGCCACGTGCAGATTGGAGGTACAGCATGTCGTATTTCGCTTGGACAGCTTACACCCCAGTGGTAAGACTATTGATTTCTGTAACTTCAAGTAACTCTTGCTTTCCCTCTCCATCTCTCCCCCACCCAGGACCTACCAGCTTCAAAGTTGTCTTATTGAGCCTCATTATCTGTAACTCGTTTTCACCCAGGCCACAGCTAACAATGGCCTGTTTCCTTTATCATCCTTACTTTTTTGCATATCTTTAATCATTGAAAATTCACTTAAACGAAAAGTTTGTAACTTTGCGGGCACCCTGTATGTGGCGACTGTTTGCATACTTTGGGTATGCAAGCAAGGAATCTCACTGTGATTCATCATGTGTAACAATAAAGTATTATTCATTCATTCATGCATTCAGATGGATGGATTGCTGGGCATAATGGGTATCAAAGGTATAGGGTGAGGGTGGGAATGTGGCCTTAAGTCAACGGATCAGCAATGATCATTTTGAATGATTCATCAGGCTCCAGCATGTATAACCATTTGTCATTTTGCTTTGCAAATTAAATAACCAGACAACGTATACTTTTAATCCTTCACTAGCACAATTAAAGGACTGAAAAGCATCAACTGTCTAATGTGGTGACCGGAAAACCATGGAAACGTCAAAGAAGACAGGTGGATATTTTACCTAGTACTGGGCTGTGAAGCAGGGACGATGGTGGCAAACATGCAGGAGGTCCATCAACTGGCTGGTAACCATGTTATGGGTGGATTTCTCAGTGCTGTCAAGACCATTTACAGTAAAAAAAAAACAAGAACCTACCCCACTAAGCCATGAGCAGAGCTTAACTTACGAACTTATCACAGAAGCAGTTGGTGCCTTTAACTGGGAGCCGGTATCCCTTAAGCCCCTGTCCCACTTGGGCGACCTAAAGAGCAACCTCTGGCGACCTTGCCCGCAACCCATGGTCGCTGCAAGGTCGCCACGAGGTTGCAGGAGGTTTTAGTCACTCTCCCTAATGGTCAAAAGTGGTTACCGCGTGGTCGAGGCTTCATCGAGGTCGCTGCTTTTTTTTCAACATGTTTAAAACCGGCCTCGACTTAAAATAGGTTGCTGTTTGGTCGAAGCCAGTGGAGTGGGGTCGCTATTTACTTACAGGCAGTCGAAGGCCATCTCCTTTGCTGACCGGCCACTTTGATTGGCTCATTGGCGTTTCACGACCTAGAAGACCCACCGGTAGGTAAAATGCCTGCTAAATTTATTAAACTTCTTATTGATATTGATTAGTAGGACTGGATGTTACAATCCCTAAGGTTCTTCAATCCCTAAGTTAGCCTCTAGATGGTCACATGGCAGCCCAGACACCATCTTTTCTCTTCAGCCACAGCCAGTGACTGCTCCATTCGGATTTTTTCCTTCCATCTTCCTCTCTACCGCTGACTGTGGCTGGTTGGGTTCTGGACTGGTGTCCGTTGGTGGGACAGTACTTGGTTGAGCTTCACCTGGGATGCTGATACCCTGTGGACTGTGGTGGTTAACCTGCCACTGGGCTTCACTCGACTGATTTGACCAACCTCTTAGAAGGTAATGGTCAATGCGAGGCCCCTCACCAAGCTCTCCCAGGCACCTTTCCCTGCCCTGGTGGATCTTGAGACCCTTCTCTGATGTTATCTTTTCCCAGCCACAGATGCAGCTTTGTAGCTTATGTCCTGCCGGGGCTGCTGCTCTGTCGATTGCTGTGCTAGTTCTCTTATTCATAGTCGATTCCTTCTGTAGCAATATAAGGGTGGATCCAAAACGCTGATTAGCGATGGATCCTGCTGGCATGAGGAGCTAGCCCATGCCAGCCTCGGTGGGGTCTATTCCCTCCGGTCAGCAGTCTCTCCAGGCCCTCACTAGGTCTCCACTCCTTCTCCCTCCCTTCTCCTCCCCTTCTCTCCCCCTTCTCTCCCCTTCTCTCCCCTTCTCTCCCCTTCCCCTTCTCCCCACCTCTCCCTTCTCTCCCTTCTCTCTCCCCTTCTCTCCCCTTCTCTCCCCCTTCTCTCCCTCTCTCTCCTTCTCTCCCCTTCTCCCCCCCCCCGCGCTCTCTAAAGGACTTACCGTGCTCTGTGGCAGCCGTTTACCTTCCTCTTCATTGCGCAGACAGCGCTCCTCCGCTCGCCATGGCCCGCCACCGTCGCGATGTGTGTGTGTGTGCGGTCGGTAGATGCAGCTCACGCTTCGGTCGATCCAGCTCGAGCTTTCCAGGCGAGTGACCCAAAACCTCCTGTGACCTCGTGGCGATCTTGCAGTGACCATGGTTGCGGGCAAGGTCGCCAGAGGATGCTGTTTAGGTCGCCCAAGTGGGACAGGGGCTTAACACACACCTGACTTCCAATCCGCAGTGTACAACCCCTCCAGATAAACAGCACAATTGAGCCCACCTAAGACAATATACCACTGCGGAAGAAGTAGACCTGTGAACAGATGATCTATTGCTGAAGTTACCATCCTTGATGGAAATAAAGATAGACGCAAATACTGTAGTAACTCAGCAGGACAGGCGGCAGAGAAGGATGGAGAGAAGGAATGGGTGACATTTCGGTTCGAGACCCTTCTTCAGGACTTCTTCAGACCTTTTGGGTCTCGACCTGAAACGTCACCCATTCCTTCTCTCCAGTGATGCTGCCTGGTCCCACTGAGTAACTCCAGCGTTTTTTGTCTATCTTCATTGTAAACAAGCATCTGCAGTGCCTTCCGACACATTGATGGAAATAAGCCTCTGCTGCTGAGTTCCAAGTGATCGTTGAAGAGTATGAGAGAATGGGCAATACACTAAACATCTGGACACTAGACTAAACCTCAACTAATGCCCACTGGCTGCACAACACCACACCTGGGCAAGAAAGATCCACCATGAGAGGCTGGACCTCTCCACATTTCTGAGAGGCAATGCTAAATGAAAGCTGATATTGAAGATAAGGTCATAAGTGATAGGAGCAGAATTAGGCCATTCAGCCCATCAAGTCTACTCCGTCATTCAATTATAGCTGATCTATCTCTCCCCCCTAACCCCATTCTCCTGCCTTCTCCCCATAGCCCCTGACACCCGTTCTAATCAAAGATGCAAGTCACCATCGCAGTGATGCTGTTGACCATCTATGGAAAGTATTTTCAAAGTTCAAGACCCCCAAACCTACACTGAGCCTTGTCTGTGAGCTGTGGCTCAGTAACTGATTCTAGAGTGGAGACGACATGGGCTGAACAGCTTTCATTCATCCTGTAGATCAGATCAAATCGAGTTGGTCAAAGGCATTGGTAGCAGTGATGAATTTCATCATCGGTGTTCACCTTCACTGAGTGATGAGTCCCAGATAAGGGGACGGGTCCATAGCTTGTTGAAGGTGCAACACTGCATTGAGGGACATCAACATTTGTACATTGACCTAGACTTGGTCAATGCAGACTGGTCTGCATATAGATTGGGTCTGTATTTGCGCAATGCCATCATGTAACCATCGGTAGCAGGCCAAACTTTACCTAAGCTTCAGCAAACAAAATGTTTTTTCGATTAGGTCACAAGTAATACTTGCTCGTTCAAATCCTGTCTGCTGAATCCCTAGGATAAGGCTATTAATAGGATTTGAAGGTAGACGAAAATGCTGGAGAACTCAGCGGGTGAGGCAGCATCTATGGAGCGAAGGAAATAGGCAACGTTTCGGGTCGAAACCCTTCTTCAGACTGATGTGAGGGTGGAGGCGGGGGAGGGAAGAAGAAAGCGAGAGGTGGAGCCAGAGGACTGAGGGAGAGCTGAGAAGGGGAGGAGAAAGTAGGGACTACCTGAAATTAGAGAAGTCAATGTTCATACACTGGGGTGTAAACTGCCCAAGCAAAATATGAGGTGCTGCTCCTCCAATTTACGGTGGTCCTCACTCGGCCATGGAGGAGGCCCAGGACAGAAGGGTCGGATTCGGAATGGGAGGGGGAGTTGAAGTGCTGAGCCACCGGGAGATCAGGTTGGTTAATGCGAACCGAGCGGAGGTGTTCGGATTTGGAAATGCCCAGAGCAGGAAACCGTCCCTTTGAAATGTTAATATCAAGCCCCTGTCTGACTGAAGCCCATTTCCTGCCTCGTTAGCATGTCAATAAGCCCAAGTGTGAAGGCACCTTATGGTACCTGTAGATCAGTCACTGTACAGAGGAATCGCAGACACATTTTGCCTGTAGACGAAGATCGCTCCCTCCGTAACTCCCATGTCAATTCTTCCCTTCCCTCCCGTACCACCCCCTCCCGGGCACTTTCCCTTGCAACCGCAAGAGATGCAACACTTGTCCCTTCACCTCTCCCCTCCACTCCATTCAAGGGCCTAAGCAGTCGTTCCAGGTGCGACAGAGGTTCACCTGCATCTCCTCCAACCTCATCTATTGCATCCGCTGCTGTAGATGCCAGCTGATCTACATCGGTGAGACCAAGCGGAGGCTTGGCGATCGTTTCGCCGAACACCTCCGCTCGGTCCGCAATAACCAACCTGACCTCCCGGTGGCTCAGCACTTCAACTCCCCCTCCCATTCCGTATCTGACCTCTCTGTCCTGGTCTCCTCCATGGCCAGAGCGAGCAACACCGGAAATTGGAGGAACAGCACCTCATATTCCGCTTGGGCAGTCTACATCCTGGGGCATGAACATTGAATTCTCCCAATTCTGTTAGCCCTTGCTGTCTCCTCCCCTTCCTGAGCCCTCGAGCTGTCTCCTCCCATCCCTCAGCCCTCGGGCTCCTCTCCGCCTTTTTCCTTTCTTCTCCCCACCCCCCCCAACAGTCTGAAGAAGGGTTTCAGCCCGAAACGTTGCCTATTTCCTTCGCTCCATAGATGCTGCTGCACCCGCTGAGTTTCTCCAGCATTTTTGTGTACCTTGCCTGTAGACGAGCCTGTCTCAGCACAACCAAATCCATGTGACATTGAAACTGATCACCAGGATACTAGACTTGGGTCAGAAGACGATAACTTTTTAAAATTTCAAAGTATACTTTATTCGAGAAATAAATATATACAATACATGATCCATACAAAATTTGATCCGATATTCTCGGAGGTTATACATACATTCAATACAAATCACAATTTTACCTCACTCATGTGGCCCACTGGCGTGGAATCCCTTCCCTTATTTTGAGGGGGCGTCTCCACCACACCAGCCCCCCAATATCCAGCAGCGGAAGGACCCTAGACTGTGGTCCACCCCCACTGAGCCTTGGCGTTGGTTGCACCGAGCTTCAGTGAGTCCCTCAGCACGTACTCCTGCAGTCTGCAGCGGGCCAGTCGCCAACATTCCCCGACGGACATCTCGCTCAGAAGACGATAACGCTCTCACAAGAGATGGACGGGAAATAATGGACACTGAGCAGTTTCAGGTTCAGGTGCCTGTGGGCAAGCAGCCTTTGAAACATCACGGAGGGTCTGTACAGAACACGCTCAGCAAGCCAAATCCCAAATACAGGGACTGATGCACTTCTTCACGATGTTGGTCATTTGTTTATTATGCTGTGACCTTAAGTTTGTCTTTCACCGGGTGTATAACTGTTTTGGCTTTTGTGTTGAGTGTTCAGTATGTAGTGTTTAGTATGCTATAGTTACTACTTAATATGTTATTTTATCTTTATATGGAGCATGAGCTAAGGAAAGGGGATGTAGATCAGTCACTGTATTCACAGTCTATGTCGGGTGTTTGTAGAGTCCGTCCCTAGAGGAACTTATCTGGCGCATGCGTGTCACCCTGGGGGAGGTGCTGGCAGGGGCCTCTTGGTTCGGGTTCTGTAGTTTTGTCTGCAGTCTTGCATCCTCGTGGTCATTAAACTGGATTTGAAGTTAAACAACTTGTCGTATTCCTGCAACTTCATACAGTAACTTGGGTAACTTAATAACGAACCATTCAACAAGAGGAAGACGTTCTTTGAGGTGACGACGCAGCTTTCAATGAGCCAGGAGTGCAAACTAAATCATCATAAATCAGGGAACATCTCGATGGCTTCACAGTCCAACCACTTGGTGCAGAAGCCTCGTATTGAGGAAGATGAAGGGTTCACTGACATGGATAGTGCAAAGACAATAGCAGTGCAAAGCAGAAGGCCAAACCCCATAAACCACATGAGGAGCGTCAACGGAATTACACAGCACTTGGATTATTGAATACTTGTTATGACTTGCGAGAGATTTAATCTGTTTCAGCATCTTAGGAAATCCTGAGAGCGAGTGTGCTTCACCCGCAGCGTGGGAAATACTGTAGGCATTCATGTAGAGGGAGGGGCCTAGCCAGAAGAAGTATCCAGACAGAGGGGCCACCTCAGGAATCCAACCAAAGGAAGAGGTCCACTCCAGGATTCAACTGAAGAGTTCGATCCGCTCCAGGATCCATGTGGAGCGTGGGGTACACCTCGGGATCCTGCCTTCTTCCTGGGACGCAGCCAGGTGTGGGCGGCCAACCTCTGGGATCCAACTGTGTGAGAAGGGCCCACCCCAGAACCACAGCTAAGCTGAGAGTTTTGCAGGTGCCAGCAGAGTTTGGGCACAGCGCTGGCGGTGTATGCAGGTGTAATGTGAGTGCGGGGCATGAGTAAGGTTGGGTTATGTCCTTTGCACTGCAAGTCAAGTACACTGTCTGTTCATTGGGACGTTCACAATGTCCTTTTAGGAAGGAGATGAGGAGGAATTTCTTTGGTCAGAGAGTGGTGAAGCTTTGGAATTCTTTGCCACAGAACCCTGTTGAGGCCAAGTCAGTGGATATATTTAAGGCAGAGATAGATAGATTCTTGATTAGTGCGGGTGTCAGAGGTTATGGGGAGAAGACAGGAGAATGGGGTTAGAAGGGAGAGATAGATCAGCCATGATTAAATGGCAAAGTAGACTTGATGGGCCGAATGGCTTACATCTGCTCCTATCTCTTATTATCTTATGAATAGCAGTTAATTAATGTCTTTGCACAGATATATGCACTTAGACAGACTTCAACAGTAATCAGAATCAGAATCAGAATGGCGTTTATTGTCATTTGAACACAAGTTCAAACAAAATTACGTTTCTGCAGTCATAACAACAACAATGAAACCTCCCCCAAAAAACCACACAATTAACACAATTCCACACAAACATCCATCACCGTGAATCCCCAAACACCTCCTCACTGTGATGGAAGGCAAAAGTCTTATCTCTTCCCTGTTCTCTGTTCTTATTCTTCTCCCGCAGTCAAGCAGCCAAACTGCTGCATCGAGCTGATCGAGGCTCTTGAGGTTAGATGTTAGAGCCCCCGGCGGGCGATGGTAAGTCCCGCGGCCGTTTAAGCCGCACATGGCGATGTAAGGCTCCGTTCCGGGTCGATTTAAACCCCTCGCTTCGGGCGGGCGAAGCTTGCCGTTGCGTGAGCTCCAAAAAGCAGTCTCCCACCAGGGACACGCGAGCTCCCAATGTTACCGTCCACAGGGCCTGCAGCCGGAGCCTCAGAAGCTCCGAAGCCGGGTCGCAGCCGCGCGCCACCCCAGCGCTCCTCGCTCCGAAGTCGGCCATGGTGAGTCCGCAGGCTCTGCGACTGGAGCCCCAGGTCGATTCCGGTTGGAGGCCAACGAAGTTAGGCCCAACGACAACAGAGACTCGACAAGGAAAAAGTCAGGTCCCCATACAGGGAAGAGATGAAAACGTTTCCCTCACCCCCACCCCCCCACCCCCCCCACTCCCCCTCCGCCCCCCACATATACACAGCTAAAAATAATATAAAAACTAAAACCAAGACATCCACTTAACAGACAAAAAGAAATGCAGAGGCCACTGCCGCGAGGAGCCGCCATCTTACAACAATGGGGAAACAATGCAGGAACTGCCTCACCTCAAGTCTACCATGTTAAGGACCGCTCATGGGACCGGTCAGGTTGTGGTGCCCAGCCCAGCTATGCAGCCAAAGAGTGGGACATGCCCCAGGGATTTAACTTTGGAGTCCCCAGGGTTCCAACTAGAGGATGAGACCCACCCCAGGAAATCAGCCATCCCCAACAAGAGGGGAGCCTTGGCAGACACAGGCCACTACAGTCAGCCTGCTTGATCAGCTGGGCTGAGAAGAAAGGTCACTCCAGGCTTGCCCGGGCATAGAAGAATGAAGGACCAGGAGAGAGCCACGGGAGAATGTCTGTGTAGGAAAGAACTGCAGATGCTGGTTTAAACTGAAGATAGACAAAACAGCTGGGGTAATTCAACAGGTCCGATAGTATCTCCAGTGAAAAGGAATAGATGTTTCGGGTCGAGACCCTTCTTCAGACTGCGTTTGCCAGAGCCAAACTGATTGCTGTGTGTCCTAACCTGCTCTGATCATGACTGCATAGGAGTAGAAATGCAGTGGGTTTACTTAAAATAGATTAAAAAAAGAGATATAAACTGAACTTGTGCTTTAAGTTGCATGCTCCAGTTAGCTGCTTAAATGATAGATGCTAAGACAGCACTACTTCTGGAGATAATCAGGTTAAATTCAAACACAGAACTCCATGCCATTGATTTGACAGAACTTCAATCTTGAAAAGCGATCAGCACTTTCGATGTGAGCAATGAGAATTTGATTCACAGGCTTTTGTGTGAAAGATTTTCCTAAGGTTTGAGGCTGCAAGGCGGCTGTGACCCCAATTGACATTCACTGTGCTTCTCACACGACTCTGGAAATTTTCAGCCCATTCTTACACAACATCTTATTGATTTATTTAGCAGGATGTGAGGGGATCTTCTTGAAACGTATAAGATTATTAAGGGATTGGACACGCTAGAGGCAGGTAACATGTTCCCAATGTTGGGGGAGTCCAGAACCAGGGCCACTGTTTAAGAATAAGGTGTAGGCCATTTAGAACGGAGACGAGGAAACACTTTTTCACCCAGAGAGTGGTGAATCTGTGGAATTCTCTGCCTCAGAGGGCGGTGGAGACCGGTTCTCTGGATGCTTTCAAGAGAGAGATAGATAGAGCTCTTAAAGATAGCGGAGTCAGGGGATATGGGGAGGAGGCAGGAACGGGGTACTGATTGTGGATGATCATCCATGATAACAGTGAATGGCGGTGCTGGCTCGAAGGGCTGAATGGCCTACTCCTGCACCTAAAGTCTATTGTCTATTGATTCACATCTGATCCCTTGCACGTTTTCAAGTAAATAGATGGACGAAGCCCCTGAAACAAACAAATGCAGGTCAACTGTGCAGCACCACTGTTTAAGAAGGAACTGCAGATGCTTTGTAAGTTCTAGCCTTTTGAATTTATTTTATTTCTTCCTTGGAATGTTGTTGTAGCTATCAAGGCATTTCATAAAAACAACAAACTGCAGATGCTGGTTTGCAAAATGAGACACAAAGTGCTGGAGTAATTCAACGGGGCAGGCAGCATCTCAGCAGAACATGGAGAGGTGGCGTTTTGGGTTGGGACTCTTTTGCAATCCCATTTTGTTGTGGCTATCAAAGCATTTAGTACTCATCCTCAATTTCTTTTCAATTGGTGCTAGTGAACTGCAGAAAATCCTTGCAGAGAAGGTGGTTGGGGACAGTTCAAAGCCCAGGTGGTATGTGGCTATCAAAATAGTCTATCCTGTCCATTAATCCTCTTTCTGGTCAAAAACATCAACATATGAGGAGCAGCACCTCATATTTCACTTGGGCAGTTTGCACCCCAGCGGTATGAACATTGACTTCTCTAATTTCAGGTAGTCCTTAATTTCTCCTCCCTTTCTCAACTCTCTCTCAGCCCACTGGCTCCACCTATTCCTTTCTTCCTCCCCCCCCCCCGTTCCCCCCCCCCCACCCTCACATCAGTCTGAAGAACGGTTTCGACCCGAAACGTTGCCTATTTCCTTCATAGATGCTGCCTCACTCGCTGATTTTCTCCAGCATTTTTGTCTACTTTCGATTTTCCAGCATCTGCAGTTCCTTCTTAAACAAACTCCATATTTTGCCCTTGGTCGGAATCTTGCTCAAAATTGGCATTGAGTCACATCACAGGCTCTGACACGCACGCACCAGGGATGGATCCATTCTGCTGGGTTGGGGCTTTGCTTTCACAGCATGAATAAGAGGAATTCAAGCCCAGGATGAATGCTTCTCTCTACATATTTTCCTTCAAGATCTGCATCTTTTCTGTATGTGTCGCACCCCTGTATAAATCCTTCACTGGTATCGGCTTTTCACCATGCACCAAGTTGGAATCTGGCTTGCTAAGGGACAGCATTCAAAGATAATGGGGATAAGAGTGACTTTGTGCAATAATGAATGAATGAATGAATGAATAAGTTCATAAGTTTATTGGCCAAGTATTCCCATACAAGGAATTTGCCTTGGTGCTCCGCCCACAAGTGACATCCAAAATCAGTGGAGCTGAAATAATTTAGAGAGCTACAAAACAGAGTGGTATCACTTGTTTTGCAACATAGCTTTGAATTCAAAATTACCTTCAGTGCACTTTGTTAAAAAAAAGTAAGCAATCCATTACAGGCTCCCATTTGAAAAAATGCAAGGCATCAATGTTATGTCTGGTCTGAATGCTGATCCACGCAGAAGTTTTTGTACAAGTAAAGCATCATGTGTATCATGATACAGCAAGTAATCCCCAGGAAAGGTCGAGTGCGGGAGTTTTCTCCAGATTGGCACAAATATTTAGATATCTGAATCTATATTTCGATGCAGCACATGCAATGAGAGACACGTCTCGTTATTTGTGTGTGACTGCACATCACAAAAGACTTTTGCTAATGGGCGTCAAGATGATAAATTGAAACATTCCGTGGTGCAAGGTTACCTTGACCTGAGCAACACAGTTCGGAGAGAAATCCACGAGTGTGAAGGGTCATAAACTAATGACCTTTTACAGGTGTTCGAACTCAAAGGCCTTTCTTAAGTTACAGAAAACCTTAAATATGCATCCGACTGGTCGAGGAGTGCTCAAAGCCGATTGACATTGGGACTGTGCACTGCTCAATCCACACTGCACAGTGTGTGGGGCCAGTCTCAAGGGAGAATTCAGCAGCTGTACATCTTTGCTCTGCACATCAGTTTTGATGCCAATGTATCCATGGGCTTTATAACCAAGTTGACTGGAGCTTCCCGTGGAGAGGAATGGTTAACAACATCCTGCATCCATTTACAACTCCTCTGCAAATGAAATAGGCAATACCCACATTCAGCAAGACCTATGCAAAATTCAGGCACGGTTTAGTTTAGTTTAGAGATACAGCGCGGAAACAGGCCCTTCGGCCCACCGGGTCCGCACCGACCAGCGATCCCCCGCACATTAACACCATCCTACACACACGAGGGACAATTTACACTTACACCAAGCCAATTAACCTACAAACCTGTACGTCTTTGGAGTGTGGGAGGAAACCCAATATCTCGGAGAAAACCCACGCGGTCACGGGGAGAACGTACAAACTACGTACAGACAGCACCCATGGTCGGGATCGAACCCGGGTCTCCAGTGCTACGAGCGCTGTAAGGCAGCAATTCTACCGCTGCGCCACCGAGCCGCATCTGATGTCGCAACTAACATTCGGACTACAGAAGAGCCGGATGAAGAACATCTCCATTCAATGGTGTCGCCATTACTAGGACCCCACATCCTGGAAGACACCATTGAGCAGAAACTGGCCCATTAATTTCACGGCCACAGGAGCTGAGGCTAGGCATCTTGTGGCATGTGCCTCACCCCCTGATACTCAAAGTCTTGCCCACAATTTAAAGGCGCAATTCAAAAACTGTGGCTGGATCTTGGTGACATTTGGTTGGATTAGTGCGTCTCCAACAACACTCAAGCTTGTCGATGCAATCCAGAAGACAGCAGAGAACATAATTATACCCCACCCTAAGCATTTGCTACCCGGAACATTTCATAGTCATAGAGTCATAGAGTGATACAGTGTGGAAACAGGCCCTTCGGCCCAACTCGCCCACACTGGCCAACATGTCCCAGATACCCTAGTCCCACTTGCCCGCGCGCTTGGTCCATAACCCTCCAAACCTATCCCTGTCCAACTGTTTCTTAAACGATGGGATAGTCCCAGCCTCAACTACCTCTGGCAGCTTGTTCCATACATCCACCACCCTTTGTATGAAAAAGTTACCCCCCAGATTCCTATTAAATCTTTTTCCCTTCACCTTGAACCTATGTCCTCTGGTCCTCGATTCCCCTTCTCTGGGTAAAAGACTCTGTGCATCTACCCGATCTATTCCTCACATGATTTTGTACACATCGATAAGATCTCCACTCATCCTCCTGCGCTCCATGGAATAGAGACCCAGCCTACCCAACCTCTCCCTATAGTTCACAACCTCCACCACTGATGTACAGGGGCTGTAGTGTTTAGCACCTTCTACAAGTGTACAGAACCCCTACAAAGGGCATGTTGACTGGTTGCATCATGGCCTGGTTCGGCAACTCGAATGCCCAGGAAGGAAGAAGATTGCAAAAATTGGTGTACACTCCCCCAGTCCATCAAGGGTACTGACCTCCCCAAATCGAAGGGATCTATAGGAGGTGCGGCTGCAAAAACGTAGCCAGCATTGTCAGGAACCCACACCACCCTGGCTGTGCTCTCATTTCACTGCTGCCATCAGAAGAAGGCTGAGGAGTCCGAGTTCTCCAGTCTGAAGAAGGATCTCGACCCGAAACGTCAACCATTCCTTCTATCCAGAGATGCTGCCCGTCCCACTGAGGTATTCCAGCATTTTGTGTCTATCTTTTGAATATTCTGGTATTTCAGTCAGTCAGCTTTGAACAAGCGATTCTTTTTATTGCTTAAAGGGGTTCCTCATTCGTTATTGAATAGATCCAGACCAACTCACAATGATAAGATCAACTTTGCAAAAATGGTTCAGTTAAGCTTCTTACAGATCAGTCCCGCCTTACAGCTACATGCTTACATACCTTTGAGATTTTTGTTCTGATCATAAGGTCATAAGAACATAAGGTCATAGATCATAGGAGTAGAATTAGGCCATTCGGCCCATCCAGTCTACTCCGCCATTCAACCATGGCTGATCTATCTCTCCCTCCTAACCCCATTCTCCTGCCTTCTCCCCATAACCACTGACACCTGTACTAATCAAGAATCTATCTATCTCTGCCTTAAAAATATCCATTGATGGCCTCCACAGCCTTCTGTGGGAAAGAATTCCACAGATTCACCACCCTCTGACTAAAGAAAGTTTTCCTCATCTCCTTCCTAAAAGAAAGTCCTTTAAATCTAAGGCTATGACCTCTAGTCCTAGACTCTCCCACGAGTGGAAACATCCTCTCCATATCCACTCTATCCAAGCCGTTCACTATTCTGTAGGTTTCAATGAGGTCCCCCCTCATTCTTCTAAGCTCCAGCGAGTACAGGCCTAGTGCCGACAAATGCTCATCATAGGTTAACCTACTCATTCCCGGGATCATTCTTGTAAACCTCCCTGCTACCTTTTTTACTTTTTGTTTCTCTTCACAGTCCTGGGATTGGATGGTCAGTACACACGGATGTTTTGGGAAACACCCCTGGAACTGGTTACACTCTGCGTCTTTGTGTAATAACAATTGGGAAGAAAAAGAAACTTAGCAAAAGCAGTTGGAATTTCATGTTTCTGCGATTGCCTGATTTTGTGCCAAATCCTTGGTGGCTAATTGGGAGATCGCCAGCGGAAATCCCAATGCAAACTATGGAGCAAAAAAAAATAAAATCATGTGGTGGTAGGTACAGGCTGGCAGAAGTCTATCACGGACCTGGAGAAATATGAAGTCATCAATGTAGTATTAAGGTGCAAAGTCATGCTTAAAAAATCTGTTGGAATTCTTTGTGGAGGCAGTGGGATTTTGGAATAAAGGGAACTCTATTAACATTGTTTATTTAGACTTTGGTAAGGATTTTGAAATGGTCCCAGAAAGATGTTGCTGCCAAAAGCTTGAGAAGTAAGGAATGGGTGGGCAGTTATTAAAGTGGATGGACGTTTTGGCTCCATCAAATGAGACAAGAAGTTCCTTGTAGAGGGAACTGGTGCAGCCTAATGCTGGAAGGATCAGAGCTCAAGCCTTTTACATTTATATTCTCTGGCAAGGATCTGGAAATGGAGAAATCTACCAACAGCCCAAAGGAGGATTTAGAATGACGGGAATTTAGGTAGCTTATGAAAATTGATGAGAAACAGTCAATTGAATTCAATGTGGATAAATGCAAAATAATGAAAGCAGGGAAAATGAATACTTATTGAAAATCCAAAGCTGTCAGTCAGCAGAATACAATAAAGGACAAAGATTAGTAGACATATGAAAGGCAAAATAGAGTGGGATCCAAATCTGCCCCAGTGGCAGGATACAGAGGGGAATTATTGATATATTTTTTAATTAATTCAACAAGTATGGGCTTCACAGGCGGTGGCAGCATTTAATAGCCCCTCCCTAGTTGCCCCTGAGAAAGTGGTTGTGAACTTCTTGAATCACCCAAGTCTCCCAATGCTGTTAAGAAGGGAATTCCAAGGTTTTGACCCAGTGATAGGAAAGGAATAGCGATATATTTCCAAGTCAGGGCAGTGGATGGCTCGGAAGGCAGATCGAGATGGTGATGTTTTCATGATTTTGCTGGCCTTGTCCTTCTAGCTGGTAGAAGCTGTGCGTTAGGAAGGTGCTGCCCAAGACATTTTGCTGTGTTGGTATGGGGCATCATATGCCAACAGCTATGCATGCTGGTGGTGGAATGAATGAATGGATGGATCGTCCATCGACCAGGCTGCCATGTCTTCTATGGTGTCAAGGTTCCTGGGTATTGTTGAAGCCACACTCTTCCACAAAGTGTAGAGTATTTTATCACAATCCTGACTTGAGCCTTGGAGTTAGGAGGTGAGTTGTTTAATCACAGGATTCCTGGCCTCTGGTCTGCGCTTGTTGTCGCTCTGTGACTATGGTCGCTCCAGTTTAATTTCTGGTAAAATAGTAATGACTGGAATATTGATAATAGGGGATTGTGTGATGCCGTTGAATGTCAGGGGCTGATAGCTTGATTTTCTCTAGTCGGATATTGCCATTGCCTGCACTCATGTGGCGTGAATGTTACTTGCCACCTTCCAACCCAGGCCTGGGTATTGTCCATGTTTTGCTGCATTTGGATATGGACTGCTTCATTACCCAAGGAGTCATGAATGGTGCTTGACATTGTGCACTCATCAGCGAAGATCCCTACTCCCAGCCTGATGATTGAAGGAAGATCATTGATGAAGCAGCTGAAGATGTTTGGGCCAAGGACACCATCCTGAGGAACTTCTGCAGAGATGTCCTGTGGCCAAACGGATGGATCAACAACCCCCAGAACCATCCTCTTTTGTGTTAGGTCTGATTCCATCAGTAGAGGGTCCCCCCCCCCCCCCCTCTGTTTCTCATTGATTCCAGTTTAGCCAGAACGTCTTGATGCCATGCTCAATCAAATACTGCCTTGATGTCAAGGGCAGTTTCTCTCTCTTGACCTCTTGAGGTCAGCTCTTTTCTCCATTTTTGGACCAAGGCTGTAATGAGTTCAGAGCTGAATGACTTTGGCAGAATCCAAAATAAGCTTCTATGAGCAGGATGTTGCTGAGTGCTACTAGATAGCACTGTCCATTATCCCAGCCATCGTGAGCAGACTAATGTGACAGTAACCGAGTTGGATTTGTGCTGCTTCCTGTGGAACATTGCCCTGCTTTACAAGAATCATAGCAGGGCAATGTTCCCCATTGTCAGGGAGATGTTCTGGAATAGCCAAGGCCATGGAAGTTCTTCCACGTCAATTGGATAAAATACAGTTGATGAATTAGGAAACAATGCTGTTTTATACCGCTCATATCGGTTATAATGCAGTATTGCTTGGGAGCTAGAGAACTACTTAAAAGTTACTTTGGACATTTGCAAGCAGAAAAAAAGCTGTCTTGCAGAAAAAAACAGTCAAGGGGAGAAAATCTATTTCCCTGGAACCTTCTTGTAGTAATCAGATAACGTTATCTCTTAAGAATGCAGTCTCTCACTTTCACAACAGGTCATCATAGAAATTGACAAGCAATGTTCTATTGACTCATGTGCAATGATGAGGAATAATCAGGTAGATGCACAGAGTCTCTTGTCCAGAGTAGCTGAATCGAGGACCAGAGGGCATATGTTTAAGGTGAAGGGGAAAAGATTTAATAGGAATCTGAGGGGTAACTTTTTGACACAAAAGGTGGTGGGTGTATGGGTGTGAGATGGTTCTCCCAATTTTGCAACAGGCCTCTGTATGTTGGTATGGAGGGCTGTACAAGGTTGACAGGACACGATGGCGCAGCGGTAGAGTTGCTGCCTTACAGCGATTGCAGCGCCGGAGACCCGGGTTCGATCCCGACTACGGGTGCTGTCTGTATGGAGTTTGTACGTTCTCCCCGTGACCTGCGTGGGTTTTCTCCAACACCTTCGATTTCCTCCCACACTCCAAAGACGTACAGTTTTTTTTAGTTTAATTGGCTTGGTAAATGTAAAAAATGTCCCTAGTGGGTGTAGGATGGTGTTAATGTGCGGGGATCGCTGGTCGGCGCGGACCCGGTGGGCCGAAGGGCCTGTTTCCGCGCTGTATATCTAAACTAAACTAAACTAAAGAGCGTTGTTGCTATTGTTACTTGCTATGCATTGGTTGGTTGTAGACAATCTGTCTGGTGTTGTTTCCTTGTGGATTTCCAGCAGTTTATTGCAACTGAATAACTTGCTCAGACTTTACAGCGGAAAGTAAGAATGAACCACGTTGCTGTGTGTCTGGTGTCTTGTGAGTCTTACCAGACGAGGCAAGGATGGCACATTTCATCCTCTACTGGATATTAGAGAAACAGATGGGTCTTTACAAGAATCAACCATGGTTTTAAGGATACCATTAGACTTTTTAATTCCAGATTTTGAATTTGACTTTATCATCATCCGCCGTGGTGTGATTCATACCCAGGTTCCCAGGACTTTTCCCCTGGTATATAGATTATTAATCCAGTGATAATCCACGGTGTCATCAATTGATTGTTGTCTTTATAACTCAAAGGTTGTTATAGGTGGTGTTCACCACTCAAGGCTCAACACTTGCCCCTTGGTCAATGTTAATAAATATGAATAGACCGAAATGTCTGGGCACGATAAACAAACTGGCAGATCATACAGAAGTTAGTTTAGTTTAGAGATACAGCGCAGAAACAGGCCCTTTCGGCCCATCGGGTCCGCGCCAACCAGCGATCCCCACACATTAATATTATCCTAAACCCATTTTTACATTTAACCAAGCCTATTAACCTACAAACCTGTACGTCTTTGGAGTGTGGGAGGAAACCGAAGATCTCGGAGAAAACCCACGCAGGTCACGGGAAGAACGTACAAACTCCGTATAGACAGCACCCGTAGTCAGGATCGAACCTGGATCTCCGGGGCTGCATTCGCGTTGAGGCATCAACTCTACCGCTGCTCCACAGTGCAGCCTAAAGATGAGAGAAGTGAAAAAAGTAATCAAATCCAGACACGTGAAAGGAATTACACTTAGGGAGGTGCAACGTGACAAGAGACTACAAAATAAATGGGAAGATATTGGGAATAGTGGAGTGTAGGAGCACAGAGCCCTAAGGGTAGAAGGGTTAGTGGATAAGCTCGTTAAAAAAACCATATGTGATGTCTTCCATAATTAGCCAAGTCACAGAATGTAAAAGCATGGAGGATATGCTGGAGTTGTATGCTATGCTTGTTAGGCCCAAGCTTAAGTATTCTGTAAAATTTTAGTCACCTCATTACACGATTAATATAATTGCACTGGGGAGGGTTACAAAGAAGAAGTAGAAGGAATTTGGCAGGACTGGAAAATGTTAATTCCAATGAAAGGTTGGACAGGATGGTATTGTTTTTGTTTGACATGGAGGAAGATGAGGTGAGACTTAATAGAGGAGTATAACATTATGAGGCAACTCGATAGATTATGAGACATTGTTGTGGGAAGAACTCATTGGCTGATCGGACATAAATCAAGGGCCATAAATTTAAAGTAGTTGGTAGAAGCAGGTACTATTGCAATGTTTGAGAAACATTTAGACAGGTGCATGGATAGAACAGGTTTAGAGGGATATGGGCCAAACACAGGCAGTTGGGACTAGTGTAGATGGGACGTATTGGTCGGTGTGGACAAGTTGGGCGGAAGGGCATGTTTCCATACTGCATCACTCTATTACTCAATATGACTAAAAGGGAGATGAGAGCAACTTTTTTTTTCACTCAGCGGCTTGTAGGGGTCTGAAACTCATTGTCTGAATGTGTAGTACCGCTAACAGGTTCTTGTCCGTAAAGCTTGAGGAGTTCGGGTCAAGTGCTGGAAGTCAGTATTAGAAGGGGTCATTTGTTTCTGACCAGCATGGACATTAGGGGAAAGTGACCTCAATTAGTACTGTGAAGGGCCTGTCCCACTCGCCGATTTTTTCAGCGACTGCCGGCATCATTGACTGATGTATCAGGTCAGTGAAAAATTTGCGGTGTGACGCGGCGTGATGCAGCGGTGACGCAGCGTGATGATGTATGGCGCGCGGTGTTTTTTCAAGCGTCGCAACATTTTTTTGTCACCGCTGGTTTTGAAATGTTCAAAATCTTTTGGCGACACTGATATGACGCCGGCAGTCGCCGAAAAAAATCGCCAAGTGGGACAGGCCCTTAACACTCGAATGATTTTTGCCTACAAAATTGCAACACTCCATTTAAAAGTGTGGGACTGACTCATCACAGGATATGATATGTTTGGTAGACAAAAGTGCTGGAGAAACTCAGCGGGTGAAGCAGCATCTATGGAGCGAGGGAAATAGGCAACGTTTCGGGCCGAAACCCTTTTTCAGACTGATCTGATTCTTCTTCGGATATGATATGTTTGTGCAGGTTGTCTTTATTTTCATAAGCATGCCCAGTTATAATCATTATATTACAGAAAGAACACAGTGGCTAGAAAGAAAGGTGCAGTGAAGATTATTCCCAGTTTTCAGTTCAGTTCAGTTTAGTTCATTGTCGTGTGTACCGAGGTACAGTGAAAAGCTTTTGTTGTTCCAAAGACGTACAGGTTTATAGTTTAATTGGTTTGGTGTAAATGTAAATTGTCCCTAGTGTATGTAGGACAGTGTTAGTGTGCGTGCGGGGATTGCTGGTCGCTGTGAACTCGAAGGGCCGAAGGGCCTGTTGCCGCGCTGTACCTCTAAACTAAACTAAAACTAAACTTTTGTGGCATGCTAACCAGTCAGCACAACGACAATACATGATTACAATCCATTCATTTAGACATTTTCAGTAACAAAAGGCATTACAAAGCTGAGCTCGTTTACATGAAAGAAAATGACTGAGCAAGCACCCAATTGAAGCATTCAAGAGTGCCAGCATGTTGACCCTGTGGGAGAAGGAGATGGCCGTTAGAATGACGATAAGGGGCACCGAATAATCAGTCAGCAGCAAGATAGATGGATTAGTCAGATGCAGGCACGGATATCACTATCAAAACATGGAGGGGACCGGGGGACAGGGGGGACACAATTTCTTGCGCATGCGCACACTCACACACACACACACACACACACACACACACACACACACACACACACACACACACACACACACACACACACACACACACACACACGCACACACACACGCACACACACACACACACACGCGCGCACACTCACACACGCACACACGCACACACACACACGCGCACACACACATGCGCACACACACACACACACACGGGCACACACAGACACACACACACACACACACACACACACACACACACACACACACACGCACACACACGCACACACACACACACACACACACACACACACACACACACACACACACACACACACACACACACACACACACACAGACACACACACACACACACACACACACACGCGCACACACACACACACACACACACACACACACACACACACACACACTCACACACACACCCACACGTGCGCGCGAGGCTTCGGAGGCTCAATCCAGCGCTAAATGCAGCTCAATTCTGCCTGTCTCGGCGGGTTAACCTACAGCCCTGCCTGGACTGACGGGACACCAGTGCTGCTTCTCCGCGCTGGCTGTAAACCTGGGCCATATTTCCCGCAAGTCCAGGCAGAGCTGTAGGTTAACCCGGCGGGACAGGCAGAGTTGAGCTGCATTTAGCGCTGCTTCTCTGCGCTGGCTGTGGGCCTGGGGGCACCGCTCCCGTCTGACTCCCGACGTCTCTGGCCACCCCCGGGCATGGGGGGGGGGGGGGCACTCAGGTGGGGACGGGGATGGTCCAGTGGCGGTTCGGCAACAATTGGAGAGCCGGGATCGATCCTGGCTGCGGATGAGGCACAGGTCTGTGTCCAGTGCTGCCGTTGTGACCCTATGACCTGGGCATGTCTCCTTCCTCCAATCACCGTACTCTATCCTCAGGCCCACCTCCCCTACTTCCGCCTCTGACCAACACCTCCCTCCTCCAAAGATTGCGCTGAATCATCATGGTCCCGCCCCCATTGCCTGCTGACCGACGTCTCTTTCGTCCAATCGGTGCCCTCGATCAGCAGTCCCACCCCCACTGTCTCGCGGAAAGCGGAGATTTCACCGGGTTTTAAAATCCGGATTACAAAAAATGGGGTGGAACGTCCCCCACCTCTCAAAACAAGGGGGGGACATGTCCCCCCTGCCCCCCCCCCCCGGATTTCCACCCCCTGGTAACCGTCTAACACATGGGCAGTCATGGTGGCGCAGCGGTAGAGTTGCTGCCTTAAGGGCGAATGCAGCGCCGGAGACCCGGGTTCGATCATGACCACGGGTGCTGTCTGTACGGAGTTTGTACGTTCTCCCCATGACCTGCGTGGGTTTTCTCCGAGATCTTCGGTTTCCTCCCACATTCCAAAGACGTACAGGTTTGGAGGCTAATTGGCTTGGTAAATGTAAAAATTGTCCCTAGTGGGTGTAGGAAAGTGTTAATGTGCGGGGATCGCTGGTCGGCGCGGACCCGGTGGGCCGAAAGGGACTGTTTCCGCGCTGTATCTCTAAAAAATGCACAATGCGTAGTGTATGGCTGTAATAAAATACTCAAGAGAAGTGGTTGAGGCTGTCTGCTATTTTAAGAGGTGGTTGTCTTTGGTGAGAAGATCACGTGAGGAATATGGGACAAAAATGCTTTTGAACTTTTGAGGTTGGGGAAATGGAACATGGGAATAGACAGCAACAGTAATGATGGGTGTGCTGGAAGGAACTGGAGATGCTGGTTTACACCGAACATAGATACAACATGCTGGAGTAACTCAGTGGGACAGGCAGCATCACTGAAGAGAAGGAATGGGCGACCTTTCGGATCTGAAGAAGGGTCTCTATCGGCCTGTCCCGTTGAGTTACTCCAGCATTTTGTGTCTATCTTCACAATAATGATTAATCTTCTGTGTTACATCCTGGATAAAACTCCATCATCTCTAGTTCACAGTTTTTTTAGGTTTACACTCACCTGAGGTAAACAATGACTCAATTCCCATTGTAGCTCTCATTATATGATCCTTAAGTGTCACTAAGCAGAAGCAGAGTCCAGGGACTCAGGTTTGAAAGATGGTTAAGTGATATGTGTCCCACTTGTTTGTTGTGCGTGTACGTGTGTATGTATCTTTTTTAATTTTTTAAATTTTTTTTTTTTTTTTTTAATTATTATTATTATTATTTTTTTTTAATTACTCCTTCCCCCCCCCCCCCCCCTCCACATCCCCACTCTCGGCAGCTGGCTTCGATGCGCTCTTCCGTCTCGTCTTGCAGTACTACAGCGCACTACCCACTCTTCTTTAGAGCTTGCTTCTGCAAATGTTAGGTTCTTTTGTCATTTTTTACAACAGAAGAGGCAATGCTGTTTGTAAGAAAGTCGCAATGTGGCATAAGCAGGGCCTCCTCAGACACTGCTTGTGAGAAACGTGCAGATCACGTTCCCTGCATATACAGTGAGATGGACAGCTAGACATCTGGATGTTAGCGCGACCCACGTCGCAGCGGCCTCTGCAGTACGTCTGTCTTTTTTTGTTTAGTTTGAGTGTAGTTTATAGTGTTTTTTTTAAACTGGGTATGTGTAGGGGGGAGGGAGGTGGGGGGGGGGGCGGGGTGGGGAAACTTTTAAAATCTTTTCCCTGCACGGGGGACCCAACCTTTTTCCTGTCGGGTCTCCGTTGTCGTTGGGGCCTTGCACCGTGGAGGGGCCTCCAGCCGGAACGACCTGGGGGCTCCAGTCGCGGAGCCTGCGGACTTACTCACCATCATGGAGCTGGCCGAGTTCGGAACGGGAGGAGCTGTGGTGGCGCGCTGCTGCGGCCCGATCCCGGAGATTCGGAGGCTCCAGCCGCCGGCCCGGTGGATGGTGACACCGGGAGCTCGCGGGTCCCTGGTGGGAGACCGCTTTTCGGAGCTCCTGCAACGGCAACTTCTCCCGCCCGGGTTGCGGGGTTGAAAATGACCTGGAGCGATGCCTTACATCGCCCGGCGTGGCTTTAATGGCCGCGGGACTTATTTACCATCGCCCGCCGGGGGCTTTGATTTTAACATCAGGAGGAGAATGGGGAGTGCAGGGGAGAGATAAGACTTTGCCTTCCATCACAGTGAGGAAGAGATTCGCTGTGATGGATGTTTGTGTAAATTGTGTTGTGTCTTGGTTCTTTTTACTTGTTTGTATGACTGCAGAAACCAAATTTCATTTGAACTTAGGTTCAAATGACAACAAATAAATTGTATCATTATATCATTGTAATTGTATCATTGTGCATTATATTGTATCAGGCACAGCACTCCCTTTATTATTAATCAAAACATTTATTCAATTATTAAAAATAATATTTACAATATAATAAAACAAAACAGATCCCACCGCCATAATACTAGACAAACAAATATACCAAATAAACTATTATACAACTATGTTACACTCCTTGTCAAGGATGCATTCAAACCCCGCGGTGCCCAGCGGTCCCGGAAATCCCCCAGGGCGCCTGTGGACATCGCGTAGTCCCTCTCTAACACCACCCGGGCGCGGTCGTAACCCCGGAACACAGCACTCTCTTGACCTTGTTCCGTTCACTCCCCCTTAAAATACAGAACAATGGAACTTTATGATACACAGACACAAAAAAAAGACAGAGCAGTCTGAAGAAGGGTCCTGACCCGAAACGTCACTATCCATTTTCTCCAGAGATGCTACCTGACCCTCTGAGCTACTGCAGCGTGTTGTATCTATCTTTGACTTAACCAGCATCGGTTTCAGTTTAGTTTATTGTCACGGGTACCGAGGTACAGTAAAAAGCTTTTGTTGCGTGCTAACCAGTCAGTTGATATATGATTACAATCGATCCACTTGCAGTGATCTGTACTGTACATGCAACAAAAAGCTTTTCACTGTACCTCGGTACACCTGAGAATAAACTAAACCGACTGAAATAACTTTGAAAGATGCGACAGAAAAGTCAACAACCGACAGCTGACAAAATAATATAGTCGAATTTTCCCAATTTCATCCTGCCATTGGGACCTGTGTCAGCTGAGCACTGCTAATTTTCTGGTGCTTGTGATATGCAGGAGTGGGAGAGAATTTAAATATGGATAAGTGTTTGGTGCTGACATAAGGCTTGGGGTCTGAGGGGTGGTGGTGGGTCCAAAGGTTTCCTTAAATTCAGCCATGTGCACCTCAGGAGAACAAACAATCAGAGCGGAGACACTCAGCGGGACCGGCGGCATCTCTGGAGAGAAGGAATGGGTGACGTTTCAGGTCGAGACCCTTCTTCAGACTAGTGAGGGGAACACTAGTTGACTAGAACAAATTGCTGTTCCTCCAATTTGCGTTTAGCCTCACTCTGACAATGGAGGTGACCTAGGACAGAAAGGTCAATTTTGGAAATGGGAACGAGAATTAAAGTGTTTAGCAACCGGGAGATCAGGTAGGTCCAGGCGGACTCTCTCTAACTTCTACAGGTGCACAGTAGAGAGCATGCTGACCAGTTGCATCTTGGCTTGGTTCGGCAACTTGAGCGCCCTGGAGAGGAAAAGACTACAAAAAGTAGTAAACACTGCCCAGTCCATCATCGGCTCTGACCTCCCTTCCATCGAGGGGATCTATCACAGTCGCTGCCTCAAAAAGGCTGGCAGTATCATCAAGGACCCACACCATCCTGGCCACACACTCATCTCCCTACTACCTTCAGGTAGAAGGTACAGGAGCCTGAAGACTGCAACGACCAGGTTCAGGAATAGCTACTTCCCCACAGCCATCAGGCTATTAAACCTGGCTCGGACAAAACACTGAACTTTATTAGCCAATTAACTGTTATTTGCACTTTATCAGTATATTGATTCATGTGTGTATATATTTATAGAATGCCTTGTAGTCAATGCCTACTATGTTCTGTTGTGCTGAAGCAAAGCAAGAATTTCATTGTCCTATCAGGGACACATGACAATAAACTCACTTGACTTGACTTGACTGATCAAAGCAAATACTTGTAAGACTCGAGTTCAGTAGAGGGTGTGCCCGACTGCTAAGTCAGCTGAAATCTTTGCACTACAGCCATTAGCTTGCCGTTTTATCTGCAGAAGGACTTGTACAGGTTGGGACAGTGGGCAGAGAAGTGGCATTCGGTATACAGCGTAGGAACATGTGCAGTCATGCATTTTGGTAGTTGGAAAAACAGTGTAGACTATTTTCTAAACGGGGAGAGATTCAAGAAAGCGGAGGTGCAAAGGGACTTGGCAGTGTTGGTGCAGGATTATTGTGCAAGTTAAATCGGTAGTAAGGAAGGCAAATTCAAGTCCGCCCATATCTGAGGAAGGATGTGCTGTTGCTGGAGGCGGTCCAGAGGTAGTTTACAAGAATGATCCCAGGAATAAGTGGGTTAATATATGATGAGCATTTGACCACACTAGGCCTGTACTCACTGGAGCTTGGATGAGGGGGGACCTCGTTGAAACTTATCGAATAGTGAAAGGCCTGGATAGAGTGGATAAGAAGAGGATGTTTCTACTAGTGGGAGCGTCTAGGACCAGAGGTCATAGCCTCAGAATTAAAGGGAGATGAGGAGTCATTTTTTTGGCCAGAGGGTGGTGAATCTATGGAATTCATTTTCACAGAAGGCTGTGGAGACCAAGTCAATGGATATTTTTAAGGCAGAGATAGAAAGATTCTTGATTAGAATGGGTGTCAGGGGTTATGGGGAGAAGGCAGGAGAATGGGGTTAAGAGGGAGAGATAGATCAGCCACGATTGAAAGGTGGAGTAGACTTGATGGACCGAATGGCCTAATTCTGCTCCTATCACTTTTGAATTTATGAACTTACGAAGTCGCAGCAATTTGACATCCAGTAATTTAGAAATGGTTGCAGATTAACTGATCAGCCTGTTTGAGTAATGCCATGTTGCCATTTTGCTGCAATAACGGGATGGATTATGGTGCATCCATCCCTTCAATCCCCATCCCCACCAGCAGGGAAATTGACACCCATGGCTTTCCTGCATACACACCTTCCTTGTCCATACGCAGAGGGTGGATCTTGTTAGCCTCAGGAAGATTCCGCCGATTACTTCTGGGGTGGCACGGTGGCGTAGCGGTAGAGTTGCTGCCTTACAGCGCTGACAGCGCCAGAGACCCAGGTTCGATCCCGACTATGGGTGCTGTCTGTATGGAGTTTGTACGTTCTCCCCGTGACTGCGTGGGTTTTCTCCGAGACCTTTGGTTTCCTCCCACACTCCAAAGACGTAGAGGTTTGTAGGTTAATTGGCTTGGTAAAATTGTAAATTGTCCTTATTGTGTGTAGGATAGTGTTAGTGTGCGGAGATCGCTGGTCGGCGCGGACTCGGTGGGCTGAAGGTCCTAATTCCATGCTGTATGTTTAATCTAAACTAAAATTAAACTTGGCCTCAGCCATGACACCTCAGAGACCTTGTTCCGAATACCCCGACAACCTTTCACAACCAGCAAAGCCCTTGCCACCTGTAAAAGATGTAACCATTTGAACTATTTTTACATATTACAGCTATTGAAGACTATTAAAATATAAGCAAAGAATTTAAAGTTATTTTCTAATTTTGTTCAATTAAAACAAAAACATTTAATTTAAAGATATTAATATAAAGTAACATTTTTTTTAAAGATTATCTAATTTTTTCCTTCATCTCCTAAAACTGTCCCTGTCATTCCTACCAAAGTCAATTCCGCACCCTTCTGAATCTGTCATTTAGTTCCCAGATTTTCACAATTTACATGTACTTAAGTCTGGGACTTTAGACTTTAGAGATACAGTGCGGATGCAGACCCTTCAGCACAACAGTGTTTACCCCCCATGCACTAGCGCAATACGACACACTGGGAACAATTTTACCGAAGCCAATTCACCTACAAACCCGTCTTTGGGATATGGGAGGAAACAAGAGCACCTGGAGAAAACCCACGCGGTCACAGGGAGAACGTGGTCAGGATCGAACCTGTGTCTAAGGCAGCCGCTCTACTGCTGCACCACTGTGCTGCCCTAAGTTATTGCAGTTTTAGCTGCTTATTCTGATTAGAACTGCGAGTAATAAATGTCATGATCCAGCTCACTGTGTGTAATTGTTTTACTCTGCAAAACCACTAACTAAAACGAAATGACAGTGGAACACATGTTTAGGAGATCTTTTTTGGATGATGTAATACTCTGAACCAACTAATAATACACAAGCTACAAAATTATGATGAGCAAGTTAATTTTTTGAAGAATCATTTACCTGTTTTTTTAATCGTTTTTAAATATGTCTGAATTTTGACTTTTTTTGAGAGCTGGTATCGCAAGTCTCCCGAACCTTGCTTTCCATGCCATAAGTTCATAGGTTCATGTTATTGGAATAGAATTAGGCCATTTGGCGCATCGAGTCTGCTCCACCATTCGATCATGGCTGATCTATCTCTCCCTCTTAACCCCTTTCTCCTGCCTTCTCCCCATAACCCCTGACACCCATTCATTGTGTACTGAATAGGAATTGTTAAAATGTGTCTGTCGCCATCAAGAATATTATCTTTCTTGTTACCATGAACGTTTAAATTTGTTAAAGGACTAGAAACAGGACACGAAAAATGCTCGAAAGTATCGCCAAGCAGATTCTACTCTGAATGGCTGAAATGATCAACATTTTAAAATTAAGATAAAGAAAGGAAAGCAATTAAAGAAGTATTCTAATTTGGGTCTCAAATACCTAAAGGGCTACAAACATAGGGTGCAAAAGTACTTTAAAAAAATAAAAAATTGAGGTCGGGTAAGGGGGGATGATAGTTGAAGAGTTGGTATGTCCTATTTACGTGATGCTCAAAAAAAAAAAAACATTTGTTTTTCTTTTTTTTCTCTCTCTCTTTTCTTTTCTTAGGGCCTATTTCTTAACTCTTTTTCTTTTTGTTTTTAATTTCGCTCTCATAGGGTCCTCGTCCTTTTTTTTTGTTGTTACATTTTCTACACTTTTCTACACTTGCACTTTTTCCTTCACTTTCTTCTCTCTTTCAATCTTTTCTTTCTTTAGTGTAAAAAAAATAAATAAAGGGAGTACATTAATTGTAAGAAGATATAAATGACGAGTATTAATGTATGTGGCTGTGATGTAATGTACTTCTAATAAATAAAAATTAAAAAAAAAAAAAAAAATACCTAAAGGGCCTGTCCCACTTGGATGACCTAATCCACGAGTTTAGAAGACCCTAGACGAGTTGAAAAAAATGTCAAGGTCGTTATGACTCGCCGAAGTAAAAGACCTCCTACAACCTCCTACAACCTCCTACAACCTCCTCCGACTATGTCTACGACCTCCTACGACTATGTCTACGACCTCCTACGACTATGTCTACGACCTCCTATGACTATGTCTACGACCTCTTATGACCCCCCTTGACCTCAGTCTTTCACACCTAAGACCAACTACGACTAGCTACGAGTGGAAAATGATCACATGGTAAAATTATGTCATGTTTGCATTTTTTTCTCAGGCCAGTTACCGACCGACGACTACCTACGACTATCCGCGACTATCTACAACTACCTACGACTATCTACAACTACCCACGACAATCTACGACTACCTACGACTACCATCACAACCTACTACGACCTACTACGACCTACCTACGAGTAAAAAGTATACATCTTTTCCATGCCAACCTTTTTTTTACTCGTGGACATTTTTTATCAGGCTAGAAAAAACGCCGCGACTTACTTGAGGCCACGAGTACACGGAGACCACTCACGAGCATGAGGAAGAGTTATGAAGACCTCCTACGACCTCGTGGCGACCATGCTGTGAGTATGAGTCAAGGGCAAACTCGGCAGAGGTTGCCAATTAGATCGTGAAAGTGGGACAGGGACTTAAGCAGGCCATGCTAGAGTTGGATAGACACAAAATGCTGGAGTAACTCAGCGGGACAGGCAACATCTCTGGAGAGAAGGAATGGGTGACGTTTCGGGTTGAGACCCTTCTTCAGACTGAAGTCTGAAATCAGTCTGAAGAAGGGTCTCGACCTTAAAAATGTCACCCATTCCTTCTCTCCAGAGATGCTGCCTGTCCCGCTGAGTTACCCCAGCATTGTGTGCCTATCTTCGGTTTAAACCAGCATCTGCAGTTCCTTCCTACACATGCAAAAGTTGGACTCGACAGACATTGAAATTAATATTCCACTGTACTTCAACTGTGAGTAAGCAGTCTGTTATTTCATGAAAATTAGCTTCATCGCGTTTGAATATTTTGTATTTGTATATGTTCTGTTTTGGTTTCAGGAAGATTTAAGAACTAGAAAGTGGGCTTCACTCTATTATGGAGAGCCAAATATGGAAACATGGAATCTAACAATCAAAGCCCCATTCAGATCTCTGACACGGATTTGCGAAATTGGCATTCTGGCATAATGCATGAAAATGGCACCAGTGCAGTTCAGATTGAGGGGGCTGCATGAAATCCTCACAGCTGCAGCGTTATTACCGGGCTGACTGGTGTACAGGCTATGTGTAGTAAGGACTATGTGTAGTAAGTTCGCTGAACACCTCCGCTCAGTCCGCCTTAACCTACCTGATCTCCCGGTGGCTCAGCACTTCAACTTCCCCTCCCATTCCCAATCTGACCTTTCTGTCCTGGGCCTCCTCCATTGTCAGAGTGAGGCCCAGCGCAAATTGGAGGAGCAGCAGCTCATATTTTGCTTGGGTAGTTTACACCCCAGCGGTATGAACAGTGACTTCTCTAACTTCAGAGAGCCCTCTCTCTCCATCCCCTTCCCCTTCCCAGTTCTCCCACTAGTCTTACTGTCTCCACCTACATTCTATCTTTGTCCTGCCCCCTCCCCTTACATCAGTCTGAAGAAGGGTCTCGACCCGAAACGTCGCCCATTCCTTCTCGCCAGAGATGCTGCCTGACCCGCTGAGTTACTCCAGCATTTTGTGTCTAGCAAGGAACTGCAGATGCTGGTTTATGCCGAAGATAGACACAAAATGCTGGAGTAACTCAACAGGACAGGCAGCATCTCTGGAGAGAAGGAATGGATGATGTTTCGGGTCGAGACCTTTCTTCAGTCTAATATAGTGTCTCAACTGGAAATGTCACCCATTCCTTCTCTCCTGACCCGCTGAGTTACTGCAACGTTTTGTGTCTATCTTTGCTGCACAGATAATTAGAGATGAACACACATTCCCCATGATTGACACAAAACAGTAGCAGGGCAGTGTGTCCAGATGGGAGGGAAAACATTGTGGACATAACCATCCTCGGTCGCCCTGAGTTCTTCCAAAGAATCATTTGCTCCACTTGACCTCTATGCTACAAATGGTCCCAAACTATTATGAAGTGTTAGGAGTGCATAAAATTATGAGAGGCATAGATAGGATAGATGGGTCAGAAACTTTTTCCCATGAAGGAAAATCAAATGCGAGAGGGAGGCTTAAAGGAGACGTGCCTTTATGCAGAAGGCGGTGCATGCCTGGAACGTACCGCCCAGGTTGGTGGTTGAGGCAGAGTGGCATTTAGGAGGCATTTTGATAGGCATGTGGATATGCAGGGAGTGGAGGGTACGGGTTGTGTGCAGGTAGATAAGAGAGTGTGGGTTTTCTCCAAGATCTTCAGTTTCCGCCCACACTCCAAAGACGTACAGGTATGTGGGTTAATTGCCTTGGTGTATGTGTAAAATTGTGCCTAGTGTGACAATAGACAATAGACAATAGACAATAGACAATAGACAATAGACAATAGACAATAGACAATAGAGAATAGGAGCAGGAGTAGGCCATTTGGCCCTTCGAGCCAGCACCGCCATTCAATGTGATCATGGCTGATCATCCCCAATCAGTACCCCGTTCCTGCCTTCTCCCCATATCCCATATCTGCTATTTTTAAGAGCCCTATCTAGCTCTCTCTTGAAAGCATCCAGAGAACCTGCCTCCACTGCCCTCTGAGGCAGAGAATTCCACAGACTCACCACTCTCTGTGAGAATATGTGTTTCCTCGTCTCCGTTCTAAATGGCTTACCCCTTATTCTTAAACTGTGGCCCCTGGTTCTGGGCTCCCCCGATAGACAATAGACAATAGTTGCAGGAGTAGGCCATTCGGCCCTTCGAGCCCTTCATGGTTGATCATCCACAATCAGTACCCCGTTCCTGCCTTCTCCTCATATCCCTACATGTGTATAGGATAATGTTGGTGTGCGGGGATCGCTGGCTGGTGCGGACACGGTTGGCTGAAGGGCCTATTTCTGCGCTCCAAAACAAAGACTAAAGATGAGGTTGGCATCGCGTTCAGCACAGACATTGTGCAGTACTGTTGTATGTTCTTAGTGGGGTCTGTTGAAGGAGCCAGTGATTGCAACGTTGAGGTCAGAATTGATTTGACCAAAGAAGGAGCAGAGCAGATTCATTTTTGTCAACGCTGACCTGAAGCTATCAGTTGCTGTTAGTAAGTCAACGTTATTGCTGTCCAAACTGTTCAGTTCTATCACATTCCCTGTCCTGTGTGATGTATTTCTCGTTTTCCCGCGTCTGATGAGCAGAGGTAGTGGATTGCAACCAGAAGCTCCAATTTGTGTTGTAAGTGGAGGAACTGTGTGTAACTTAACCTGTGGGTGGGTGACTGATGGTGGCAAACATCAGCCAGGTTTTTGGTGAATTATGCCAAGGCCAATTTCACTATATGCTCAACTTCACCCCATTTTGATTAATAAAAATACATCCCTTGATGCTCCTGAACACATCATCAGTGATGTAACCTGGGGTGACTGGGTGTTTTGGGTCTTTCAACATCAGACACCCTCACCCAGGCGACCCAGCCGTGGTTGATCAGACCACGACTTGTGTTCAGGTGGCATTCGCTCCTCCCCATGGACCTCCTCTCCTGATCCAGAGCCATCTCGAGTCTTTCTCCGCTGCCTCTGTGGTGTTCTTGATGACTCTTCTCCTCGCCACTCAAAGGACAAAGGACATTTATTGTCACGTACACCATTGGTGTAGTGAAATTTGACTTGCCATGCAGCACACAGATAAAGTTAAGACACAACATTAAAGAATTTAACAATAAACATAAAAAACATCCCCCCACAATGGTTCCCATTATGAGGGAAGGCACAGAGTCCAGTCCCCATCCCCTTGTCCACCCATAGTCGGGCCTATTGAGGCCTCCGCAGTCGCCGCTACGGGGCCCGATGTTTCAGGCCGTTCTCGCCGGGTGATGGTGCTCCGGCGTCGGGAGAACCCTCTCAGCGGCTTGGGATGCCTGGAGCGGCCGCATCCTTACCGGAGACCGCGGCTTCCGAATCCGACAGGCCGCGCTGGATGGAGCTCCACCACTGGCGATCACGTCGCGAGATCCCAGGCTCCCGGTGAAAAGTTCAGCGCCGCCGCCCGCGGCTGGCCGCTCCACAGACCCGCAGCTCCACGATGTTCACCTGTGGTCTCAGCATTCCGGAGCTCCAGCGTGGTGACCCGGGCAAGGCATTACCCGCTCCGCGATAGCGCTCCAGCGCTGTGCCGCCGCCGAAGCCGAGGTTCTGGGCGGTCCCCTCAGGAAACGCCGCTCCAGGCCCGCTGGTAGGCCACGAGGACGGGTCGAAGATGCTGCCCAGAGAAAAGCTGCCTCTCCGACCAGGTAGGGACCCTAGAAAACAGTTTCCCCCCTCCCCCCACCCCCCCGACATAAAAAAGGCTAGAACTCCGAAAACAAAAAAACTCAACTAATTAAAATTTAAAAAAAGAGAAAAAACTGACAGCTACAGGCTGGGCAGCCATACCCGTACAGGACGGCGCCCCCTAGGCCATTACTCCGTTGATGCCCAGTGCACTCAAGGCTTTGTAGAGCAATTGCCCTGCAAAACCTCTGCAGCCAACCTCGATGAGCATACACCTTGCCTTCCAGCCCTGCTTACGGCAGTCTATGACCAGCTCTTCGTACTTGGTCATCTTCCTCTCGTGGGCCTCCTCCAGACAGTCCTCCCACGGCACTGTCAGTTCCAACAAGACAATGTTTTGGTCGCCTCTGAGACCAGGAGGATATCTGGCCTCAGGGTGGTAGTGGCAATGTGCTGTGGGAACTTCAGCTGTTTCACCAGGTCTACAGAAAGCTGCCGGTTCTAAGCAGTCGCCAGGATTCCTGACGGATTCCTGGCTGCTGTGGTTCTTGGCTGTTGCACTCCGGCCTTCACGAAGGTGATCATCTAGGTGGTGGGGCGTGCTCGTCTGCAGCTGCTGATTCCCATGCTGATGGCTTCTGCAATGGGTTTAAGAACCTGGTCGTGATGTCAGGTGTACCGGCCCTGCCCAAGAGCCTTTGGACAGCAGCTCAGGATGTGTTCCAACATCCCCCTGCCTGAGCGTTAAGGGCAATCTGGAGATTCCGCTTTGCCCCAGATGAAGAGGTTCAATGGGCTGGGCAGGACATCATACACTGCCTGGACCAGGAACTTGATGCGCTGTGGTTCATCCTGCCAGAGCTCAGTCCATGTGCCTTTTCGGTCCATGGCCTGCTCCCACCTTGTCCAGGCTCCATGCTGTCTCAAGCCAACCACTCTGGTACACCTCTCTCCTCCTCCACCACTGCCCTCACTTCCTCCTGGACCAGCCTGCGCCTCTCCTTCCCCTTGGCCTTGTCAAACTGGGGAGAAGGGAAGATTCCCAGGCCAGCTCTTCCCCGAGTCACTGCTCCCACCAGGAACTTGTGGCGTATCCGAGACTCCGCTTGCAGCACGGCTTCGCCGGCTCTCCACTTCCTCCCAGTTTTCACCTCCATCCCTGCCTGAGCCACCTTGGGGTCGCTGGAGTCCCTGTACAGCATCACCTCTCTGGCCCGAGTCACCTTAAACTCCTCCTCCAGGGACTTCAGGGGCAGCTGGTGCTTGGTGTTATTTCCATAAAGGGCGATGCTGCTAAGGCTCCTGGGCAGTCCCAGCCACCTTCTGAGAAAGCTGCTGACTTTCCTCTCCAATCTCTCTACGATGGATATTGGGACTTCGTAGACAAGCAGTGGCCAGAGTATCCTTGGCAGGATACCATGCTGGTAGATCCATGCCTTGAACTTGCCGGGAAGCCCCGACCGGTCCACTGCTCTCAACCAACTCTCCAGCTCCTGACAGGTTGCCTGGACAGATGCTGTATCCTTCAGGCTGCTGTTAAACACCTTGCCAAGACTCTTCACTGGCCTTTCGGAGACAGTTGGGATTGGTGTCCCTTCAACCTGTCCATGACTTTGCCCTTCTTCAGCACCAGTCACCTTGATTTGCCTGGCTTAAACCTCATCCTTGCCCATCCAATCAGTTTCTCCAACCCCTGCAGGATCCACCTGCCTCCTGGCACTGACTCAGTGGTGACTGTCAGGTCGTCCATGAAGGCTCTGATTGGTGGTTGGCGCACTCCTGACTTGGTCCGAGGGCCCTGGCACTCTGGCTCAGCAGACTTGACGATCATGTTCATCGCCAAGGCAAAAAGGATCACAGATATGGTACAGCCTGTGAAGATCCCAACCTCCAGTCTGTGCCACTCTGATGTTACTGACCCTGATGAGACCCTCATGCTGAACTGGTTGTAATAGTCCAGGATGAGATCTGCCACTTGGCCCGGCACATGATGCTTGGCCATGACTGTCTGGATCAGCTTGTGCGGGATGGAGCCGTAGGCGTTGGTAATTACTCGCACATAAGACGCCTAAATGATCCAATCTCTAGGCTTTTACTGTATGTATTTGCTAACCATGTTATCTGACGGATTTTCACTCCAGTTGCAACAGTCCTGATTTTTTGTTCAGTTGTTCCTGAGTCCATTTTCATGATTTTTATATATAAATACGTCAATATATGGGATATATTGTGTTGCAAACAAGTGGAGCATAAACTGGTATAATTTTCAGTCTAAAGTTTATTTTAATGTGAAATCTACAATCGATCACAAAATATGGCATTGAGTACCAGTGTATCCCCTGCAATACTGTATTGAGGCAGATGATCATCAGTTCCTCAAGATTAAGTATGTTCTGATCTCGAAGTAAACCTGTACGTTACCTGAATACAGACATGAGATACAGGTACATCAAAGGTGCCTTGCCTGGGGTGGTGGTATAAATAGTTCCTTTTATGGCAGCATGCATCACTGCTGAGCAACTCAGCAGCATGCAAGTAACTCTGAGACAATAATATGCTTACAGTACATATTTAGCTCACAGAAGAATATTCGGTGCTAGAAACCTCTTGTGGTTGCAACATGCCATCTCTGTAGCAAGAGCAATAGTTCAACCTTCGATCACAAAACCAATCACAAAAATATTACTAAACCAAAGAGTGCATACCTTAAAATTTTGTTTGGAACCATGAAAATGAAAATTGCCCAGCATATAATCCCCAAAAATACACGATATATTTAATTTAGTTATATGTGAGCCACAGTTGCTTGTCTGTACGGAGTTTGTACGTTCTCCCCGTGACCTGCGTGGGTTTTCTCCGAGATCTTCAGTTTCCTCCCACAGTCCAAAGACATACAGGTTTGTAGGTTAATTGGCTCGGTGTAAAATTAAAATGTCCATAGTATGTGTAGGATCGTGTTAGTGTACGGGGATCGCTGGTTGGTGCAGACTCGGTGGGCTGAAGGGTCTGTTTCTACACTGTATCTCTAAACTAAATTAAACTAAAAAGTTGAGTTCAGAGATACAGCATTGAAACAGGCCCTTCAGCCCACCAAGTTAATGCCAACCAATGATCATCCATACACTAGTTATATCCTACAGAACTAGGGGCAATTTACTGAGCCAATTAACCTACTAACCGGTATGTTTTTGGATTGTGGGAGGAAACTGGAGCATCAGTAGAAAACCCATGTGGTCACAGGGAGAACATACAAACTCCACAGAGGCAGCACCCGTGGTCAGGATCAAACCCGGGTCTCTGGCGCAGCAAGGCAGCAATTCTACTGCTGGGCCATTGTGCTGCCCCACTTTGCAAATCTACAATTTTATCTCACGCAACATTGCTTGGGGTTAATAGGTTAATCACAGTATGATTCAGAATTGTCATGAGCTGATATCGGGCAATAATCACTTCACCTGAGAGCCGGGAGTCAACAATGGGGGAAGGCAGAGAGACGGTGAAAC
>CM075977.1:101467298-101542354 GCA_038087875.1 Malacoraja senta
AAGGAATGGGTGACGTTTCGGGTCGAGACCCTTCTTCAGTCTGAGTTCCGCTGAGTTACTCCAGCATTTTGTGTCTATCTACAATCATATCTACAACTTACAGTGATCAGACTTTGGTCTCGGGATAAAGGGTTGTTTAGCACGTGTCCTATCAGCACAACTAGAGTCGGCAATTAGGAGCCAATCATCCATTTCAAAGCAGTCATGTGAAAAGCTTCAAAAAGGTGGCACGGGAGTGCAGCCTTTAGAACCGCTGCCTTTCAACACCAGAGACCTGGTTTCAATCCTAATCTTGGGTACTGTCTGTGTGGTGCCTGCACGTTCTCCCTGTGGCCGTGTGGGGTTCCCCCGGGTGCTCCTGCACAAAGACGTGCCTGTTTGTAGGTTAATTGGCCTCTGTAAATTACCCCTCATGTGTAGGGAGTTTTAAGTGGGTTAACATAAAAACTGGTGTGAACAGGTGATCAATGGTCAGCGTGGGTCGAAAGGCCTGTTTGCATGCTGTACCTTTCAATCAATCTTTGCGCCAACATTTCTTGCCAAATGTTCTTTGGAAGTATGCAATAAGTATAATTTAGTGATTCATATTGTCAGCAGTGCTACAGATCCCAGCCCCTTCAATCCTCATGGAAGATCCAAGTGTCAATTGTCACTAGCTTTGTTGTTGGGGATTTTACGGACTTGATTTGCAGACGACTATTCTCTTTGGTCCACAGAGTACAGAAACCGAGAGGTGTGATGGTAACTCTGCAAATTGTTAATTCAAATCTCAACCAAATAAAAAACAATCAAAGCAGGAAGTAAATGACGAAATTAGTGCTAAATTAAAACATGATGGAACTCAAGTGGTCAACCAACATCAGAAAGGATATTTCAGGTTTATTACTTTTCACTGGAACTGATGACTGTTAGATTTTATATAAACTCCCAGCACCTGCTGATTTGCTCATTTGCAAACAAAACATGTGCACTTGTTCTCTAGTGGAAGATATTAAGGAATAGACATGGTGTAAGACTCTGTTAATCTGTAGAGTCATAGTCATTGAAGCAACTTGCTTCTATTTGTCTGCATTTGGCTCAAATCTTTCCTATGCAGGTATCTGTCCAAATGGCTTTTAAGTGTCATAATTCTACCCCCATCTACCACTTCCTCTAACAGCTCATTCAATGTTTGCACCAGCCCTGTGTGAAAAAGTTGCCCCCCTTTTAAATCTTTCCACTCTCACCTAAACATATGCCCTTTAAATTTGGGCGCCCTTACACTGGTGAAAAGACTGTGGCTATGCAGCTTCTTATCATTTTATAAACCATGATAAGTGTTAATCAGGTTGTCGGATTTTATCTATCGTTATGCATATTAAGACTTCCAACAGTTCCATCTCTGTAATGTCAACTCTCTTCAAGTCTTCATTATTAACTTCCTGCAGTTCTCCAATATCCGTCTTTCTCTATGGTGAATACAGATGAGAATATTTGTTCATGGCCTTGCTCATTTCTTGTAGCTACACACATAGATGAGCTTGTGGATCTGTATGTGACCATTTCCTCTCTCTTGTTACCTCTGTAGAATCTCTTTTGATTCTCCTTTATTCTGACTGCCAAAGCTATCTCATGTCTGCTTCTTATTCTCCTGATTTCCATCTTAGAGAGAAGCCAATTGAATTTCTTGCCTTTGGCCTTGTTAAATTTCCTGTCAAAAATGGTCCCTGGATACTCCCACCATGTCCTCCAGAGATGCTGCCTAGCCTGCTGAGTTACTCCAGCACTTCGTGTCCTTTTGTTTAAACCAGCATGCACAGTTCCTTGTATCTACATTTTGATGCTACCCAGACCTGCATTTAAGTGTGAGAGAGAGAGTTACCTGAACCCTGCTGATACATCATAACTCTCAGTAAGTAAGCTTCCTCAGAAAAGAAAAGCATATAACCATATAACCATATAACCATTACAGCACGGAAACAGGCCATCTCGGCCCTTCAAGTCCGTGCCGAACACTTTTTTTTTCTCTCTCTCTTCCCCCTAGTCCCATCTACCTGCACTCAGACCATAACCCTCCATTCCTTTCCCGTCCATATACCCATCCAATCTATTTTTAAAGGATAAAATCGAACCAGCCTCCACCACTTCCACTGGAAGCTCATTCCACACAGCTACCACTCTCTGAGTAAAGAAGTTCCCCCTAATGTTACCCCTAAACTTCTGTCCCTTAATTCTCAAGACATGTCCCCTTGTTTGAATCTCCCCTACTCTCAATGGGAAAAGCTTATCCACGTCAACTCTGTCTAACCCGCTCATCATTTTAAAGACCTCTATCGTCCCCTCTTAACCTTCTGCGCTCCAAAGAATAAAGACCTAATTTGTTCAACCTTTCTCTGTAACTTAGTTGCTGAAACCCAGGCAACATTCTAGTAAATCTCCTCTGTGCTCTCTCTATTTTGTTGACATCCTTCCTATAATTAGGCGACCCAAATTGTACTCCATACTCCAGAATTGGCCTCACCAATGCCTTGTACAATTTTAACATTACATCCCAACTTCTATATTCAATGCTCTGATTTATAAAGGCCAGCACACCAAAAGCTTTCTTTACCACCCTATCTACATGAGATTCCACCTTCAGGGAACTATGCACAGTTATTCCTAGATCCCTCTGTTCAACTGCATTCCTCAATTCGCTACCATTTACCATGTACCAAGCAGAGTTTCAAATGATAACCTTTCTGTTCACCCACACATACCAAGTACATTTAATAGATATACCTGTATATGCCAATCAGTGTCCCATTTACATAATTGTAAAGCAATTTCAAAAGCAAAAATATACCTGCTGCAAGTCTGAAATGACTATTGAAAATAATGTAAACACTTTACAGTTCAGTCCAAAGATCCTATAATAAGCAAGATAGATCACTCGACGAAAAAGACGTAGTACGGTCATGGGCAGATTCATGGGTAATTTTCAGCCCCATTTCCGTAACCGGCTTCCGTCTCCGCACCAAAGATCCCATAGCGGAGCAAAGATACTAGTGCGGAGACGGAAGCCGGTTACGGAAACATCCTCGTAAAATTAAAGTTCTTTGGTAAAAATCTTCTCCTCATTTTCAGAATTATAATTTATTAACACAAACTGTTCCCCCGCAACGTCGATTACACTGCGAGTCGGGTCGGGTTACTGAAATGGATGAAAAAAAGGCACAGGTTCCGCTCCGTTGCGTACTACACGTCAGCCCATTGCATTTAGCAGGAGTGGTCTATGTTGCTCCGCTATAGGATCTTTGGTTCAGTCAATGTTTGTGGAAAGAATGGGAAGTTAAGATTTCAGGGTCATTCCTCAGTACACACTCTGCAACCCCAGGACTCTGTTTTATGTTATGTAAAGTATTCAAGAAATATATTTTACAATCTGGGAATATTTCCCCTAGAGTAGGTGCATTATCGACAGCCTATCCATTTACACTGGTCTGATCTGCTCCCTGTTAGCTTGGTGTACTGATTCCAATAGGTGGCTAACACTCAGATTTGGACTGCTTCCTCCAACTACTTGCCGTTCTTACTGAACAGCATTGTAAATAATTGCATGGAGAAATGGGAACTTTCTCTTTGGACAATATTTAGTGACAATGTTTTATCGAGATAAGGTGGGGATGAGTGGACAGCAGCATTCTTGTCAATCCTGATGGTGAAATTGTAATGATTCTGCCCTGACTTGCCATTGTCTGAGGAATGGCCAACTCAAATGGCCATGGACTTAATCCAAAACAGAAAGGACAAGGATTGGCCAAGAAACACTAACTTGAAGTACTAGAGATACATTTATTGAAAGGCCTGAATAGAATGGATGTGGAGAAGATGTTGGCACTAGTGGGAGAGTATAGGACCAGAGGTCATAGCCTCAGAATAAAAGGGCGTATCTTTAGAAAGAGATGAGGAGAATTTTGTCTAGTCAGAAGGTGGTGAATCTGAGGTGAATCTGTGGAGGCCAATTCGATGGATATTTTTTAGGCGGAGATTGACAGATTCTTGATTAGTACGGGTGTCAGGGGTTATGGGGAGAAGGCAGGAGCATGGGGTTGAGAGGGAAAGATAGGTCAGCCATGATTTAATGGCGGAGTAGACTTGATGGGCCGAATGGCCAATCATGCTCCTAGAACTTATGAATTTATTGGTCTGCCACCTGAATGGTCCACGTTGAGGAGACAGTGAGAGGTTGCCAAGATTGGCTACTATTGGTTGGCATTCTTGCTTAATGCTGACCAGAGCTTCCAACATCTTGTCTGGATCAAATAGGGAAATTACCCACGGCCAAACCTAAATTCCAATCTGACCACATTAGTTGTTTTCTCACTTAATAATCCAGTGTGCTTGGCCTACATTTATTTAGAGGTGCAAATGAATTATATCAATGCAAAATTTATCAGAAGTGTTCTTTTTTTGCGTTGATAAAGTTTGAGTGCTGGCAAACCAAATGAAGGAAAAGGATGGCAGGTGACCGAAGTATGGTGGCACAGTGGTGCAGCAGTGGAGCTACTGCCTCACAGGCCCAGAGACCCGGCTTCCACCCTGACTAAGAGTGCAGTCTGTATGGAGTATGTACATTCTCCCCGTGATCACGTGGATTTTCCCAGACATCTTCCGTTTCCTCCCATTCGCCAAAGACGTACAGGTTTGTGGGTTATTTGACTTGGTACAAATGTTACAAATTGTCCCTGGTATGTGTGTGGGATGGTGTTAGTGTGTGGGCATCACTGGTCGGTGCAGACTCAGTGGGCCCAAGGGCCTGTTTCCGCGCTGTATCTCTAAACTAACCTGAATTAAATACAGCAGGATGCATCATTGTACACCTTTAACTGCAATGATGCTAAATGTGTATTAATGCATAAAGTGCTACTGATGTTTAGCAAGCTAGGATGTATCTTTGTGGAGAGAAAAAGAGTATAGGGCCTGTCCAACTTGGCCGTCATTTGCGCCTCATAGCGCTTTCCGACCTTTCCAATAACTTTTCCATCTGATGAATGGCCATCATCTTGTGTTAATTCTGTTTCTCCCCACCAAATCTGCCTGATCTCAGTCACCGATGCTGGTATGATGTGATTCTTCACGAAGGTGAACCCTCGGAAAGCTTCGGGACCTGATTATATACCTGGCCTGGTTCCTAAAGCCTGTGTGGACCAACTGGCTGGAGTTTTCACGTACACCTTCAACCTCTCATTCCTGAGATCTGAGGTCCCCACCAGCTTTAAACGAACTTCCATAATACTAATGGCCAAGAAGAGAGCGGCACGGTGGCGCAGTGGTAGAGTTGCTGCCTCATAGCGCTTTCAGCGCCGGAGACCCGGGTTCGATCCTGACTACGGGTGCTGTCTGTATGGAGTTTGTACGTTCTCCCCGTGACCGCTTGGGTTTTCTCTGAGATCTTCAGTTTCCTCCCACACTCCAAAGACGTACAGGTTTGTAGGGTAATTGGCTTGGTATAAATGTAAATTGTCCCTGGTGTGTGTAGGATAGTGTTAGTGTGGGGATCGCTGGTCGGTGCGGACTCGCTGGGCCAAAGGTCCTGTTTCCATGCTGAATCTCTAAACTAAACTAAGCTAAACTAAGCTAAACTAAGCTAAACTAAAGAGCAAGGTGACATGACCCAATGACTACTGACTGGTGGCTCGCACATCCCTTCTGATGAAGTGTTTGGACTGGTGATGCATTTCAACTCCTGCCTTAATAAAGTTCATGACCTGGTGCAATGTGCCTATTGACAAAACAGATCAACAGCAGATGCAATCTCACTGGCTCTCCACTTAAACCACTTAAACATAAGAACATGAATATCGGACTGTTGTTCATTGCCTACAGGTCGACATTCAGCACCATAATCCCCTGTAAACATATAATCAAACTCTGGGAATTGAGTCGCTCTTTGTCTCCATGCAATTGGATGTTTTAGTTTATTTTAGGGATACAGCATGGAAACTGGCCCTTCGGCCCACCGATTCCACGCCGATCAATGATTTCCACACATTAACATTACCCTACACACACTAGAGACATTTTCGCTTTCATACCAAGCCAATTAACCAAAACCCTGTACGCCTTCGGAGTGTTGGAGGAAACCGAAGATCTCGGAGAAATCCCACGCAGGTCATGGGGAGAACATACAAACTCCGTTCAGACAAGCGCCCGTAGTCAGGATCGAACCAGGGTCTCTGGCTCTGTAAGGCAGTAGGTCTACTGATGCACCACTGTATGCCCTTGGATCCTCGACTTCCTCATCGTCAGGCCACAATCAATATAAATGATCAACAACACTTCCCCCTCGATGACCATCAGCACAGGAGCACCTCAAGACTCTGTGCTCAATTCCTTGTTCTACTTTCTCTATGTCCTGGATTGTGTAGCTAGACATAGCTCCAGTGTCATCTTTAAATTCGCCAACAATAGTTGTCGGATGAATAACTGGTAACAACATGTCAGAGAACAGGAGGGATATTGCTCATCTGATGGAATAGTGCCAGGACAATTATCTTGCTCTCAACATTAGCAAGACCAAGGAGGTGATTGTTGACTTCAGAAAACAACAGCAGAGAATCCATGAATCTGATTGCATTGATGGGACAATGGTGGAGAATGACAACAGATTCAAGTTTCTGGATGTACATATCTCTGAAGACGTGTCTTGGACTCAGCACATTGATGCAATCACAAAGGAGTCTTATCAATGCTTCTACTTCCTTGGAAGATTGAGGAGTCTTTACGTGTCACCCTAATACTCCATTAAACTTCTACATGTGTACAATAGAGAGCATACCGACTGGTTTGGAAACTTGAATGGCATGGAACAAAGAAGTGTAGAGAGTGGTGGACTTTGCCTGGTCCGTCACTGTTGTTGACCTCCCCACTATTCCGAGGAGGTGCCTCCTTGGATTCAGGCTACCCCCCAGAGCAGTCCATGATTGCTATCATGGGTGAATAGGCTTAAATGCCTGGGCATGATAATCAAGCTCGCAGATCATGAGATCATAAGTGATTTGGCCCATCAAGTCTACTCCGCCATTCAATCATGGCTGATCTATCTCTCCATCCTAACCCCATTCTCCTGCCTTCTCCCCATAACCTCGGACACCCGTACTAATCAAGAATCATCTATCTTTGCCTTAAAAATATCCACTGACTTGGCCTCCACAGCCTTCTGCGGCAAAGAATTCCACAGATTCACCACCCTCTGACTAAATAAATTCCTCCTCATCTCCTTCCTAATATCCTTTAATTCTGAGGCTATGACATCTAGTCTTAGACTCTCCCACTAGTGGAAACATCCTCTCCATATCCACTGTATCCAAGCCTTTCACTATTCCGTACGTTTCAATGAGGTCCCCCCCTCATTCTTCCAAACTCTTACAAAAGATGACAGAGGTTAAAAAAAGGAATCAAATCCAGGCAAGTGAAAGGCAGTGCATTTGGAGAGGTGCAACATGACAAGAGACTACAAAATAAATGGGAAGATATAGTGATAACAGGCGTGTAGGACTGACCCCACTCTGGAGATCTAAACATTGGTTATATTCTTGAACCTATTCAACATCAATGGTGGCTCACCTGAACTGTAACAACAGCATTGGAAATTAATGCACATAATATAATTATGACAGTCGATGGGAAGGGAAATGGACTGAGAAGTTAACATTTCAAACCAACAAAGTTCACGATGATTAAGCAAGTTTTTACTTGCGCTCGTTAGTTCAGCGCTGACCACTGTTGTGGGCAGACGTGTCTGAAGAACCTGTATTCTGCAACTTGAACTTTCTAATAAAGATCAGTTGAAAACCCTTTAGACCGCCAAAATATATTGATTGTCACATCACATTAACTGTATCTGGTCACTGCAGATGTCATGCTATCCTGCACAAGCTATCATTTCTCACTTATTCTCCCTCGACTAGCTATTGCTTTTGAAGCTGCAGAAGCGAGGTGGGGCAATGTTAAGTGTCTCACCGCATAACCATCTTTCTATTTCTCTCCCTCGATAATGGATATCAAGATCATTGCATGAGCTGAACAAGCAGCAGGAGAGATTCACAAGAGTGTGAGCACATTGGAGATCGCGCCACATGTCAAGAATGGCAAGAACCTAATTATTTGTCAGTCAGGTGGACCGCTGATGTGAGAATATTGTCTTTAAGAGGAAAACATGACTATATCAGCCAAAATTGAGGCTCAGTTCTACCACATTCAGGAATGATATTGCCAAATCAAATGAGGCATTTGTATAAAATCTTAATCTCTTCCAGTGCTTGACATTTCCTTATCTTTTTTCCATATGACACATTAGCTGGTTGAGTTTAACTTATGAAGATAGACACTAAACGCTGGAGTAACTCAACGGGCCAGACAGCATTTCTGGAGAGAAGAAATTTTGGGTCGAGACCCTTCTTCAGACTGAGCATCTTGGAAATCACAACATTCCCAGTGTGACCAATCTGGCTACTGCTTCCTATCCCTTCTGAGGCTGCTTTTATGTCGTTGGTGACCCACAAGAAATCTTTACGCCAGGTGAGCTGGCTTCACAATCACAATCACAATCAGTTTTATTCGACACATTGCACATAAAGTGCAAGTGAAATGAATTAGTAAAATTAAATGAGAACTTACCAGTTTGAAGTTTGATCTTTATTTTATGAGGAGTTACGATGAGGGATTACGTGAAGAGCCCGCCAGCCCGCATGCGCGTCAACCTTCAAAGCAGCGGTGTGAAGTCACAGATAACAGTTGTTGAACTGAATATAGTAAGATTCGAGAAACTAGAACTACCAGCACACCTTTATGAGGAGAGGGTTGGGAGCGGTAGGCACGTAATCCCTCATCGTAACTCCTCATAAAATAAAGATCAAACTTCAAACTGGTAAGTTCTCGTTTAATCTTACTATCTTACTTCGGCGTCACGTGAGTGACTACGTGAAGATTTCAAAGCTCTGTGAATTCATGCCGCGGACACGAGTCCATGCGTTACACACTGCATTAGTTGACCAAGGATGAGTGAAAATAATAATGCATTCAGACATGACATAGATTTCAAACTTGCTGATGCTTGTTAATGAGCAAATGAACTTAAAATGGAATTGGAAAATACCCCCTGTCTGGCAATGGGTTTGTTATAAAACGTTTGGAAAGTTCGTTCGTTTGACCATCCTGCAGTCGCTAGGATATGGTCGAGTGGAACCTCCATAACCCTTGCTGCTGAAGTTGTTGCAGCCCTGGTGGAGTGATATTTGAAAACACCAGTATCCACTCCTGCATAAGCCAGAACCCATTTTAACCACCTGGAGATGGGCTGTACTAATACCTTCTTATGAGGTTATTGTAACTAACAAACCTTGCTAGTTCAGAGCCTCTAAGGCTCTAGGTGACCTTAACGTACTGTTGTAGATAAATGATCACACACAACCGAAGGTCCATGGGTATGCCATGAAAACTAGTCTGAGACCGGATGCCTCTGGTCTACTCTGCTTGATTAAGTCATAAACATAGAACGTTATAATATTTGCAGATGAAACCATCCTGTCCCGTCGCAGCTCATGCAACGACTGGACCTGTTGCGCTGAAACCAGCGCCATGAGCATAACCACTTTGTAAGTGAGTTTGACCAAGGACACAGATGTAGCTGGAGCCCACCGGCGAAGCAGCGTGAGCACCACGTTAACATCCCATATCACCGAATACTTGGGCCTGGGGGAATTTGAGTTGAAGATACACTTCGTAAACCTGTATATCAGAGGGTGAGACCCGACAGAGTGGTGACCCGATCCCAGCAACAAATATGACGACAAGGCACTTCTGGCATCATTTATGGCACTATAACTCAATCCCTCATCAAAATATAGTTTTGAGAGGAATTCCAACCCATCTGTTACACATGCCGTGTCATACGATATGTAGGACTGTGACAGAACACTTCCTATTTCTTGATATAGGAGATGTACTGTTTCTTGGTACTATCTCTCCAGGCCGCAGTGATCACATCCACCGTACGATCTGACAGTCCAAGCCCCAGAAAAGGTCTTCTCAGAGTCTGCAAACCAACAAATTGATTTGATCATGCAGTGGATGGTCCTCCCCAGTCACGGGGTGAACCAGCAGATTTCTGCGTTTGGGAATGGCCATACAAGGCTCTGATATTATTCCTAGTATCAGTGGGAACCATGGCTGCGTAGGCCAGTCAGGCATTACCAACATGCCTGACGCAGGATCTTGCTGTATGTTTGCAAGTACCGACTGATAAGGCAAAATGGAGGGAAATGGCAAAAGAACATTCCTCCCCAGTGTAGCGAGAATGCATCCATCGCCACTGCCCCTGGGTCTGGCTCCCATGCTGTCCGGAGTTCCATACCGAGCAACAATGTCGTTCACACGTATGATCAAACATCCATTCTGTGTTGTCATTGAATTTCCATGACCTGGTGTCCGCCACCATGTTAAACCTACCTGGTAAGTAGGTAGCTGAAACCCAAATGTTTCTTGCAATACACCAGTGCCAAATAAGGTTAGCCAGTTTATCCCAAGATACTTACTTGATTCCACCCATGTGATTAATATATGCCACCGCTGTAGTGTTGTCAATCTGTAGTTGAACGTGCAGATGATGCATATTCCCACCATAAACCTTCAACCCATAGAGTGCTCCCAGCACCTCTAAATAGTTGATACCATGTAACTGAAAGCTTGATGACTTATGCACATTCCATCTGCCACCGTAGCTAGAGATGGTATTGGTAGCACCCCAACCTTGAGCACAAGCATCAGATTGTAATTTAACTGAAGATTTGCTGACCAAAATGTTACTGGAGCAATGCCGAATATTGGTCATCCACCACTGAAACTCAGAAATAGCTTCAGCTGGCAATCGCATAGGTCTGATTAAAGAGACCTGCATGGTATATTAATGCTTGCTCCTTTGCACATTCTGATAATGCAAAGGCCCAAGCTGTGCAGCTGGAAAGCAGCCACTAATTTGCCAATTACACTGGCTAATTGTCGAATAGAAGGTTGCTCCATAACAACGAGATTGTTACAGGCTTCTATTAATTCTAATCTCTTGCCCCAAGGCAGAGTCACAGACATATGAAATAGAGTTAATGGTAATTCCCAAATACTCAATAATTCTAGATGGTATCAACTTTGATTTAACTGGATGGATGAGAACCCCAACCTCTCAAACATGAGTTTAGTGGCTGAAACGGCTAATTTAGCCAACTCCAGGGTTTTCCTTATGATTAGGATATCATCCAAATATGCCATAACAATATGATTTTGAGCTCGAAGTAACCCAAGTACTGGCTTCAATAATTTGGTACATAATCTGGGCTGAAGTTAACCCATTAGGCAATGCTTTAAACTGCCACAGTTGCCCCATCAGGCTAAATTTCAAATATCTCCGGTGATCCTAGCGAAAGGGTACCGAGATAGTATGCATCTTTGAGATCGATGCATGCCATATAACATCCTATGGAAACCAGTCATTTGGCAGTAACAAAGTTTTCCATTTTGAAATGTCTATACTGCACAAAACCAGTTAAGTCTAGTCAAATATATTAGAAACAAATTGGTTCACGACTCGACTTCTCAATTGCCCCTTTTGTATATAACTTTTGAATTTCAGCTTGTACATCCAAACCGTCCTGTTGTGAATGGACAATGTCCGGTTTGGCGTATGCTGTGTGGGTGGCAATGAATTGAATTCAATTTGGAAACATTGTATACTGTGCAGTATAAACGAATCTGATGTTATCCAACGCCTTTCATTAAAAACAAGTGTAATCTCACCACCTTGTAACTGATCCACACAACCCATGTGTCGGAAAGAACCAGACCCACGTACCTGCATGGTTACCGGTGGTCTTGCGGTAAGCCCAAAGGCCCCTGATGTGGGTTCTATTCCCGTCCTTGATTTGGAGGGTAGGACTGCTGGGGTGCGTGGATTACACATTTGTTTGTCGCCAAAACGGTGAAGCTTCGCTCGTCGCCGGTACCTTGATTAGTCCGACAGCTTTGCTGTTCGATCTTGCAGCGCCACCGAACTGCGAGTCAGCCCAGAACTGACTGCCTACACTCACCTCCTCAGAGAGGGAGATATAATGCAGCCCTGCACCAGGCGCTGCCGCGGGCCCGCGAGACCCGTGCTGATATGATTCCGTTCCTTGGAGTATATCATGGTGGAGCATCTTTTCCATGAGATGCTCCATCCGGGAAAGACGTCCGAAGACGTTCCCCGCTGTAGGAGGTGAACCCTCCCGGCCGGACTCGTCCTAGTCAACCAGCCTGTTGGACTTCAGTTTGGCTTTTCCACCTTGCTGGCCTCGCCATTGTAGTCTCCCCAGAGAGCGCTGTTCACTGCCGGCAACTCTGTAATGATGATGTGAGGTCACTGATGCTTACCAAGCTTGTAATGTGAGGGGAAACTCTGCCCCACCCCCCCGGGTTTTCTGCCATAGGCTGGAAGCCAACTCTTCCTGCAGCGGCTCCTCCATTTGCGAGGATATCGCAACCTTTGATGCCCCGACAGACAATTCTTGAACCTCACGCATGTACTCCAGTATGTTTTACGGACATACTTCCGAGTTTGGAGTCAGTCACACACTGACCCCTCGCACTCCCCTCCACAGAGAGGGAGATTTGTAAGCACCCCTGAAACAGGTGCTGCTGCAGGTCCCCGATGAGACCTGCGCTGATATGGCCCCCTTCCACGGACCACATCAGGATGGAGCATCTCCTCAGTGGGATGAACGCCCTGCGGACGCATCCATGCTCCACCTGGGTAAACGTCCGAGGACGTACCCATGGAGGCGAACCCTCCTGGCCTGACTTGTCCCAGTCCAGGCCTGTCGGACTCCGTTTGGCTGCACAGCCTCTCGGGGCTGCCGGAGTCTGGAGTCGCTGACCGCCCTGTCAGCGATTCCCCGCGGTCTTCGTAGCCGGGTTTCCCCGAGCCGGGTGTCCCCGCCGAGCCGGGTCTCTCCGCGGAGCCGGGATTCCCCGCGGTCTCCGGAATATCCTCCAGCAGGAACTCTGTAAAAGAGCTTCCTGCAAGGAAAAATGCACAACCTGCAATTAAGTTCAAAACGTACCTGCAGGAATTACTTACCGCTGGAGGAGCGACGCGCCTGCCAGCCAGTCGTGCGACATGCGTTAGACGTAAAGACGCGCATGCGGGCTGGCGGGCTCTTCACGTAGTCACTCACGTGACGCCGAAGTAAAATTGCCAGCAGCGGTACAATAATAAAGAACACTGTGGCGTCAGCCTATACACGGGCCACTTATGCTCGAACCCTCGTCAGGAAGTACGAGGGCGGGTACGTGACGTCATGGGCTAGAGGGAGTGTCCTGGTACTTAAGGTCATCTCACCTCGAGACCTTAAGGTATTCAAACTTAGATTAGGATACAAACTTAAATCACACGGTATTGGGGGTTCAGTATTGATGTGGATAGAGAACTGGCTGGCAAACAGGAAGCAAAGAGTAGGAGTAAACGGGTCCTTTTCACAATGGCAGGCAGTGACTAGTGGGGTACCGCAAGGCTCAGTGCTGGGACCCCAGCTATTTACAATTTATATTAATGATCTGGACGAGGGAATTGAAAGCAACATCTCCAAGTTTGCGGATGACACTAAGCTGGGGGGCAGTGTTAGCTGTGAGGAGGATGCTAGGAGACTGCAAGGTGACTTGGATAGGCTGGGTGAGTGGGCAAATGTTTGGCAGATGCAGTATAATGTGGATAAATGTGAGGTTATCCACTTTGGTGGCAAAAACGGGAAGGCAGACTATTATCTAAATGGTGGCCGATTAGGAAATGGGGAGATGCAGCGAGACCTGGGTGTCATGGTACTCCAGTCATTGAAAGTAGGCATGCAGGTGCAGCAGGCAGTGAAGAAAGCAAATGGTATGTTGGCCTTCATAGCAAGAGGATTTGAGTATAGGAGCAGGGAGCTTCTACTGCAGTTGTACAGGGTTTTGGTGAGACCACACCTGGAGTATTGCGTACAGTTTTGGTCTCCAAATTTAGGAGAATTTAGGAGATTGAGAGGGGATCTTATAGAAACGTACAAAATTCTTATGGGGTTGGACAGGCTAGATGCAGGAAGATTGTTCCCGATGTTGGGGAAGTCCAGGACAAGGGGTCACAGCTTAAGGATAAGGGGGAAATCCTTTAAGACCGAGATGAGGAAAAACTTTTTCACACAGAGAGTGGTGAATCTCTGGAACTCTCTGCCACAGAGGGTAGTTGAGGCCAGTTCATTGGCTATATTTAAGAGGGAGTTAGATGTGGCCCTTGTGGCTAAAGGGATCAGGGGGTATGGAGAGAAGGCAGGTACGGGATACTGAGTTGGATGATCAGCCATGATCATATTGAATGGCGGTGCAGGCTCGAAGGGCCGAATGGCCTACTCCTGCACCTATTTTCTATGTATCTATGTAACGGGTAGCTGAGCCCGAGTGAACAACCTCGCTCAGCTACAGTAACACTGTTCTTATAGTTAGCACCAACCTAACGTGTCACCACTGAATAAACGACTCTTTGAACCGGCCTGATGTCTCACCTTTACTCACCACGTTTGGTGCCGCTACAACACCCAAAAAACACTAAAAAATTAACACAAACATCCACCACAGCATTCATCACTGTGGTGGAAGGCACAAAATTTGGCCAGTCCTCCTCCATTTCCCCCCGTGGTCGGGACCTCAACCCTCCAGAGCTGCCGCTGCGGGTTTCCAGATGAATAGACAGGTAAAGTCCAGGTAAGTCCTGAAACGGTGCTTCCCCACCGGAGACCGCGGCTTCAAGTTGGTGTAGGCCGCAGGCCGGCGGTCGAAGATTTAAAGAGAACTACTCCAAAGAGAAGTCTATGGTCACTGTCATGGGTGAGAGGCTACACCAGGTGGTGAACTGTTTTTCCCTGAGAGCTTATCAGAAAGTACAGAGAATTTGGATCAGGTATTAACATTATAGGATCAAAGTCAAATGCGGTCCTCCTTGGTGAAAGAAGCCCAGGCATGAAAGCTTGGTTGATGGTCGTCCAGCAAACACAACACATAGAACATTCGACCCTTACCCTGACTCTCATTCTGAAGAAGGGTCTCGACCTGAAACATCACCTATTCCTTTTGTACAGAGATGCTGTCTGACCCCTGAGTTACTCCAGCTTTTTGTGTCTGCCTTCATAAGTTAAACACAACCAGCTAATGTGTCATATGGAAAAGGGACTAGGAATTGTCTTGGTTAGAATGGGTGGCAAGGATTATGGGGAGAAGGCAGGAAAATGGGATTCCTGCCATTGGGATCCTTCCATTCCTGAATATGGGATTAGGAGGCAAAGATCAGCCAAGATTGAATGGCGGAGTGGACTCAATGGGCCGAATGGCCTAATTCTACTCTGTTAACTTGTGAACATGAACTTGTAAACATACTGTAGAACAGCACAGGAACACACACTATGGACCACAATGTCCACGCTGAACATGTTGCCGTTCAACTAATCTCCACTGCCTGTCATATCCTTATCCCTGTATATCCATGTGCCTATCTAAAATCATCTTCAATGCCACTATCGTATCTGCTTCCTCCACCACCCACCTCTGGCAGTGCATTGCACTCTCTGTAAAAAACCTGCCCTCCACATCTCCTTTTTAGTTGCCCCTCTCACCTTCGATCTACGCCCGCTACTCTGACATTTCCACTTGGTGAAAGTCTGAAGAAAGTTCTGCCTATCCACACGGCCCATCATTTTATATACATTAGCACTTCCCAGCGGCAATGGTTTTGGAAAGCCACAGGATGAGAACACATTGTTCATCAGAGGGTTCTACATGGGATATGGTATCTCTGAAGACTGTTAGAGAAGATCAAGTCAAGTCAAGTCAAGTGAGTTTATTGTCATGTGTCCCTGATAGGACAATGAAATTCTTGCTTTGCTTCAACACAACAGAACATAGTAGGCATTGACTACAAAACAGATCAAAGATGTTTTGCTGAAGGACATGTCTTTGCTTTCTGCCCAAGATCCGGACCCATCCTGAGATGCCGATCATGGCTATAGTGATGCTTTCACTAAAGGAGGGCAGCCTGAAGTGACACCATTGAGACTCCAATCTGAATGAGTATCCTCGCAGCTAAAAGCTGGGAAAGTGCTCCCTGTTAGTTGCAGCACATACGGTTGACTTTAGAAGTTAGACGTTAGTCTGCAGTTAGGGCTGGAAGTGCCCAGGTGTCAACAAATTGCACCTTTAAATAGAAAAGAAAGACAAGGAAAACAGAAGGCAAGCTTTCTACAGATTATTCCACACTGGCTATAGTTGGATATTTCAGTTCTATTTATGTTGTCAGACACATGCACTATCCACATAATTACATCGCTAGGTATGTGCCTGATGTTAGAATGAGTGCACGGAGGTGCCTGTTCCAATTTTCGTCTTGTGGAATTTCACCCATAAATGCTCTTCAGCCCAATCTGCTCCTTGTAAAGTCAAAGTCTTATTAGGACTGTTTCCATGTCCCCTTGAATAGGATGTGAACAGTAAGAAATGGCAGTGAAGAATATGAACACGTTTTCAGCTTTTAACAAAATATCATTTATAACCTGATGGAAAGTTAGTAAAATAAAAATAATTTGAGACTGAAAATCCTTCTGAAGTGTCAAAATGTAAAATTATAAATATTACCATTAACATTGCAATGTTATTATCTGAACATGCGTTGTCATACTCAAGAGGTGCAGTCTTGCAAAATTCAGATTTGAATGAACACATTTTGAATGAATGAAAACTTTATTTTTCATGTAGCAAGTCACAGTGAAGTCTTTGCTTGCATACCTTGCCAAGGTATGCAATAGTCGCCCATGAAGGGTGCTTACAGAGTTACAGATTACAAAGTCACAAATACATTTGTGTATCTGATATGAATGGGGGCAATGAAAGAGCGTTCACGTCACGGCCCTGCTTCCACCAATCTTTCCACCACCACGCACAAGAAGCACAAGAAGCACAAGACAGACACCATTGTATGCAGATGCCGAGAAGTGTGTTCAGCTCTGGCTGAACAACTTCTAATCTTGTGTATGGACACGACAAGAAGAAGAATCTGATATGAATAACCAATGCTTGTAATTTGTGACGCACTAGCATAAAAGCTCTACTGATAACCTGATAACTGATAGTCTGAAGAAGGGTTTCAACCCGAAACATTGCCTATTTCCTTTGCTCCATAGATGCTGCCTCACCCGCTGAGTTTCTCCAGCATTTTTGTCTACCTTCGATTTTCCAGCATCTGCAGTTCCTTTTTAAACAAACTACTGATAACCTTGTTAAGGGCCTGTCCCACTTTCACAACCTAATTCACGATCTTTTTTACTCGTGGACATTTTTCATCAGGCTCGAAAAACGCCCCGACCTACTTGATGCCACGAGTACCTACGACTAGCATCATGACCTACCTACGACCTACCTATGACCTCCTACGACCTCCTACAATCTTGTGACGACCATGCTGCGAGTATGAGTCAAGGGCAAACTCGGCAGAGGTCATGAAAGTGGGACAGGCCCTTAAGTTGCTTTGCCTGCAGCTTGTCAATATATGTGTGATATACAGCAATAGATGTTCAGTCACTTTTCTAAGATCCAGTGTCATTACACAGTCATGACCAATATTCATCATGACTCTTAACTGATTTTCCAGACTGCTCGTCGCATGTCTACACTGCAACTAATTCTGTCTTTCACCTATTTTGTTATGCTGGTGGAAGGTGCAAAATGAGAAAGAGGGAGAGAGAGAGATAGAGAGAGAGAGAGAGCAACACATTTCTTCAGACTCTGACCAAGTAACTATACACTACTGTAAGTGTCACTTTAGGAAAATGTCTTAATATCTGTAATAATCAAAAGCAATCCATTGGCATGATTTTTTTCAACACATAAACCTGAAACGGTCTTACTGGTTGCATTTATAATTTGTATCCAAATATTGCATTTGGAGCCGGAGTAGGCCACTCTGCCCCTCAGGCGTGTTCCCTCATTCTGATGATGACTGATCTGACTGCAACCTCAAATCCTCATTCCTACCTGAACACGGTAACCTTTCACACCCCGACCATCAAACTCAGTGTTTAATATTCCTCAATATCCGCCGGTGTTTCACCCAGAGAGTTGTGAATTTGTGGAATTCCTTACCACAGAGGGCAGTGGAGGCCAAATCACTGGATGGATTTAAGAGAGAGTTAGATAGAGCTCTAGGGGCTAGTGGAATCAAGGGATATGGGGAGAAGGCAGGCACGGGTTATTGATTGGGGACGATCAGCCATGATCACAATGAATGGTGGTGCTGGTTCGAAGGGCCGAATGGCCTCCTCCTGCACCTATTTTCTATGTTTCTATGTTTCTATGAATAAACATCGGCAGATATTGACAATATTCGACAAATCTCATGATATTGTAGCAGCAAAATAATTGTTAAATCTAAATTCAATTAAAACTTTTTTTTTTAATGTCATCATCCCTGATTTTGTATGATGTATATTAAACAGAGACTGGTATTACATTGACTTCCTTAAATTAAACAGTAGCAAAACAGAATTTCTCCTCATTGGCTCCAAATCAACACTCACTAAAATTAACAACCCCACTCTCACTATCGACGGCACCACTGTCTCCCCATCTCCTCAGGCACGCAACCTTGGCGTGATCCTTGACTCAACCCTCTCCCTTGAGCCTCACATCCGCCATGTTGTCAAAACATCATTTTTTCACCTCCGCAACATTGCAAAAATCAGATCCTCTCTCACACCCCCCGCTGCTGAAAGACTCATCCATGCCTTCATCTCCTCCCGACTGGACTACTGTAACTCTCTTCTTTTCGGAATCAATTCCAGCAGCATCAATCGACTCCAACTGGTCCAAAATGCAGCCGCTCGACTCATTACCCACACCAAATCTTGGTACCACATCACCCCAGTTCTCAAAGAACTTCACTGGCTTCCCATTTCCCACCGGATCACCTACAAAATCCTGGTCCTCACCTACAAAGCCCTCAACAACCTGGCCCCCCCTTATCTCATTGACCTCCTCTCCCCCTACCAACCCTCACGGTCCCTCAGATCCACATCAGCTGGTCTCCTCTCCACTCCGAAATCAAACCTCTGCACTTTTGGAGGCAGAGCCTTCTCCAGGGCAGCTCCCAGGCTCTGGAATTCCCTCCCACAACCGGTCCGAAATTCTGAGTCCCTCACCATCTTCCAGTCCCGCCTCAAGACCCATCTCTTCACCTCTGCATACCCTTAGTCCCATGTTCCCCTCCCCTCTGTCTTACTGCTCTATTTTGTTTTGTTTATTCCTGACTCAATTGTAAAGCGACTTTGAGTCCTGAAAAGCGCTATATAAATAAAATCTATTATTATTATTATTACCATCTTCCGATTGTTGTGTTTTTTAAATATTTTAATTTTATTAGAAGTAAGTACAATCGTATGGCACCAAAGTGCCTAATATATATTTTCATAATACATTTTATGTACAGCTTCTTATTTTTTTATTATAAAAAAGAAGAATAAGAAAAAGAAATTAGATAATATAGTATAGAAAACGTGAAATATATAGTGTGTGAAGAAGTAGAAAAAAGAATGAAAGAAGAAAGTTAAAGACAAGATAATGGGGAAAAGAGAGTAAAAAATAAAAAATAAATAAGTAAGGAGATCATTATTTATAATCTTGACCATCCCTCGCCCAGTCCTGAAACAGTTAGCTTTTACAATTGTGTTGCACCATATGATTCCAAAAGACAACAAATGGAGACCAACTCGTTATGAATTGGTCTGATTTATCTATTAGGAGGAATCGCATTTCCTCAAGATGTGCGGTGTCCAACATGCTTGCGATCCACATTTTGAGTGTTGGTATTGGTGTATTTTTCCAAAATTTAAGTATTCATTTTTTTGCTATTATTAAAAAATAATTTAAAAATAAATTTTGAGATGAATTCAATTTATTCCCATCTTCCATTACTCCAAATATAATCAATTCAGTATTAGGTTCCATTCTTATCTTAAATAATTTTGTAAATATTTCAAAAATATCACTCCAAAATCTATAAAGTTTTATGCAGGAAACAAAAGAGTGCGTTATAGTTGCGTTTTGGGATAAACACTTATCGCAAATGGGGGATATATTTGGATAGAATTTATTCAATCTTGTTTTTGAATAATATAATCTATGTAAAATCTTCCGATTCTATGTAACATCTTCCGATTGTTGTCTTTGTTTAAAACGAAGATAGACACAAAAAGCTGGAGCGGGACAGGCAGCAACTCTGGAGAGAAAGAATGGGTGACATTTCAGGTCGAGACCTTTGTTGTACTTCAGTGAGCAGTGTTCTTTTTCTCAGATCTGACTTCAGCATTCCAGCAATTCTTTGGACATCAATATGTTATTTCCGCGTTGGTCTAATGAGTTTTAGTTTTTAGTTTAGTTTAGAGATACAGCGCGGAAACAGGCCCTTCAGCCCATCGAGTACCACCGACCACCGATCCAAGCCAATTAACCTACAGTACAAACCTGTACGTCTTTGCGGTGTGGGAGGAAACCGAAGATCTCGGAGAAAACCCACGCAGGTCACGGGGAGAACATACAAGCTCCGTACCGGCAGCACCCGTAGTCGGGATCGAACCAGGGTATCTGGCACTGAAAGTGCTGTAAGGCAGCAACTCTGCTGCTGTGCAACTGTGCTGAGATGCACTGGGAGATTAAGTTGCTGTGCCTGTTCTCCTACACTATACTTTTGATTTTACTTCGGAGTCACCTGAGTGACTACGTGAAGAAGACCCCGTCCAGCCGCACACGCGTCATATCGATCAGACGCATAGCGTTCATGACCGTGTGTGGAGGAGCAGGAGCTGCTCCAGCCGGTGAGTAAAAAGCAAAGTTAAAGTAAAAGTCGGAAGGTAAGTGGTTTCATTTTCACTTACAGGGTGCTTTTCTACCCGCTCAGACGTGTTGGTAGAGGTCCACACAAGTTACAATGGGAAAAGAGCGTAGGGGAAGGAGAGGACAGGGACGCACCGCAGGTAAAACCCCAGATTCTAAGGGTAGCGGGCGTCAGGCAGAGGAGTCAGTGGCATCGAAGCCATTTAACTCCCGTTGCGGTCGAATGTGCTGTTAAACCGCCGACGGCGGGGCGCAAGGTTGGACAAAAGTCGGCCCGACCTGTAGACTCGGATGAGTCAGACCCGGAGGTATACCCTCCTGCAGCAGAAAATATTATGGCTGCAAGGGTCGCTAGCTTAGAGCTCCTGAGGGGAAAAATGATTTACAAAGAACTCCCACAGGAGGATTTAGGTCGGTGTTGGCCAATAAAGGATACATACATAGAATACATAGATACATAGAAAATAGGTGCAGGAGTAGGCCATTCGGCCCTTCGAGCCTGCACCGCCATTCAATATGATCATCACAGGGTGTGCCTTGGATGGGACAGACACAAGGGTGGCCTACAGGAGAGCCATCAGAAATACCTGTGCAAAGCTATTACAGTGGTTGGCCTACAGGAGAGCCAGTGCCAGAAATGCCCGCAAAAAGGCAATATATGTGCTGGCCTACAGGAGTGCCAGTGCCAGGAATGCCCGTAAAAAGGCAATATATGTGCTGGCCTACTGGAGAGCCAGTACCAGAAATGTCTGAGCAAAGACAGTACAACCGTACATATGTGCCAGCACCGACAATTTCAAAAGAAAACATTATGAAGCGTTGGCCTAGAGTTGAGCCAGCGCCAGCAGCACCTGAAACAGGGCTGCATATCCGTGGGCCTACAAGAGAGCCCGCGCAGGGGGAATCTGGCAGAGACTTACCTGGAACAGGGGAGCCAGAAATTACCCAACATAAAGATGAATATCTAGATTCAGATGATGATTTATATCAGGACCAGAGTCCATTATCAGAGCTGAAATGTTCCAATGCTGGCACAAAAGTTTGCTGTTCCCACAGTAACAGGGGAACCTTTGAGAGAGGAAATAGCTATGACTATAAATTATCTACTCTCCCATCAGCCCCAGGAATTAACTATGGAGGTATTGGATGAAGATTTTATATCGGATTTACAACAAAATGCCTTAGCACTCATGTGTAGTGCGCACTTTGAAATAAATTGTATTCGTGAAAATACAATAACACCAAATATTCATCCTAAGTATGCAGGCTCTGCAAACCATCCAATATACAAATGCCTAAAATCTGCTTTTTGGAGAAAATCTAGCAAAGAAGCTAAAGGATTACCTATGCTGAGCAGAGCGGTGCGAAGGCAGTATCCCTACAGGCGAAATGCTGGTGCAGGAGAAGGAACAAGCCTATCATTCTCGTATACACGTTGACGTGCTGCACCAAGGATACGTGGAGGTTACAATGTGCCTACTAGAAGGGGACAACAATTGCCAGTGGCAAACCCCGAGGTAGGGGGGTTTGGTCTGGTAAGAAACACAACAAATGTTTCACACTCACAAATAGGGGGAAGGTTACGATTCTTCCTCAAAGAATGGCAATCAATAACAAATGATTCATTTATTCTATGTAGCATTGTAGGATTCAAAATTGAGTTCACTCCACGTTTGGATCCTCCAATTCAGCATAATTCAAACTGGTCACGGATTTTCTCAAAGAAACAGAATAAGTTGATCAAGGGAGAATTGAAAATTTTAGGCAGAAAAGGAGGCAATAGAAAAGTCAGTAGAACAACACCATCAGTTTGTGTCAAATATTTCCCAGAACAAAAAAGGATGGTGGATGTAGAATCCTTTCGGATCTGAAAAATCTTAAACCTTTATGTACAATTGAAACATTCCAAAATGGAAACATTTACTAAATGCCATTCAGCTGGTCACAAAGAATTGCTACATGGCAAGCACAGATCTGCAAAATGCATATTATTCTGTGAAATGCATGGTAATGATCAAAGATATTTGAAATTTAGATGGATGAGTCAGTTATGGCAATTTAAAGCATTGCCCAATGGCCTGACATCAGCACCAAGATTATTCACTAAAATTACTCAAACCAATTTTAGCTCTGCTAAGAGCTGAGGGCCATGTATTAATGGTTTATTTAGAGGATATTCTGATTGTGCGGGACACTTTGGCTACTGCAATATTGTCAGTATCTAGAGTCTAATACATTTTGAAAAAATGGGTTTCATTATTCACCTACAAAAATCAAAATTGTTACCAAGCAAGAATAATTGATTAGCCAGGGTTCACAATTAACTCTGAACACATGGTAATCACCTTGCCAAAAGATAAGGCTGCAGTTAATTGAAGATTGCACTAAACTCATAAACGAGGACAAGCCTTCAATTAGAGAAGTGGCAAGCTTGCTGGGCAAATTAATTGCTGGGTTTCCAGCTGTCAGGTTTGGACCATTGCATTATCAATGTTTACAGAAGGCTAAGATACAAGCATTAAAAATGAATACAGGGCATTTTGACAGGCCATGAAATTAACAATTGGATCCATTACAGAAATAGAATGGTGGATTAACAATGTCTCTAATGCTTCCAGAAAAGTTCTGGTAGAAACACCTTCCGTCATTCTACAGACTGATGTAAGTGCTCTTGGATGGGCACAACTAACATGATTTCCAGCTGTGGAGGTAGGTGGAATGTTGATGAAGTACCTTTGCTTGAAAATTAAGGAATAAATTACCTAGAGCTGTTAGGAGCATTTCATGGCCTTAAAGCTTATTGCACTAATATGGGAAGTGTGCATGATCAGGTACAGGTTGACAATACTACAGCTGTAGCATACCTAAATCACATGGGTGGTATCAAATCAGAATCATGTGATAGATTGGCAAATGAAATTTGGACCTGGTGTATTGCCAGGAAAAATTTGGCTGTCAGCAATATATTTACCAGGAAAATTTAACTTAATTGCAGTCAAAATATCAAGTAAATTTAATGATAATACAGAATGGATGTTAAATCAGGAAATATTTACACAAATTGTAACACAAATTGCCAGAGATTGATTTGTTTGCATCAAGACTAAACCACCAATTGCCTAAATATGTGTCATGGGAACCTGATCCTGGTTCAGTAGCGGTGGATGCTTTCTCGCTACATTGGGGTGGTATGTTTCTGTATGCTTTTCCACCATTTTGTTTAATCAACAGATGCATACAGAAAATTAAACAAGACTCAGCCTCAGGGATTTTGGTAATACCAGATTGGCCTACACAGCTATGGTACCCACTGGTGTTAAAAATGATCAAAAAAACCCTTATGATTATTACAAAGCAGATAAAACTGCTTGTACACCCTGTAACTGATGAACCACATCCTTTGCATAATCGTATTGGTTTGTTGATTTGCAGATTCTAAGAAGGCCATATCTTGGAAAAGGATTATCAGATCGTACGGTGGATGTTATGACAGCAGCCTGGAGGAATAGTACCCAGAAGCAGTACATTTCCTATATAAAGGAATGGGAGGTGTTTTATTCCGGAAAGAGTATTGCATATAACACAGCAGAAATTTCAGATGTAATAGAGTTTCTTTAAACTCTATACTACAAATTTAAATTAAGTTATAGTGCAATCAATACTGCACGAAGTGCACTCTCTGCATATTTAAGCAGTGAATCAGAACAAAATCCAATAGGATCACATCCTTGGGTCTGTAGGTTTATGAAAGGAATTTTCAACTCCAATCCTCCTAGACCTAGGTATACAAAAATCTGGAATGTAAAAGATGTACTGATGCTGCTGAGGGATTGGAATCCTATTGAAACTCTGTCATTAGCCAAAATCACCATGAAATTGGTTATGCTCATGGCATTAGTTTCAGCTCATAGAGTTCAAACATTACAGAAACTAAGAATTGACAGAATGAAGGTGGGGCGAATGCCGTTACATTCTATGTCTATGATTTACTGAAGCAAAGTAGACCTGGGTTCACGGGATGTAAGTTGGAGTTTTCAACATATCCTAGTAGATCCACGGCTATGTGTAGTAACATATGTAAAATGTTACATAGAAACAACAAGAATCTTAAGAGGCACAGAATTGACATTTTTTATTAGTCATAAAAAGCCTCATAGGAAAGTGTCAACACAGACAATTTCAAGATGGTAGAAACAGGTGTTGATTTATTCAGGTATTGATACTGATAAATTTAGATCACATTCCACCAGGGCGGCATCAACATCGGCGGCCAGGGATTCAGATGTGCCAATAGACCTTATCCTCGTGGCCGCAGGATGGGCAAGTGAACAGATGTTTCACAAGTATTACCATAAGGAGATTAAAGATCTCGGGGTGTTTAATGATGCCGTGCTGGATTCAGTATTAAATCCCCCATTATAATAAATGGGCCTAATTTGTTACTTTTGTTAAAATAAATAGAACCATTAACTGATTACATTTAATGTTTTGGTTATGCATTGTTGATTGTGCTTACTCAAATAGAGTCAATCAGTGCAGTGAGCACCTGGATTTTAATCCATGGTGTGAAATCACAGAGCTTTGAAATCTTCACGTAGTCACTCACGTGACTCCGAAGTAAAATAGTAAGATTAAACGAGAACTTACCAGTTTGAAGTTTGATCTTTATTTTATGAGGAGTAACGTTGAGGGATTACGTGCCCTCCGCTCCCACCCTCATAAAAGGATCAAGCTGGTAGTTCTAAGTCTTTATGCATCTTACTATCATACTTCAGTAATTATCGTCTGTGATTGTCACTCCGCTGCTTTGAAAGATTGACGCGTGTGCGGCTGGACGGGGTCTTCTTCACGTAATCCCTCAACGTTACTCCTCATAAAATAAAGATCAAACTTCAAACTGGTAAGTTCTCGTTTAATCTTACTATTAACCTGCAGGTCTTCCCCTGCCCTTCCCATGTTGCGCATAAGCTACAGGTTCTATTGGTTCTTTAGCTAGATTCTGGTTCCTGGCCTGAGTCTCACATTCCTGGGTATTCACTAGGTATGTTACAATACTTACCTTCAGCGGCGCTGCAATTCTGCCACTAGCCGTGTGCGCGATTTTGGCGCCTTTGAGAGGGGGGGCGGGGATAAAACGTGGGTTTCTCCTACCTTGTCCTGAATTATATTTCGTGGAGTGCAAACTTTTGCTGAAGAATCGTTCCGACGGGCGTTTTGTGTATTTTTTATTTTTATTCGCCCGACAAGTTCAGCGCTGGAGTTATTTTCGAAAGCCGTCAACGCCAACTACGGGGACGGATTTCACGCACGGGACAGGTAAACGAAAGCAGTTTATTTTATGTATAAGTGCTTCTTAAGAGGCCTTTAATTCACATTTTAAAATGCGAAACGGTGATTCTTTTCCCCGAACTAACGGCAGTATTTTTCATGCTGATACGGGGTTAAATTCACCGCAAATCAACGTTCCAAATGATCGCGTTCCAGAAAAACCCACTCGCAAGATGATTTAAATGGCCATTAATTTACAGGTATTAAACATTCAATTCCTTCCATTTGGCCTGTAAATTCATGAAAATGAGATTTAAAAATTATGTTATATTGTGAATTATTGTGTGAATGTTATTTGGACACTTAGGCTATTTAAAAATGTTAATCTATTCTTAAGAAATTGATAGATGTTTAGATCTAGTAATTGAATTTTGTAATTAGCTACAATTAGGTAACTAACTAATTATATGCTTTAATTTCATGTCAACTAAGTAAGATTGTTTCATATTTGTTTCAGAATGCTTCAATCTATAATAACTGAAAGTTTCTTTCAGTTCTCTTAATTTTTAAGAAAGTTATGACTGTCCTCGATCACAGCTTTTGTGTTAAGTCAATGGAAAAGCAATAGGGAACAAGATGCTAATTTCCGAGTATGAAAATGGCCATAACTTTTTTAATACTGAAGATATGAAAGTGAATTAGGTGTCAAATTAAACGTCTTTTTATGCTTTATCTGATGGGATAAATTACAGACTTGATTTTTAAAATCTCAAAATGTTGTAACATTGCTATATTCACTGCTGCTGCTGCTGCTGCTGCTGCTGCATTATTTAGTGATCTCTAGTTTGGTGAAGTCCACTGCAACTAATTTATGTCAATGGATCAAATGAAAACTCAAGGTTCATAGAGCTCTGGTCTTGGCAAATTATTAATCATCAACCTACGGCCGTGTGACTTGAATTTTCAACTCGTTCATCTGCTTGTACATAAATTCTTCTTCTCTTCTTCATTTATTCTTCTCTTCAGTTACTATCCTAGTCATAGTGTTCTCTTATGTAAACCTGTGGCTTCCCCTCTCATCCCACCCCGCCCACTCCCCTCCCCTCCGGGCATCTATAAGGGAGGATAGACACAAAAGTAACTCAACGGCTCAGACAGCATCTCTGGAGAAAACGAATAGGTGACGTTTCGTGTCGAGATCCTTCCTCAGACCCTGAAGAAGGTTACCTGTCTCGTTACAACCGGCAACCCCAGCTGCTGTCTGAGATTCTTGCCGTATGGCCACAAGGGGTGATTCAATAGACAATAGACAATAGGTGCAGGAGTAGGCCATTTTGTCCGAGCCAGCACCGCCATTCAATGTGATCATGGTTGATCATCCCCAATTAGTACCCCGTTCCTGCCTTCTCCACATATCCCCTGCCTCCGCTATTTTTAAGAGCCCTATCTAGCTCTCTCTTGAAAGCATCCAGAGAAACTGCCTCCACCACCCTCTGAGGCAGAGAATTCCACAGACTCACCACTCGCTGTGAGAAAAAGTGTTTCCTCATCTCCGTTCTAAATGGCTTACCCCTTATTCTTAAACTGTGGCCCCTGGTTCTGGACTCCCCCAACATGGGGAACATGTTTCCTGCCTCTAGCGTGTCCAAGCCCTTAACAATCTTATATGTTTCAATGAGATATCCTCTCATCCTTCTAAACTCCAGGGTGTACAAGCCCAGCTGCTCCATTTTCTCAGCATATGACAGTCCTGCCATCCCAGGAATTCAATCATATGGGACATCGGTGAAACCCGTATCTGGTGTACTGTTCACATATTTAAGGAAGGATGTAAATGTGAAGGTTTACTCAACTGAAATCTGGAATGGTTAAACTGTAGAAACAAAGAACTGTGGATGCTGGTTTATACCAAAGACAGATACATATTGCTGGGGTAACACAGCGGGTCAGGCAGCATCTCAGGAGCAAAAGGCTGGGTAATCAGGTGGGACCCTTGTTCAGACCTCCACATCTCCGTGTCTGAAGAAGGGTCCCGACCTGAAATGTCCTTTTTCTCCAGAGTTGCTGCCTGACCCGCTGAGTTGTGCCAGCACTTTGTGACTATCTCTGGAATGGTTAAGTCTTATCATGAAACGTTGGACAGACTAGGCTTGAATCTGCTGGCTTTAGAAGAGTGAGAGGGGACTTGATTGGAACATATAAGATCCTGAGGGGTGGTCTTGGTGGAGAGGATGTGAAAAGGATATTATCTCGTGCGGGAATCTCAAATTATTGGTCATTGTTTCAAAATAAGTGATATCCATTTATGATAGAGATGAGGTGAAGTTCCCACTCTCAGAATCTCGAAACTTTGGAACTGTTTTCCTCAAAGGACAGTGGAAACTGAGTTTCTGAATACCTTTAAGGTAGAGTAGATACACTAGATTGTTGGTAAACAAGGGATTAAAGGTTAGTGAAGACACAGTCAGATTGTTTCAAAATGGCAGAGCTGGCTTAATGAGTTGTGTATCCTAATCTTGTTCCTAAATCATAAGTTCCATTGTTTCATCCTATTCACTTGCAGCCCACCATATCTTGAATGCATACTGGGGCTAATTGTGCTAGTCTCAGAATCTGAATCAGAATCAGATTTTATTCGCCAAGTATGTTTTGCAACATACGAGGAATTTCATTGGCCAGGTCAGTCATACAATTAAAAGCAACAGATCACTCAAAAACACATTTTAATATGAACATCCACCACAGTGACTCCTACACATTCCTCACTGTGATGGAATGCGAAAAAAAGTTCAAGGCCCTTTTGTTCTTCCTCGGTCGGGGGCCTCGAGCCTTCCATTGATGGACGGTCTTGAGTCCCATAGACGGTGGCGTTTGGGCCCTCCGATTCGAGGCGTTCAGCTCCTGCATCCGGGGGTTGTCAGCTCCCCCGCGCCGGGCGATCGAACCTCACGTCGGGGCTGGTCGAACCTTCCGCGACGATGGAGCTCCCGACTCGGCCTCTCCCGAGACTGCAAGCTCTTGATGGTAAGTCCGCAGGCAAGGGATCCGCTCCGGTGTTAAGTCCGCGCCCCACGGTGGGGCTCACGACAGTTCGAGGAGGCCTCCAGCTCCAACGATGGTAGGCCGCAGAGCCCGGAGAATGTGATCCGAAAATAAATCACATCTCCGGGAAGGTAAGAACTCGAAAAAAAGTTTCCCCCGATCCCCCCCCCTCCCCCCCCCCCCACATATAAAACAAACCGAAGTACATTAAAACAAACTCTTTTCAGACGCTAAAAATAACAAAAGATGAAAAAATGAACGGACTGCCGGCAGGGCTGGCCATCTCCCCGGCACCCCTGGTGCTCCCTCCAATTCAATTTAATCCGTCCAATGCTACCCATATGTAATCTGCCAGTGCATTTGATACCACAGCCCCTCTCTACATCTCCTTGAATGCTTGATTTGATGTGAACAGAGCACTTTCCATCCATAAACAGACTGTGGATGATGGCATCAACGTCATGGCATTGATGGAAGCCTGGCCAAGTGCTGTTAATGGAGCCTCCCCGCCTGGAGTTACTGAAGTTAACCATGTTCCACTGATTCCGGCATCTTGGTTATTCCTTACTTTATTCAATCTAATCCAGCTCTCCACTGATGCTACTTAAAACTCACTCTTTGGCCACATTTTTTAATTGAATCCCAGGAGTGCCCTTGATGCTTGGAAATGCTGTTATGAAATTACTTGTGACATTTCACAAAGTTACAGTTGTTGTCCAAGCGCAAGTTTTGTGGATGTTGAAGCTGCTGATTAGAGGTGACCATGAGGAGACATTTTAGGACCTGTTTTTATGCAGCCTATCTCCCGCAGTGGACTAAGTGGGTTAATATTGCATTGATCCTCTGCTACCCATGCCATTCCTGCTCTCCAATGTACCGACCAACCTGTTTAGGCCTTGTGTGAGGATTCTGCTTGACCTTAATCTCAAAATCACTGTTATGCTTCAATGGCATTCTTCCCGCACATGCTACATTCTCTCTGTATATACTGGAAGCCCTACTTAATGGCAGGCCTTCCAGTATCCCCAACAGGATTAAAGTCTGAGAACTTCTGAAGCACTGTGAAAGCAGCCAGACAGCAGAACCTTTCAACGTACCTATCTATTCAGTCGATTAATCTGTCCATTGTGCGGCCCAGAGGCAGCAAGACAGATATCTAAGCTTCCAACAAAGCCACAGACTGTGGCAACATGAACTCCTACTGGGACAAGCCAGCAAACAATAAATTGTGGATTTTAGAAATTAGTGGAATGTTGGTCTGTGGCTCCCAATAGCTGAACTGTTGAAAAATAAAGAGCATAAAAAAAGCAGAGTGCTAACTCTGACAATCAAGCTCTTTTCCTTCATAGGCCCAACTCTAACGATTTTACCATTCAATCTAGCCATGCCATTTCATCATGTAAGAAAGTTTGCTGTGGGTTTTCTCTCCCATGCTGACCTAACCATATACCTGTTTTGTACATCTCTGGAACAGCTGCTTCTATTGCTATGCCATAGTAAAATCTCAGGAGGGTGGAAGCCATCATATTCCAAATACTCTTTCATCATATCCAAGATACAACCCTCTATGTGTTGGAAGGAACTGGAGATGCTGGTTTAAACTGAAGATAGACACAAAAAGCTGGAGTAACTCAGCGGGACAGGCAACATCTCTGGAGAAAAGGAATGGGTGACGTTTCGGGTCGAGACCCATGAAGAAGGGTCTGAAGAAGGGTCTCAACCTGAAACATCACCTATTCCTTTTCTCCAGAGATGCTGCCTGACCCACTGAGCTACCCCAGCTTTTTGTCCATCATCGATATAACCCTCAATCCTGCTCTGAATCAAATAACCAACTTCTGTAACATGCTAATTAACATAACTCTGAATTATCCGCAGGCCTGTTTCATATATCAATTAACTGATGAGAAGATGAAACTCCACCCAATCTCAAGAGTTACTTGGGGCTTGTTAATGTTACGCTTGCCTTCTCATTCTACATTCACAGTCCAAGTTAAATAATCAAATGTTATCTACAGAGCCCTTATTCTCTCAGCATTTTGAAAGCCTGACTCATGGGTTGATTTTCTAATCAGTTAGCAGGTATTAAATAATGAGCTTAGATCCATTACATCAGACTTTTGTGCATTTGTCACGCCGTCAAATTTTCCAGTCAGATTTTGCACTAACTCCAGACTGGTCCACCGGCTTGCAATTAATAATATCACATCGAGGCCCCAGTGATATCATTTAGAGGCTCACACAATTTCCTGATTTTTAAACATAGCAACCAATATTCTGACAGCCCATTTGGATGGGAACCCAGGGCTGCACCGGTGCTAAAGTGGAATAGTTTTCAGACATTTCTACAGCTAGATTTGCAGCAGGACTGTGAAAATAGTTCTTCCTGCTTTATTTTTGTTTCTTGCCCAACTGCACTTTGTTTTCCATCAGGCTTTGTGCATGTATTCTGGTGCTGCCTCTTTTGGCGCCTTAATGCGACACCATTGCATAGTGTTTGACGATATGAAAGGTAGAAGCGATGGAAAGATGTGGAAAAGTACAGTGTAGGTGTGGCTGCACCAGAACCGTGAACAAGTTGCTAATGAACAAGAACATTGTGAAACAGGAACATGAGGAGGTCCCTCGTCTACCCATCCGATTGTCCTCTCAACACTTCTCTCTTTTACATAATTCAAAATATATTTGATTTTTAATTTTTCATTTAACGTTGACCCAAAATTTTAACTCATTTTCTCTCTCTGCTGATGGTCCCTGACCTGCTGAGGATTTCAGTTTTCTTTTAAGTTGTCGGATCTTGTTTTACACATATCAATGAACAGTTTGCAACATTTCTATAAGATACAGAAGAAGAACATATGGTCTGAAGATAGACACAAAATGCTGGAGTAACTCAGCGGGACAGGCAGCATCTCTGGAGAGAAGGAAGGGGTGACATTTCAGGTCGAGACTCTTCTTCAGACTGACGTCAGGGGAGAGGGACATACATAGATAAGGAGGTGTAAGGTGTGAAAATAGGGCAAAGGGGATGTGAATCAAAGGAGAACGTAGAATAGATCATTGTTAGCTGGGAGAAGATAACACCAACAAAGCAAACAGAGATAAAATGTAGACGGAGACAGTAAGACTGGTCAGAGAACTGGGAAGGGGGAGGAATGGCGAGAGAGGGAATGTATAGGGCCAGCCGATTTTTTCGGCAACTGCCGGCGTGGAAACACCGTGCGTCAATACGTCATCACGCCGTGTCACGCCGCATCACGCCGCATCACGCTGTGACTTTTTCGGTGACCTGATATGTCAGTCAATGATGCCGGCAGTCGCCGAAAAAAATCGCCAAGTGGGACAGGCCCTTAAGGGTTACTTGAAGTTATAGAAGTCAATGTTCATACTACTGGTATGTAAGCTCCCCGAGTGAAATGTTGAGTCAATGCTGGCTCGCAGACCAATCCCATCTCCTCCTTACAGTTTCCCCGTAACCCATGCTCTCCATTTTCCTATTTACTCTCTCAAAATCTCTATCACTCTTCCACACACAAAGGGCGATTTACAACGATTGGCGAGTTAGTACAACTTACTAACTCACAAGACTTGGGAATGTGGGAGGAAACTGAAGCACCAAGGCAGACGCATGCAGTCACAGGAAAATTCTATAATTCTATACAGATCTCAAGAATCAACTCAAACTACTGGAGTTGTGAGGTGGCAACTCCTCCAACAGCTTCCCTGAGGTCTTGCTAAAGAGACCAGAGCCAGTAATTATGACTTCTCTCTACATTTTAAATATTAATGGTTGTGAATGGATTTTCTATCTCCAAAGCATCACATTTGTTTCTAGCCATTCCTCACTCTCCATTGTATTTCTGGTTAGTGACGGATAGTGCAGGATAGAATGGAATTGTGAATATTTAAAAGAGAATGTGCACATAGTTGGCATATGGCCGATCATGATCGCTGAATATTCTCCTCTCGTTTTCAATTTGATTTGTTTCACAAGCTTCTTTAATCAATCTTAATAAGAACCAGTTAGTAGCGGTTCTTCACTGGATGAAGAATTCAGTGCTCGCATCAGATAAGCAGTGATGAGCTTTAACACGTGAATCAAGAGCACAAACAACTCCAAGCTAATTGTGAAAGCCAAGATGCTAATGCACAAAATGTATACATTTATTTATGGTAGGAACATATGGATAACCTAAAGGCAACATGAGCCGTCTAACTGGTTCCATTTATGCTGCTTACGCATCATAGTCAATTTCAAATATAGACAATAGACAATAGAATCAGAATCAGAATCAGAATCGTTTATTGTCATTTGAACATTGAAGTTCAAACAAAATTGCGTTTCTGCAGTCATCATCAAACAAAAAACCAAAAACACACAATTAACACAATTCCACACAAAACATCCATCACAGTGAATCCCCAAACACCTCCTCGCTGCGATGGAAGGCAAAGTCTTATCTCTTCTCTGTTCTCTGTGCCCATTCCTCTCCCGCAGTCAAGCAGCCAAACTGCTGCATCGAGCCAATCGAGGCTCCTGATGTTAGATGTTAGACAATAGGTTAGATGTTGGACAATAGGTGCGGGAGTAGGTCATTCGGCCCTTCGAGCCAGCACCGCCATTCAATGTGATCATGGCTGATCATCCCCAATCAGTACACCGTTCCTGCCTTCTCTCCATATCCCCTAACTTCGCTATCTTTAAGAGCCCTATCTAGCTCTCTCTTGAAAGTATCCAGAGAATCGGCCTCTACCGCCCTCTGAGGCAGAGAATTCCACAGCCTTGTAATTAAATGCATGACATAAATACCATGACAGAACATTTAGAGTGATGAGATATACAGCTCAGAATCAGCTCCTTTGACCCAACTCAACCATGCTAACCAAGATGCTCAATCTAAGCACGTCCTATTTGGCTGTGTTTGGCCCATGTCCCTCTAAACCTTTCCTATTCTGGTACCTGTTGAGATGTCTTTTAAATGTTGTATGTGTCCCAACTACTTTCTCCGGCAGCTCATTCCACATAGCCAGCACCCTCTGTGTGAACTGGGTGGGGTCCCTCAGGTTCCTATTATATATTTGCCCTCTCACCTTAAACCAGGGGTTCCCAACCTTTTTCGGCCCGTTTGCCCCTGGCAACTTTAATAGCACATATCAATGTTATTTCACTTGTTTATGAACAACTAATGATGAACAGATACTGGTATACCAGAACCAAACACAGTCAGTCAATCAATGAGAACAAAATATGTACAAATCCAGAATCAACAAATTTACGCCCAGTTGGGAACCCTTGCCTTAAACCTATAGTTTTTAACCCTACGGCCCTCATGATTTTATACACCTCTACAAGATCACCCCTCAGACTTCTGGGCTCCAAAGAACAAAGCCCTCGCCTGCCCACCCACTCACTGTAGCTCAACCCCCTGGAGTCCTGGCAACATCCTTGTAAATCTTCTCTGCGCTTTTTCCATCTTTTCTATAGCAGGATGATTAAAACCAAACAAATAACTTCAGAACGGCCTCACCAACGTCTTGTCCAATGATAGCATCATATCCCGACTTGTATCTTCAATCCCTGACAGATGAAGGCCAGCATTCCAAAAGGCTTCTTCAACATCCTATCTGCCTGTGACTCCATTTTTACAGAACTATGTTCTTGTACTCCTAGGTCCAACACTGTGAAGGTCTTGCCATGGTTTGACTTCCCAAATGCATCAGCTCATACTTATCTGAAGTTAATGCCATTTGCCATTGCTCAGCCCTCTTTCCCAGCTGATCAGGATACCACTATAATTCTCGATAAATTACTTCACTGACTGGAATAGAATGCTATTTGTTGTCATTCAAACCTAGGTTTGAACGAAATATCATTACTACAGTTTTTTTTACATTACAAAAAAACCCAAGACCCACACTTAACACAGTTTACACAAACATCCATCACAGTGAATCTCCAACACCTCCTCACTGTGATGGAAGGCAAAGTCTCATCTCTTCCCTTTGTTCTTCTCCCGCGGTCCAGCAGTCCAACTGCAGCGTCTAGGCGAACTGGGGCTCACGATGTTAAAGCCCCCGGCGGGCGATGGTAAGTCCTGTGGCCATTTAGCCACGCCGGGTGATGTTAGGCCCCGGCTCCGTGTCCTTTAAACCCCGCGGTTCAAGCAGTCCAACCCGCGGTGCAGCAGTCCACCTGCAGCGTCTAGGCGAACTGGGGCTCCGATGTTAGAGCCCACGGCGGGCGACGGTAAGTCCCGTGGCCGCTAACCCGCACCGGGCGATGCTAGGCCTTGCTCCGTGTCCTTTAAACCCCGCGCGTCCAGCGGGAGAAGTTGCCGTTGCGGGAGCTCTGAAAGCCGTCTCCCGCCAGGGACCTGGAGCTCCCGATGTTCCTGTCCACCGGGCCCGCAGCTGGAGCTTCCGTAGCTCCAAAGTCGGGTCGCAGCCGAGCGCCACCACAGCTCTTCCCGCTCCGAAGACGACCAGCTCCGCGATGTCAGGTCCCAGGCTCCGCGACTGGAGCCCTCAGGTTGGTCCCGACCGGAGGCAGCCGCCGGCTTCCAAATAGCATTCTATTCCAGTCAATGAAGTAATTTATCGACAATGTTAGGCCCAACGACATCGGAGATCCGACAGGGAAAAAGTCGGGTCCCCGTACAGGGAAGAGACTAACGGTTTCCCCCACACCCCCCTCCACCCCCCACATATACACAACTAAAAAATAATAAAAACTAAGCTCAAGACTTACATTTAACAAGACAAAAAATTTTAAAAAAATTTAAAAATGTAAACAATTTTTAAAAATGACTGCGATACCACCTATTTTAGTGCCATCTGTAAACTTACTTATCCTGCTTTATATATTCTCATCCCACTTGTTGATGTAGATGACAAACAGCAATGGGCCCAGCACCAATCCATGAGACACACAGCCCTCCAGACTGAAAAACAAACCTTCCACTCCTCTGCTTCCTACCATGTGGCTATCAAACTGTACAACTCCTCCCCCTTCCGTCGTGGGGTAGATTGAGTAACTCCAGTCCGTCTGCCACCCCTCACCCGACCCCGCCCCCCCCACCCGCCCCCCCAATCTTTGCACATCCCCAAATCTTTCCACTCGTCACTTTAAATTTCATGTTTCATGTATTTTGTGTTTTTATGACTGTGGGCAGATCAATTTCCCTCCTGGAATAAATAAGGTTCTATCGTATCGTATCATATGAAGCCAAATCTGTATCAAGTTAGCTAGCTGTCTGCTTACCATGCAATCTAACATTTTTCACATGGCAAATTTACTAAGTAATACAGCTCCAGTAAAAGAGAGATGATAGAACTGTGTAGATCATCTGGACAGATTAGCAGAAGCCTTAGAATGGTATCGTATGGGAACAACTGGAACAAATGGAAACAAAAGCATGGTGAAGCTTCGCCGTAAAGATGCATTTAAATGAGATGTGATCACATTTGATGGAAAACCCCAAAACATGATTAAGACAAATTACATCATCGTCTATACAGGCTATTCACGTTCTGGAAAGGAATTGGTTCTGTGCCCGAGTTTGGAGTACCTGCAGATAGACGCAAAAAGCTGGAGTAACTCAGCGGGTCAGACAGCATCTCTGGAGGAAAGGAATAGGTGGTGTTTCGTGTCGAGACCCTTCTTGAGACTCTTATCTGCTGTCTTCTATAGCTGAAAGTATTCCAAAGGATAATCACATTTAATTAGTACTGCACTTGAAATATTTATCGGTTTGAAGTTTCTATGCAAAATTATAACAGAAAACTTACAATATAATGCAATATGGATGTTAAACATAATTCAGTATTAACAGTCACTTTATTTTAGCTTTGGCAAAACCATACAGGTTTAAAAGAAAACTGTCTCATCCTGAATACAACCAAGACCAAAGAGATGGTTGTTAACTTTGGCAGGTCCAAGCTCCCCCTTCAGCCGGTTAACACTGCAGGGGTGGACATTGAGGTGGTGCAGACATATAAATATCGGGGAGAGCACCTTGATAACAAACTGGACTGGTCAGTCAACACCAATGCCCTCTACAAAAAAGGACAGAGCAGTCTCTTTTTCCTCAGAAGGCTCAGATCCTTCAATGTGCGCAATTACATGCTGTACTTGTTTTACTATACTGTGGCTGCAATGTCATTTTCTACGCTGTTGCATGCTGGGGCAACAACACCAGTGCTAAAAACAGCAAGAAGTTGGACAAGCTGGTAAAACGAGCTAGCTCAGTGCTGGGGGGGGGAGAGTGGACTCTGTGGTGGATGTGCTTGAGAGGCGTATGAGGAGCAAGTTGCAGGCCATCCTTGACAACTCCGGGCACCCCCTCCATGAAATTCTGGAGGGTCAAAAGAGCACACGGGACAACAACCGGCTCCTCTCCCTGCGCTGTAGAACGGAGCAGTTCAGGAGATCTTTCACCCCTGCAGCCATTAGATTTTATAATACTGACCGCTAGGCTGTATGGGGATGCTTTGCATTTTTAATAGTTAATTATTGGGTCTTTTTAAGTATTTATTGCTTTCAGGTATTGTCCATATTGCATCTTATGTATTTTTTGTCTGCTTTCGTTCTGAATGTGTGGGTTTGTTGGTTGTTGGCTTCTGGACATCTGAATTTCTCCGAGGGGATCAATTAAGTATTTATTATTATTATTATTATTATTATTATTTATTAACTATAACATTTGGTGGTACAATTAGCCTTACTAACAATGAGCATGTAAATATTCCACAGCCTTATTTCTGCATATTTTCCATTAGATGTTTAAATTAATTGTGGATGTTTGTGGTGTGAGGGGAGGGGGGATTACCTTGAAGCAGTATTGATACGAAGGACCCTAAGAATTGTTAATCTAATACTGATGCGGTCGATTGGCTCAATGCTTGAATCGCTGCTAATAACATCTGCCTGGAAAATTGAATCTCACTGCAACCATTTTGTTCTGAAAGTGTTGCTATGCAACTTATAAACTCAATATTTATAGAATAATGAAAAATTTCACCTTGCATATCAGTGCTCTAATGTTGTGGATTTGGGTCAGGAAGTCCTCTGAGGAATAGGCAGCTTTGAAATAACGAGTACTTGTAGGTCTGCCAATTGAGGGCCACTATAACTGCAAGTTTGTTTAGTCTCTCTGGGTGTAGATTTTCACTGTTTCCTATTAGTAGTGAAATAATAAATGCATTCTTCTTGCTCAAATTAACATTTTTTCCCTATATAACAAACTGTGGAAATCTTTCTCATTTGTTCCATACTGTTCTTAGCTGAATGTCATTCGGGCCTAGAACAAGAAACCAGTGTGTTGTGTCTGGGGCAACTTGTTAAAATACCTGTGAAATTAGTTGCACCCCCCTCTGTCCTGAATGTTATCCTGTTTCGATATATTTATCCATTTCCATATTGGATTATAGGATTAAATCTGCCCCGACCACCCTCTCAAGCTGTGCATTTTCGATTATACATGTCATCACATGTTTAAAAAAATGTCTCCTTGGTTTCCTCTGCAATTATCTTGAATCTGAGTCCTCTGATTATCAGTTCACCCACCAATGGAAAGTGTTGTTCCTTTTTTTTCCAAAAGTGTCAATTCAATTTAGTATTTCCTAGTGTTCACTATTTTGCCATTTTAGAAATTGATATTAAAAAATCTGACATCGTATGAACAGGCTAATGCTGTGAATCATTTGCATTCAAAAGAAAAGCCTTTATATCATGTTGAGATATTCTTCTCTTCTTTAGCAGTCCCTCGGGATTGAGGATGACTTGTTTCCACTCCAGAAATATTACACTTACAGGGAATAACATAACTTCAGAATATAATTAACAGTAAGCTTTCTGCTTTTGGTTAAAATTATTGCGGCATGTTCAATTTCCACAAGACTCTGAATGCTAGTGTTAAAATTTAAAAAGAAAGGCCAAGGTGAAAATTGTCAAAAATTACTGGGGAAGAAAGCAGAAGGAAAGAACCGTTGTTATTCCAAAATCAACATTTTTGGATGGTGACTAATTTGGGATTTTAGGGGGTGGGGTGCCATGGTGGTTATATTACTGGACCAGCAGCCAGGATTTAGGTCCAGTGATCTAGGCATGCGAGTTCAAATTCATCATAGCAACTGGGAAATTTGGATTCAATTAATTAAATAAATCTGGAATTTATAAGAAAGCTGATTACATTAACCACAACCATTAAACTCTCTGTTTTAAATAAACTTTATTTGGTTCACTATTATCTTTAAGGAAAGGAAATCTGGCGTCCTTATCTATTCTGGTCTATACGTGACATCAGGCCTACCAACGTTGTTGTGTTAGAGTCATACAGTGATACAGTGTGGAAACAGGCCCTTCGGCCCAACTTGCCCACACCGGCCAACATGTCCCAGCTATACTCGTCCCACCTGCCTGCGTTTGGTCCATATCCCTCCAGACATATCCTATCCATGTACCTGTCTAACTGTTTCTCAAATGTTGGGATAGTCCCAGCCTCAACGACCTCTTCTGGCAGCTTGTTCCAGACACCCACCACCCTTTGTGTGAAAAAGTTACCCCTCAGAGTCCTATTAAATCTTTTCCCCTTCACCTTAAACCTATGTCCTCTGGTCCTTGATTCACCTACTCTGGGCACGAGACTCTGTGCATCTACCCGATCTATACCTCTCATGATTTTATACACCTCTATAAGATCAGACAACATTGTTGTCTCTTAACTGTCCCCTTCGTTGAAATGCAGTTTAGCGAAGGACAAAACATTGTGCCGTTGCCAATCATGACCACATCCAATTAACAAATAAATAAACCAAGAAGCCCACATCTTTCAAGTGGAGGGTATGACCTGAAATAATAAATGAACGTTTGAGAAGAGGTACAGGAGAAACTACATGTTCAAGAAATGTGACATTAAAGACTGTAAATACTGGTGCATATAATTTTATCTGATCATTGAAGGAAAAAAGACAAACATTTTTAGATTGCCTCAGAAGAAAGTGAAGCAGACTATTCGCCTTCGCAGTCTGAAGAAGGGTCCTGACCTGAAATGTCATCTGTCCATTTCCCTCCACAGATGCTGCCTGACCCGTTGAGTTCTTCCAGCACTTTGCTTTCCACTGCAGACTACTCTGTAGAATCCCGTCCCTTGGTGCCCTGACATTGATTAATTGAAATCTTAAATCTTTGTGTGAATCAGAGTTTAACCTATCTTAGGAAAAGAATGAATTGAAATTTGATATGGTATCATGAATCTTGATTTCAATACAAGGACAGTCTAGGGTCAAGTCTTGGTTGTATTTAGTGAGAACAGTGGAAGAACTTTCAGGTATGTTCTGACAGCTTCTTTATTTGAAGTATATATAATGAGATAGCTTTTGAGAAAATAGCTATTTTCAAATAGTTTCCAAAATAACGATAAACAACATCATAATTAATAGTAAGATTAAACGAGAACTTACCAGTTTGAAGTTTGATCTTTATTTTATGAGGAGTTACGTTGGTGATTACGTGAAGAAGACCCGTCAGGGCGCATGCGCGTCAATCTTCAAAGCAGCGGTATGAAATCACAGACAACACAATAATTGAAGTAACATATTAAGATGAGCAACATGAGAACTACCATATGACCTTTTTTATGAGAGAGGGTTGGGCGTGGCGGGCACGTAATCACCAACGTAACTCCTCATAAAATAAAGATCAAACTTCAAACTGGTAAGTTCTCATTTAATCTAACTATTTTACTTCGGAGTCACGTGAGTGACTATGTGAAGATTTCAATGCTCTGTGATTTTATGCCGCAGATCCAAATCCCGGCCTCACTGCATTGATTGACTTTCGATGAGAAACAATCAATAATGCGTTAAACATGAAATGGTAATATCATGCAGTAACAATTGATTTGAATAATCAAAACAAACAGTAACCCATCTATCCCAGGGGAACTAAACAGGACTTAATACTGAATTTGCAAACAGCCTCTCTCTGATCGGCGATCGGCCGATGGTAATTTAAAAAAAAAAAAATTCATTTGACCACCCGGCAACTATAAAATATGGCTGCTGTGAACATCCATCATCCTAGCCGACGACGTTGCTGCTGCACTAGTGGAAAACAGATATATACACTTCAGTGTTAATACCTGCCTTAATCAACATTTGCTTTAAACCACCTTGAGATAGTCTGCACTGACACTCTCCTGTGTGGCTTCATGTAACTGATAAACAATGCTGTTTCCACATTTCTTGTCTTTATAGCTTCAATATAATGAAAATAAATGTGCCATTACACATAAACATGGATCAGTAGGTTATGCTGAAACACAATTTTAACAAACCTGTGACACCTGGCCTGCTCTGCTTAAGCAGTAGGCAATTATATAACATAACATTCTCTTCAGCAACTTCTATCCTGTCTAGCAGAAGTTTTTGCAAACTCTGCACTTGCTATGCTGAACCAATGCCAAGAGCATAACCCCTTTCATGATTTGTTTGGCAAATTCAGAGACATGACAGGAACCTACTGTCGAAATATCTTGAGGACCTCACTTACATCCCAGATCGCCATATACCTGGGTTTAGGAGGTTTAGAGTTGAAATTCCTTTCATCAATCCAGCTATGATATGATGAAACTCAATAGGATCTTTCCTGACCCCATCTAAACCATACGATGACAAAGCACTTAAAGCTGTATTAATGGTGCTATAACTGAGCCCCTCATCATCATAGAGTGTCAACAGGAACTCTAAAATATCCACAATACCTGTAGTATTATAGTCAATATTATTTTGTACACAATATTGCTCCCATTTTTTTACATAAGTAATATACCCCTTTTGAGTACTCTTTCTCCAGGCTACAGTGAGCATGTCCACCGTAAACCCAGACAGTTCTTGCTCCAGGTATGGCCTTCTTAAAACCTGCAAATTAACAAGTCAATACAATCACATGACAGATGACTTTCCCGTGTTAGCGGATGCTGCAGTCAATTCCTACGCTTGGGAACCACCAAAAAGAGGTTGGATCCCTAACTGTAACATCAAAGGGAAACCATGCTTGATTCGGCCAATTAGGTATTACAAGCACCCCCAAAGCAGCATCCCGCTTGATTTCTTGCAGACTCCGACCTATTAGGCAAAATGGTAGGAAAATATATAAAACATACCACCTCAATGTCAAAGTATTAATTGCAACTGCCACCTGGTCTGGTTCCCATGAAACCTATTTAGGCATCTGATGGTTGACCTTGAAGCAAAACAAATCGATATCTGGCATTCATATACAAGTACTATATTATTGAACACCTCCTTGTTCAACATCCAATCTATGTTGTCATGGAACTTTCGTGACTTGGCGTCTGCTACTATGTAGAATCTACCTGGTAGATAAATAGCTGAAATATCTTTTCCAATGCACCAGCCCAAATGTGATTAGCCAATCTGTCACAAAATACCGACTTGATTCCACCGATGTGATTAATATATATGCCACTTGTGTAGTATTGTCAATCTGAAACTGAACATGCTGATTACATTTGTTAGAGCAATAAGCCTTATCCATAAACCTCTTAATAGTTAATTGCCCATGTCTACAGAAGCGATGCCTCTTGCTCAGTCCATCTGCCTCCACAGTTGAAACTCGTATCCGTGACACCCCACCCGAGTGCACTGACACTCATCTGCAAAATCATGGAAGGCTGGTCAAGCATTACCTTGGTATAACTCCTGGACACAGTGAATCCACCATTGCAAATCAGAATAGTCTTTACTGATAACTGCATAGGTCTATTATAATGACCCAAATGTATCCTTAATGCCTTAATTAGCTTGATACAGCTGTCAATTAGCTCTACCCTTTTCCCCTGGGCAGAGCACTTAATTGAATCAATTGTGACCTAAATAGTCAGGTGTTAATTTGGATTTCTCTGGATAGATCAGCAATCAGCGACTGAGCAGCAATTTTAGAGGCAAACGCCCACTGCTTACCCGCATGCATTCAGCATGGGATCCCGGCACATAGCCATGTTTGGATTCCTGTTTGGAGTTAATCCATACTAACCTTAGACACTCTTTTAGAGTGGGGCTTATCGAAGCTGAAGCAGGTATCACCATCCATCTCCTCCATTTGCTTGTACATGCCTCTGTACCAAGCATGTTGTTCGACTCCATTCCCCACAATCTTATCACATATGTGTGTGGCTCCATCTTCATCCACTATACATCCACGTGGGAGGACTTATGCAACCTGCAACAGGAGCTGCCCCAGGCCTGTGTGCCTGTATTTTAGCACCATCTCGAGTGGGAGTAATGGCAGCCCTGCAAGCAGGTGTTGCTTCAGGCCCATGTGCATACTCCTATAGCACTCTCTCGACCACTCCGCCATTTGAGTGGGAGAAATTTTTGGCAACCCTTTACTAGGCGTCACCTCCGGCATGTGTGCATGTATTTTAGCACTATCTCGACCACTGTGGTGCACCAAGTGGGAGGAATGGCAACCCTACAAAAAGGTGTTGCTTCAGGCACATGTGCATCCTCCCGTAGCACTCTCTCGACCACTCCGACCCTTGAGTGGGGGGACTTTTGCAACCCTTTACTAGGTGTTGCTGCCTGACATGCCTTACGATGGAGCGTTCTTGAATTGCAACGAGACGCAATGTTGTCTGACATTGATACCCCTGGCTTGGCACACTCTGAGTTGGGGTTATCAGGTCGCTGCCTACAGCAGCCGCCAGGACTAGCCATGCAATTCGATACTCTGTTGGTATCCTCCTTCCCCAAACAGGCTGCATGTGGTAGCGACTCCAAATCATGCTCCTTCCCGATGCCAACGCCATCTATAGGGAAGAATTAGAGCACCTCTGGCCCCGTACATCAGACATAGTGGGAAATGCTGGAACAAACTTAACATTTATTTGTCATAGGCAAAGACATTTATGTGAATGAAGACGCCCATCCCAGTTAAACCTGGGATTTATTTACTTTTAATATGAGTAATCCGGCGTCTTGGGGAAGAAACCATGCAGTCCCTTTTAATGAGCAGCAATTACTATGACGCCACCTGGTGTAACTCCCACAGGTGACTGATAATACAGGTCAACAAGGCTTCCCATTTCCTTAATTGAGTAAATGATAATCATCTTCCTCTGTATAATAGTCACAATGTGACCAAGTGGACTATCATGTCTACCCTTTTGAACGCTTCCCAAAATTGCGTTCGTCTTTAATTTGGAGGGCAACCTAAAATCTCCTCAGAATTAGCAGAAAATGCTACTTTTCTACCTCGACACATAAGGGTGATAAACCACTAATCTCACTTCCTGAGTTGGGGTTGGGGTCAGCCACACACTGACCCCTTGTACTCCTCTCCACTGAGGGAATTGGTAAGCAGCCCTGAAACACAGGTGCTGCCGCAATCCCCTGATGTCCTGCCCTGATATGGAGCACCATATCAGGATAATGCACGTGTGAGAACATACATATATGACAGAGGGGACCCTCCTGGCCAGGCTCCACATGGTTTACCTCATAAGGGCTGCCGATGTCAGGGACCTCAATGAGTCGGGTAATAACCCCGACGACCACGCTCAGTCTACACCCCGAACACCCACGGGAGTCGCTGACCTACTGTCAGCCACTCTAACAAGAAGTCCGACGGCCACCGGCTCCTCACTTTACCGCGGACCGTAGCCGGTATCCCCGCGGTCTAGAGAACCCCGCGGCCCATATTTAAACACATCTCGGGAGTCGCTGACCTGCCTGTCAGCGACTCGAAATAACAAGCTCAACAGCCACCTCTATCGTGGCCGTCGCTTGCATAACCCGCGGTCTACAAAAACCCGCGGCCCGAATTAAACCTCGGGAGTCGCGGACCGTTCTGTCCGCGACTCAACCAGCAAAACCCACCGGCAGCCTGCTACCGCACTCCCGCGGTCCGAAGCCGACATCCCCGCGGTCCACAATTTCTCCGCGGTCCACCGGGTTTTGCTGAATTTTTCCCATGTCCAGCAGGAACATGAGAAAATGACTCCTGCAATGGACAACCTGAAAAGTAAGTTTAAACTTACCTGCAGGATTTTTCAAACTTACCGCTGGAGAACTGTGTTCCTCCCAGCTTGTCCGCGCCAATGCGACCGACGTAATGACGCGCATACGCCCTGGCGGGTCTTCACCTAGTCACTCACGTGACTCCGAAGTAAAATGAAGCATTTACTCCATTGTGGTACAAACCTGGTTCAGAATGCGCTGGATACAATCATTAAGTGTGTGTGCCTTTGTACTGATATGAGTTGCTGTGTAGAAAAGCACAGTGCATTAAATTACATGTAAATCTTTCTGAGAAATAATTTAATATTATTTTTAAGAGCCCCATTATTGCAATTCAGTCAGGTCTGGGGCACAAATAGAGGAGGTACCAAAGTAATATTTCAGGAATTTGGCAGACTGGTCTGTCAGCACTTTCAAGAAATTCAGTCACAATTGTCGGCTTTCTTTATTAATAAGAAAGGATAGAGCACATTTCAGTTACGTCAGTGAGTTATAGCTACATTCAGGAGCCCGGGTTAGTAATCATTATGGCAATGATCAATGGTCTGTTCGAGAATGAATAACTTAAAAGCATTTTGAAAATTCTGACATACAGTGTAAATGGGGAAATATAATATGCTTTATGTAACAGGGGTGTTCAAAGTTTAACTGCTTGTGTTAAACACAACGTTGCTGCCTGGATTAATTCTCTTTGATGAGAATAGTTAAAATAAATAATAATTTTGCACTGAAATTCATAAACTCTGGTTGTGGTGGTTTTCAATGAGATTGGAAGGCAAACCCAAATGAAATTTGTATTTCAGGCCGAGGCAAACAACAATGTGATGCAGGATACTGTTAAGATATTGTCCTGACACTGGGCCAACATCAATAATTCTCAGAAGTGTAATTCCTCATGCATAGAATAACAGAATGTACAAAAAAACATAAGTGCTGCTCCTGATTAATCTCTCTGACACCAAGAAAGCTGACAGTAGTGATTATTCTAATTGTCATCGGAGACAGGTTTATGTCAAGGATTCTGCAGCCATGAAAATTACCTGTAAAAAACAGTTTAAAAGCTGCTGCGGTACTAAAGGCCAATCAAATGGAATGTAAACACTGCTTATCACTTGACAGGAAAGTCCTTTGAAGGCAGCAGGATGTTTACTTGTGGCCGCACCACGTCGCAAAGAATAAACAAAAGAGGAGGAATTGCAGTCCTGGTAAACCCATGCACCTGTGGCAGGTATACATTTCCTGCCTGTACACTGTGGCACATGATCCTTGGGGACTCGCTGCCAAAAGTCAGGTTACTTTCCTACATGTGATCTGGCGCGTGCTCTTGTTTGTTTTGCTTCACTTATATCTGAAGACTGTTGACTGTGGGAAACTTCTGTGAAGTTCCTGTATTCAGCCACCGCACGGACCATGTCCTGTTATTGCCATCATGACCGCTGTCTTAGAAGCTCGTTCTCACCTGTTGATGCCATTTTACCCACCTTCTGCAACAACGTGCGTTATTTGCAGTGTTTCCTGCCAATATGCTGAATGGTGGGTGGTGAGGTAGAGTAGAAAAGAGCCACCGGAAATATTGGTAGACAAAAATGCTACCAATAACTCAGCGGGTCAGGCAGCATCTATGGAGCGAAGGAAATAGGCAACGTTTCGGGTCGAAACCCTTCTTCAGACCTGAAATATTGGATGTCTTTCCAATATGTCCGTGTCTAAATGGCATCTAAATGGCATCAAGTTGGGAAAAGGGGAAGTACAAAGGGATCTGGGGGTTCTTGTTCATCAGTCTATGAAAGTAAGCATGCAGGTACAGCAGGCAGTGAAGAAAGCGAATGGCATGTTGGCCTTTATAACAAGAGGAATCGAATATAGGAGCAAATAGGTCCTTCTGCAGTTGTACGGAGCCCTAGTGAGACCACACCTGGAGTATTGTGTGCAGTTTTGGTCCCCTAATTTGAGGAAGGACATTCTTGCTATTGAGGGAGTGCAGCGTAGGTTTATAAGGTTAATTCCTGGGATGGCGGGACTGTCATATGCTGAGAGAATGGAGCAGCTGGGCTTGTACACTCTGGAGTTTAGAAGGATGAGAGGGAATCTCATTGAAACTTATAAGATTGTTAAGGGCTTGGACATGCTAGAGGCAGGAAACTTATTTCCCGATGTTGGGGGAGTCCAGAACCAGGGGCCACAGTTTAAGAATAAGGAGTAAGCCATTTAGAACAGAGACGAGGAAACACTTTTTCTCACAGAGAGTGGAGAGTCTGTGGAATTCTCTGCCTCAGAGGGCGGTGGAGGCGGGTTCTCTGGATTATTTCAAGAGAGAGCTAGATAGGGCTCTTAAAAATAGCGGAGTCAGGGGATATGGGGAGAAGGTAGGAATGGGGTACTGATTGGCGATGATCAGCCGTGATCACATTGAATGGTGGTGCTGGCTCGAAGGGCTGAATGGCCTACTCCTGCACCTATTGTCTATTGTCTTTCAAAGTATCAACTGGTGTAGACACTGGTTCCTGGAGAGGCTATGGGTCAGCAGGGAAGAGGTGTGAAGAAGACCTAAAACCTTGCACTTTGTCAATGCCTCTTTAAGACCCCTATGCTTTATGTCAGCCAATTCTGTGAGCTGCGATCTTCAGCTGCTGTGTTTGCTGCTCTCCATGGCAACCTTTTCACCACAAACCATCTGTTCATTGATCATCTTCCTAAGCAAGCTCTAGCTCTGGAAGGACATTTTGCATGGGCCAAGTATAAACAAATTGCTCCCTCTTCCCATTCAGAAAGTTGAGCAATGCCAGGAACTCGCATCGCAGTCCCATTTGTTTATTCAATGGCAATTTCTTTGAGTTCCTCATTCCACTATTTCTGGAAGGATTTCTGTGCCCTTTTACACGAAGAAAGACTTATTTAATTTCTCTGCCATTTCCTTATTCCTCAATATAATTTCTCCTCGTTCTCTAAAGGCACCCCATTAAAGAATGGTCTCGACCTGAAACGTCATCTATTCCTTTTCGCTAGAAATATTGTCTGACCCGCTGAGTTACTCCAGCGTTTTGTGTCTATCCACATTAATGTTAGCTGTTTGATTCCTTTTTAAACACCAATCGAAGCCTTTACAATCTAGTCAGCTTTCATTTTTTCCTTCGACTAACCTTATATTGTACGGAACCTTATCAATGCCATGGCCCTCCGAGCTGCTTTCTGAAAATTTCCAAGCTTGCTGCTAATTTTGGCAACATTATAATAATTTTCCTTTAGTCGAATGCTATCTTTAATAATCTCATGATAGCCAAGGCCTGACCACTCTTCCTGTTTTCTTTCTGTCTTAAAGGGATATATATGTGTAAGAAGGAACTGCAGATGTTGGTTTAAACCGAAGATAGACACAAAAAGCTGGAGTAACTCAGCGGATCAGGCAGCATCTCTGGAGTGAAGGAATAGGTGACGCTTCGGGTCGAGACCCTTCTTCAGACGGAGGATCAGGGGAAAGGGAAACAAGAGATATAGACGATGATGTAGAGAGATATAGAACAAATGAATGAAAGTTATGCCAAAAAGTAACGATAATAAAGGGAACAGGTCAAAAGTGAAATAATATTTGTGAGCCATGTTGTAATTCTTCAAGTGGATACGTGAAACTAATCCATGTCGAAAACAATCCAGGGTGTGGTCATTACCTGTCGATCTGCAGACTACACACTAAGGAGCCTTTGGATTTCATACATTGTTCAAAGACGTCTCGCTGCAAATTTCATAAACTCCGCCCACTTTGTAAGTAGCCTTTATGGGTGACTATTTGCAGACCTTGGGTATGCAAGCAAAGGATTTCACAGTGACTTGTCACTAGGGTTGACAACTTTCTCACTCCCAAATAAGGGACAAAAGGTCAAAATACGGGACAAAATCCCGACGGCAATACGTTGACCGACTCGGCCGTGGCTGGGTGAATGATGAGTTGGCCCGGGTGCTGGACTGCACACCAAGCCCAGCCGGGGGGCCAGCTGAGGAGTTTTGGCCCGGGCCACGCAACGTCGGGCGCAAAGTCCGGCACCCCATCCAACTCATGAACCGATGATCGGCCACGAGAAGGAGGGGTGGTGGTGTCGGCGGTAAGCGAAGGTCCGAAGGTCATACAGCTGGCCGGGCTGCCGACCGACGGGGCCACGGGCGAGGTGCTGCTGCTGCACTACGCCGGGACGGGTGAGGCGGGGCCGGACGCGGCGCTCCGACCTGATAGTCCCCTCGACCCGAGTAGTAGCAGTGAAATACGGGACAAGGGCGGTCCCGTACGGGACAACCCAATTTAGCCCAATTATGCGGGATGTCCCAGCTAATACGGGACAGTTGGCAACCCTACTGGTCACATGCGATAATAAAGTGTTCATTCATTCATTCATTCATTCATTCAAAGCTTCTGTTGGTGGATATAATATCTGAAATGATTTGCGTTTTTAACAGCTGTCTACTTTTTTCCAATTTTTCTGCTCCCACTTGAAATTTGCAACGATAGGTATAAGCCTCGATGATTGAATCTCTTAGAATGGGTGGATGATAAAAGTACTTTGCTACTGTTTCCTAGTCATTCAGCTGACAGAAGCATATGCATTACAATTGGATTCAACGTAAATATTCGGAGTCAATTTTAAGTGAATTCAGATTGCTTTAACGGAGTAGCCAGCAAATGGGATACAGCCTCTACCTACCCTTAAGTTCCAGCCACTGGTGGTGAAATCCCTTAAGTTCCAGCCACATCTTTGGTGAAATCCTGAGAAGCTAAACTGGATTCAGAAAAGAGGCAGCTTGCATTATGTAGATTGGATCCATGTGATGATTTGAGATGCTATTGAACAGACTGTACTCTGCTAAATTACAGCTATTGTAGCCGTGTTAATGGCTACACTTCCAGCGTGACCTCATCCCCACTACCTACACTGTTAAGGTCATCCCTCTCCCACAGCCTACATTCCCAGGATATTTCCTTTCCCACTGACCACAGTCCCAGGCTCACCCCTCTTCCACTGCTTACACTTTAGTTTAGTTTAGTCTATAGATACAGAGTGGAAACAGGCCCTTCGGCCCACCGAATCCGCACCGACCAGCGATCCCCGCACATTAACACAAACCTACACACACTAGAAACACTTTATTTTACACATACCAAGTCAATTAACCTAGGAACCTGCACGTCTTTGGAGTGTGGGAGGAAACCGAAGATCTCGGAGAAAACCCACACGATCACGGGGATAACGTACAAACTCCATCCAGACAGCACCCGCAGTCGGGATCGAACCCGGTTCTCAGGCGCTGTAAGGCAGCCGTGATACTTCTAGGATGTTTCCTCTCCCGCAGCTCACACATACACACTGTCTACAACCCCAGGACTCTGCTTGTCCCAAGCTAAATCCTGGGCTGTTGGCTAGTGGCATTAGGGTATACCTGGGATTGCATGCAATGGGAGAGGGGTAATCACGGGAGAGAGGGGGGGGGGGGGGGCAGGAATTGCAGGAGTGAGAGAGGGGTATTTCTGTGGGTGTGGACAGTTAGAGGTGTAATCCTGGGGTGTTGGGGGTGGGGGGGCGGGTTTGTGAGACGGGATATTAGTGCGGTTGTCTACAGGAATGCCTTTCTCCCAAACCACCTACCTCCCCAAATTACCATTCACCCATTGCCCGCACCCCAATGTTACCCCTCTCTCACTCACCGTAACACTCAGGATTCTCTTCCACCACCATTGTCTCCCCCCCAGAATCACCCCTCTTCTATTGTGTTTGGTCCCAGGCTTCCCCATCCCCCACTGTGGACAAACAAAGAACTGCAGATGCTAGTCTACACCAGAGATAGATACAAAGTGCTGGAGTAACTCAGCAGGTCAGGCAGCATCAGGAGAAAAAGGATAGGTGACGTCGGGAACACGGATTATCCCTCTCAAAACTTCCTACATCCCAATCATTGCTCCTTGCTCACAGCTATTCCCCCCAGGATCTCATCTCTCATGTATTACATTGTATTGTAAATAATTTATTGGTGTGACTGTGTGGCAAATCAAGCCAAGTATGTAAAAACATACGAAGTATTCGGTCACGGTGGCGCAGCGGTAGAGTTGCTGCCTTACAGCGAATGCAACGCCGGAGACCCGGGTTCGATCCTGACTACGGGTGCTGTCTGTACGGAGTTTGCACGTTCTCCCCGCGACCTGTGTGGGTTTTCTCCGAGACCTTCGGTCTCCTCCCACACTCTAAAGACGTACAGGTTTGTAGGTTAAATGGCTTGGTAAATGTAAAAATTGTCCCTAGTGGGTGTAGGATTGTGTTAATGTGCGGGGAAAGTGTTAATGTGCGGGGATCGCTGGTCAGTGCGGACCCGGTGGGCCAAAGGGCCTGTTTCCGCGCTGTATCTCTAAACTACACTAAACTAAACACACAACTACTTAACAATTTAACATAAACATCCACCACAGCGCACTGTGATGGAAGGCAATAACGTTTTACGTTCTTCCCTCCTTTTCTCCCACAGTCGGGGCAGTCGAACCATCCGCAGTCGGGGTGATCGAAGCTCCCGCAGCCGGCGATCGAAGCTTCTGCGTCGGGGCGGTCGAAGCTCTTGCAGCTTGGAGCTCCTGAAGTCAGTCCCTAACCAAGGGATCGCAAGCTCCACGATGTTAAGTCCGCAGGCTCCCGCGGATGGAGCTCCCGAAGTCGGTCTCCAGCAGAGGCCGCCAGCTCCACGATGTTAGACCGCAGTGCGGATGGAGATACGATACGGAAAAGTCGCACCTCCGTCTCTATATTTGCTTCTTATCCTGAGATGCAAACTGTTGAATTTAAGGCTCAACATCCATGCATTTTACTTTGTCACCTATCATGTTAATGCTCCTTCTCTCCATTCCTTCTCTCCAGAGATGCTGCCTGTCCCGCTGAGTTACTCCAGCATTTTGTGTCTATCTTCGTGTTTAAATCGGATAGATGCACAGAGTCTCTTGCCCAGAGTAGGGGAATCGAGGACCAGAGGTTTAGGTTTAAGGTGAAGGGGAAAAGATATAATATGAATCTGAGGGTTAACATTTTTTACGCAGAGTGGTGGGTGTATGGAACAAGCTGCCAGAGGAGGTGGTTGAGGCAGGGACTATCCCAACATTTAAGAAACAGTTAGACAGGTACATGGATAGGACAGGTTTGGAGGGATATGGACCCAACGCAGGCAGGTGGGACTAGTGTCACTTGGATATGTTGGCTGGTGTGGGCAAGTTGGGCCAAAAGTCTAGTTTCTTCTTGCCAATGTAGCCAAACCTTAATGGAGATCTATAGAATCTGCCATGCAGTGCAAGCAAATCCATGACCTGAACAAGAATATCACTGTTGATGCAGACACAAAATACTGGAGTAACTCAACAGGACAGGCAGCATCTCTGGATAGAAGTAATGGATGACGTTTCGAGACCCTTCTGACTTCTTCAGACTTCAATCTGAAGAAAAGTCTCGACCCGAAACCTCACCCATTGCTTCTCTCCAGTGAGTTACTCCAGCATTATGTGTCTATCTTCAGTGTAAACCAGCATCTGCAGTTCCTTCCTACACATCACTACTGATGTAGCTAGGAATCCAATAGAAACTGATCCCACTCAGAACCATCAATGAATATGTTATCTACAATGGTGGCTCAGAAACATTTTGTAATAGCAAATAGTTTAGAGGCTCAACCAATTGCCCTCTGTGAACATTAGGATATCAATCTAAGAACCTATCATTACTTTGCTATTTCCAAAACTAATTTTTGTATTAACTGCCCTTCTGTTCCTACCCATCCCATACATCCATCTCCTTGCTTTCATTGTGATGTTCAGTCGTATTCTTGGACTTATCCCAGCTGAGATTAATGCTAACTAATTTAGAATTTTACATTTCATAACACTGATTACATTGTTGACTGCTGCATTCCCCATGATCTCAGTTCCATCCTCTGCCAACTTCTAACAAAATGCAAACTAAATTAACTTCTGTGGGACTTTATTGATGATTGAAACAGAACAAAAAAAAAATCAAAATTATTATTCCCATCTGCGCTAACAATTTTGGGCTTTAATGCATATTGTAGCATAGTTACAAAGCACACTGTGTTCACAACAATTAGGCTGCGATGTTGTCAGTTCTAGTTGGACATATCCTGATGGGTCGCATCTTTTGACTTCCCGTCTCCACTTATATTGTTCCTATGATTTCAACACTAATCTACTGACATGTCCATTCTTGCAGTGGTTGGTGAGTAGTGGCAATACCTAGCATTTTGTGCATTTAAAGAACAAATCTATCCATTTACCCATTAGACCACACATGCATCAGAGCTACAATGCATGTACTGTACTGCAAATTTGTTGTTCGTTCCAGAGCCTGGCAAGTAATGACACTGAAAAATGTATCCAATACAATTAATACACAGTTCTACATATTGATTAAGTTTCCTTCTCTAAAGAAGTGTGAATCTTATCTTCCCTCTACTTCAATAAGATCCTCTTTTAACATCCAACTTGTTGACCACATTGTCAGTCACGCCTCTTTAAACATATTTCAGATACAATTTAATGCTGCAAATTGTGATTTTGTTTGGAAAAGCAGAGAAAGGCGAACAAATCATAAAATCTGACATCGTTAAAAGCAGAATCACCCAGTCTAGGCAGGCATCACATGTTGCTGAGAAGACAGATATCAGTATGCCCTATTGTTAAATCTGATTTAAAACTATCAGCGGCCTTTGCAATTAATTGTTTTTGAAATTGTTTCTTGATTGTTCAACTAAGTGCTCGAGAGAAGTTATTATCAGAATCTCAGTAACTACCATGGAGTCATTTTGTACTGGATGCTAATCGTATTATTACTGTGAACAGCTAAAGCCAATAAAGAACCTGGATCGAGACACACGGAACCGCAGATTTTAGTTTAGTTTAGTGTAGTTTAGAGATAGAGCACGGAAACCGACCCTTCGGCCCACCGAGTCCGCACCGACCAGCGATCCCTGCATATTAACACTAGGGACAATTTACATTCATACCAAGATAATTAACCTACAAACCTGCATGTCTTTGGAGTGTGGGAGGAAACAGAAGATCTTGGAGAAAACCCACGCGGTCACAGGGAGAACGTACAAACTTTGTACAGACAGCGCCCGTAGTTGGGATCGAACCCGGATTTCTGGCGCTGAATGCACTGTAAGGCAGCAACTCTACCGCTGCGCCACCGTGCCGCCCTATATTGCCACTGATGCTGCTAATCTGCAAAGTGCAGGAGGAACTCAGGGAGTCAGGCAGCATCTGCGGAGGGAATGGGCAGGCAGTGTTTCAGTACCAGGATGGTAGGGGAAATTGCTGTTGATTTTCACAAGAGTCCAGGGGCATCATGCAATGTAAGGCCAGCAGAGGAAGTCCAGAGCAGACACTAGCTGGTGATAGAGGAAGGCTGCCATTTGGGATGATCTTATAGAGGTGTACAAAATCATGAGAGGAATAGATTGGGTAAATGCACAGAGTATTTTGCCCAGAATAGGGGAATTGAGGACCAGAGGACATAGGTTTAAGGTGAGGCAGGAAAGATGTAATGGGAACCTGATTGGTAATTATTTACACCAAGGATGGTGGGTGCATGAAACAAGCTGTTGGAGGAGATAGTTGAGGCAGATAGTATTGCAATGTTCAAGAAACATTGAGACAGGTACATGGATAGGGTAGCTTTAGAGGGATATGGGCCAAAAGCAGGCAGCTGGGACTAGTTTAGATGAAGCATGTAGGTTGGCGTAGGTACGTTGGGCCGAAGGGACTGCTTCCACACTGTATGATTCTAAATCTCGGAGCTGTTGGCCATGTGGCAGAGCCTTAGAACCAGCAGGGTCTAGAGTATGGGTGGGCAACCTTGTTCTGCATAGGGGCCAGGACGCACGTCTGTGAGCGGATGGCGGGCCACATCTATCACATGTACACATGGATCCCGCCCCCATCCTGCCCCGGATGGCAGGCATCAAATCACGTGTTCACAGACGGTAGACAAAAATGCTGGAGAAACTCAGTGGGTGAGGCAGCCTCATGCAATCCTTGCATGTCTCACCCGCTGAGTTTCTCCAGCATTTTTGTCTATCTTCGATCTTTCCAGCATCTGCAGTTCTTTCTTAAACATGTTCACAGAAGGTGCACGGCCATGCCGGCGGCTTTGCGCAGGATGCAGTAGAGCCAGAGCTCAGCACTCACGCTCGGCCACGCTCGCCGCTCAGCGGGCCGGATGATTACAGGGAAAAAAAATCCACCTGCAGGCTGGATGATTTTGGGTTACGGGCCGCATTTGGCCCGGGGGCCGTAGGTTGCTGACCCCTGGTCTAGAGGATCAGGTGAACAAAAGAAAGCACCAAATGCCCCTCACTATGCCAGGACAGAAGGCATCATTACAGAAGTAGGCCATTCAATCCATTGAGTCTGTTCCAGCGTTGAATGAGATCTTAGAATTACATAGAGAATCTTGACTGATCCTCTACCTCAAGCAAACAAAGACTGCAGTCTGGCATTTGAATGTGGCAATAATGATGTTGAATCATAACTGCACTCAACAACATCAGGTACACATCTCATCATAACTGTGTTCATTCTGAGGATTCGGAAAACCTAAAGTAGTTAAAAACATGGTAACTTTGAAGTTCAATTTATACAAAGGATAGAAACATAGAAAATAGGTGCAGGAATAGGCCATTCAGCCCTTTGAGCCAGAATGGCCATTCAATATGATCGTGGCTGATCATCCAGAGTCAGTACCCCGTCCCTGCTTTCTCCCCATATCCCTTGATTCCGTTAGCCCAAAGAGCTTCATCTAACTCTCTCTTGAAAACATCCAGTGAATTGGCCTCCACTGCCTTCTGTGGCCTCTGCCAAACTACCCTAAAAATGTTGTGCTCGTTGTGAGTGGAACGTTTGATGAAACTGAAGCTCTCACCATCTGCAAGTTAGTTCTGTAGACGATGAAGCAGTGTCTGGACCAAGCAGTCTTCTCTCCTCACTGGAGTAAAAGACAATGGTTGCTTAGCCTCAGTTTGAAAATGTGTTTCATGTTCGGCACAATGTGGCACTATTTATCGTTGCTGAATATGAGCGCCATGAAAGATAAGCTGATTCAGATTACTTTATGCAACGGAGTGTGACCTGCTCTCAAAGAACAGTGTGTGCCTTTTAAAAAGCGTTTCTTCACAATAGTTTCATGTCAGTATCGGCTTGTATACGCAGCTCTATCCGAACAACTTGAGGCGAGGAAACTGATGTGTGCAGCAAAATGATACTGGAAGTAGCACACATGCATATTAATTTGTATTATAATTAGGCACCACATGACAGGAGGTATGCTAATGACACAGAACAATATGCAAAAGTGTGTAACAACTTTTTTTTAATGAGGGTTGGAATCTCTCTGTTTTGCCCTCAGCTTTCTTTGTCTCACTGGTCCATGTGTGTAGTCAAGAAGGTGCCTGGCACTCCCAAATGGCCCCTGTCAACATCACTGTGAACTGGTTGCTGGGATGAACAGAGCATTAGACCCCTTCTCCCTCTTACATTAAAGCACTCACACCTGTTGAAAGTTGAATAGCGATTATCGCAAGTGGGAATTGCTTTTCCAAGCCATGTTTGGTTTTGTACTGTTTTGAACTTGCTTCTGACTGCCTGTGGGAGCGTGAGACTGTGAGGAGATTTTGACTACCTTCCATTCGGCTTAGTCAAGGTATTCATAGAAGCAGGCAGAACATTCCCCGAGGATGTATCTTCAAATGATATCACCATGAAAAAGCATTGACATCTGAGAATTGCAGCCTGTCAAAGAAAGGGGCTGAGTTTTAGTAGGACGTGAAAATCAAAACTAAAAAAGATGCGGGGAATCTGAACACAGACCTCCTAAAAAATATTGAAAGTGCCTCACAGTCATCATGCGTGAAAAATGATAAAAAGCCACCGTTTAAAGTGCTGGAAGCTCTGGGGCCTAAAATGTTGGTTGTGTCAACCCCCACGGATGCCACCTGACCTGCTGGGTGCTTCTAGTATTTTCTGTTTTTGTTTCAGCAGGATTTATCTAAGGCTCATGCCAACTAATGGCCGAAATAACACCTCATGTGGACTGGCACGCAGTGGTAGGTCCAGACACTGGGTCTAATAATTGTGCACTGGGGTTCACTCCGATTCTGCTTATTGTCTCGGACTATCCTTGACTGGACTTTGCTGGCTTTACCTTGCACTAAAGGTCATTCCCTTATCATGTATTTGTACACTGTAAATGCATTGATTGTAATCATGTATTGTCTTTCTGCTGACTGGATAGCACGCAACAAAAGCTTGTCACTGTACCTCAGTACACGTGACAATAAACTGAACTAATCTAAACAGTTTGGAGTTTGGCACTGTCCTGACTGGAGGAAGTCAGCATGGTTTTCAGAAGGGGAGATCTTGCTTGACAAATTTGCTGGAGATCTTTGAAGAAGTAAATAGCAGGACATACAAAAGAGAGTCATTAGATATTTACTTAGATTATCAGAAAGCCTTTGATACGGTGCTGCACGTGAGGCTGCTAAGGAAGATGAAAGCCCATGGTATCAAAGGGCAGATACTAGTATGGATTGCAGTTTGGCTGGATGGCAGAAGACAAAGAGTGGCTATAAAGGGGGCTTTGTCTGGTCGGCTGCCAGTGACTAGTGGAGTTCCGCGAGGGTCGGTGCTGGGGCCGCTACTCTTCACGTTGTATATTAATGATCTGGACGAGGGGATTGAAGGCCATGTTTGCAGATGATACGAAAATATGTGGAAGGACAGGTAGTGTAGAGAAAGCAGGGACTCTGCAGATGGACTTGGACAGGTTGGGAGAGTGGGCAGAGAAGTGGCAGATGGAATATAGTGTAGCAAAATGTGGAGTCATGCATTTTGGTAGTAGGAATAACGGTGTAGACTATTTTCTAAATTGAGTGAGAATCCAGAAATCGGAGGTGCAAAGTGACTTGGGAGTGCTGGTGCAGGATTCCCAACAAGTTAATCTGCAAGTCAAATCAGTAATAAAGAAAGCAAACTCAATGCTAGCATTTATTTCAAGAGGGCTTGTATACAAAAACAGGGATGTAATGCTGAGTCTCTATAAGGCGCTGGTAAGGCCGCATTTGGAATATAATGAGCAATTGTGGACACCATATCTGAGGAAGGATGTGCTGGTTCTGGAGAGGGTCCAGAGGAGGTTTACAAGAATGATCCCGGGAATGAGTAAGTTAACCTATGATGAGTGTTTGTCAGCACTGGGCCTGTACTCGCTGGAGTTTAGAAAAATGACGGGGGACCTCATTGAAACATACAGAATTGTAAAAGACTTGGATAGAGTGGATGTGGAGATGATGTTTCCACTAGTGGGAGAGTCTAGGACTAGAGGTCATAGGCTCAGAATTAAAGGATGTTCTTTTAGGAAGGAGATGAGGAGAAATTTATTTAGTCAGAGGGTGGTGAATCTGTGGAATTCCTTGCCACGGTAGGTTGTGGAGGCCAAGTCAGTGGATATTTTTATGGGGAGAAGGCAGGAGAATGGGGTTAGGAGGGAGAGATAGATCTGCCATGATTGAATGGCAGAGTAGACGATGGGCCGAATGGCCCAAATCTACTCCTATCACTTATGACCCTATAACTGCACAAGTTGCTAGCCTCTTGGCAAACAATGATCTTGTGTTTGTTTTTGTATTTTTTTCTCATTTTGCTCTGTCTAGCTGAAGGGGGTAATAGATGCTGCAGCTTCACAGGTGCAAGTGAACCCCTGATATCTCACTAAAATGGCTACGTGAGGACAGATGATGATTTAATTGACGTTGGGTTCCAGCTAAGAACAATCCTGTGATAACATATATTTCTTTAAATCCATTATGAATCTATTAGCTGTTGCTTTCACAAGTAATTGCAGTCAGCAATCTGAAAGGCTTACAAACCATCTCTGTCATGAATGTTTCTCTCGGCACAGCACACCTTTAACCTGCCCACAGTTTGTCAATTATAGTGTGCTAATATCAGACTGGCTCATTATGAAATGTTTCTATGTCTTGTGTTGGAAGATAAGTCTGCTTAGTTTTATTTCATATGCATTACATTGCTGCAGAAAAATCTATAAAATAGACTTTGCAATCAATCAGTACAGCAAACTGACTCGTAAATTTGAAAACAAAAATAAAGCTGAATTTGAATAATTAACATCTAAATTATTCCATCTCTATTTTCTTGTTGCAAACAATTCAACAAAATAAATCTACCAGATCTAAAGCAAATTCTGCTTGGTTACATGACAAGTACTTTCAGTTCATCCAAACATGAAACTTTCTTACCATTGACTCGTATCCAAATACTAATAGGCCTCAGTCTTAGAAATTATTCTGGTTCCATGTTTCCAGTATTTTGGTGATAACAATCTCCCTAACACTGTTTTAACAAATGCAAATAAAGTTGCCTGTTCCAACTCCTTCATGTAACACTATTCTGGTTCATGGCAATGAGCATTAAGGGGCTGTCCCACTTGGGCGACCTAATTGGCGAGTTTAGAAGAGTATGAAAAAATGACATGTTGAAGACCTCCTTTGACTATGTAGAAGACCTCCTTCGACTATGTTGAAGAGCAGCTTCGACCAGCTATGACTAGCTACGACTAACTTCGGGAAAATAGTGGAGAGTGAAGACGACCTCCTTCGACCTCCTTCGACCTCCCTTCGACTATGATGAAGACTATCTACGACTACCTTCGACTACCTTCGACTACCCTCGATTACCTACGACTAACATGCCGACCTACTACGACCTACTACGACTAAACCTAAAAGTAAAAAAAGTATCGATTTTTTCCATGGCGACCTTTTTTTACTCGCGGGCATTTTTTAACAATGAAAAAAACGGCGTGACCCAGCTGAGGTCTCGAGTATGTGTAGACCACTCTCGAGCATGAAGGAGAGTTACGAAGACCTCCTACGACCTGGTGTCGACCATGCTGTGAATATGAGTCGAGGGCAAACTCGCTAGAACTCGCGGATTAAGTCGCCCAAGTGGGACAGCCCCTTTAAAGGTCAAATTTACAGCAATAGGGTCACCATTCTTTTCAGTTCTGACCTCAGACTGCGTATGAGCTGGTATTTGTAGTTTATCAAGGTCGCAGACAGACATCAAATAGCACAGAGGTGCCTGCACTGCTGTCATAAGATCATGTCCTAAGTGATAGGAGTAGAATTAGGCCATTCGGCCCATCAAGTCTACTCTGCCTTTCAATCGTAGGTGAATTCCATTAAAACTAGTCCATGGCAGTCGCTTAAAGAGTCGCCTAAGTGGGACAGGCCCTTTAGGCATAGGAATAGAATTAGGCCGTTCAGCCCATCAAGTCTACTCCGCCCTTGTGGCTAAAGGGATCAGGAAGTATGGAGAGAAAGCAGGTACAGGATACTGAGTTGGATGATCAGCCATGATCATATTGAATGGAGGTGCAGGCCCGAAGGGCCGAATGGCCTACTCCTGCACCTATTTTCTATGTTTCTATGTTTCAATCATGGCTGATCTATCTCTCCCTCCTAACCACATTCTCCTGCCTTCTCCCCATAACCTCTGACACTCGTACTAATCAATGATCTATCTATCTCTGCCTTAAATATATCCAATGACTTGGCCTCCACAGCCTTCTGTGGCTAAGAATTCCACAGATAAAGTCAAAGTGATTGTTAATGCATATTTTGCAGGGGTGCATTTCATTGAGGGCACTAATATCGTTGCAGACAATTGCCCCTGCAGATCCTTGCCACCCTTTGAACCAGGAAACTCTTTCTGCCAATTCTGTTCTTCTGAAGCCTCAGCAGGTTCCTCTGGCCACGGGTCAGAGGAACCTGTAGTCGGGATCGAACCCGGGTCTCTGGCGCTGCAAGCGCTGTAAGGCAGCAACTCTACCGCTACGCCACCGTGGCCGATCTATGGAACATGGAACTATTTATCTTTCTGGCATTTCGGCCTAGTTAGTTTTAAGATCCCACCTTGGATTAGTCCCTGTCACATTTGTTAGCAGAGGTGTGTGCAGCACTCTGACTATTACTTCAGGTCACGTATGTTTGACCCTTCAAATTACATTCAGTTTGAGCATTCAGCATTATTGAAAGCTGCTTCCTGCATGAGAGGACAGCACTAGCTCTGATTTACATCAATGATTCAGATCTCACTGTGGGTGTATTTTAGGCATTACACTAAGGGTGATATTGGTTAGAGCTCAATGTTAGGACAAATGAAAACCTCAAACAAAAGGACTTAATCATTTTAACAATTGACATGAACATTCCCAGAAATATGAGCACAATAGGGCGGCACGGTGGTACAGTGGTAGAGTTACTGCCTTGCAGCACCAGAGGCCCAGGTCCTGGGTTCGATCCTGACTACGGGTTCTTGTCTGTATGGAGTTTGTACGTTCTACCTGTGACCTGCATGGGTTTTCTCCGCGATCTTTGGTATCCTCCCACACACCCAGGTTTTTAGGTTGATTGGCTTGGCATAAGTGTAAATTGTCCCTAGTGTGTGCAGGGTAGTGTGAATGTGCGGGGACCGTTGATCAGCGTGGACTCGGCAGCCAAAGTGCCTGTATCCGCAATGTATCTCCAAACTAAACTAAACGAATTCTTAATGGCACATTAGTGTGGTATCTGCCTATTTTTTCTGGCATCGTGCAACGTTCTAGACTTTTTGTTCCTAGTTCATATTGAGTTCTATTTACTCCCCGATTTACTGGAATGTCAAACTTTCTATAATGTATGAAGGTCACGTGCCTTGATGATGGGTTAACCAACGGCTTTCCCCACAGATGTTTTAAATTCCCCAATGCTTTGGCGTCTGGGAGAAAGGTAGTGCTTCTGAAACCAACTTCTTCTTCTTCTTTTCGTGTCCATCTTGTTACAAATGTTGACATCACTGTCATCGTCCGTCCTGAAAAGGACGCAAGCTTCCGGCGACAATCAGTGGAAGCCACAACTTGTTGCAATACATGATGGTGGCAGCAGAATTAGCTCAGGATACTTCCAGTTCCCCGCGACGTGGACACTTCTGCTATGGGGCCTCTCAAACCACCGGAAAGATCAGATATAGTCTTTGAAGGTAAAACATTGAAAAAGATTGATAGAAGTAATATCTGGCCCCTTCACATCTTCTGTGACTACTTTCTGAACACTCGGAGGTTACAGACATCAGATAGACATCACAGGCTTGAGAAGAGTTACCTGGTGATACTTCTCGCTGTTGATAAAAGTAGCATAAGAACTTAAGAACCAGGAAGCTCATAAGCTCATTCAATGCCTCAAGCCTTCTCTGCCATTCAATACGGTCAGCTCATCCAACCTTAGCCTCACAAACCACTTTCCCACTCTCTCCCCTTAAGGGCGGAATGGTGGTGTAGCAGTAGAGATACTGCCTCACAGCGCCAGTACCCAGGTTTAATCCTGACTGTATAGGGTGCTGCCTGTACAGCGTTTGTACGTTCTCCCTGTGATCTGCGTGGGTTTTCTCTGAGATCTCCGCTTTCCCCCCACACTCAAAGACGTACAGGTTTGTGGGTTAATTGGCTTGGTGTAAATGTGCAAATGTAAAATTGTCCCCAGTGCGTGTAGGGTTGTTTTAATGCGATGGGATCGCTGGTCGGTGCAGACTCGGTGGGCCGAAGGGCCTGTTTCCGCCCTGTATCTCTAAACTAAACTAAACTCAACTAAGCTAAAATAAAATAAACCTTTTGACCCTCTTGAAGTTTGAATGTCTGAAAGTCATGGCTATATTCATTATTTCCACCTCCACAACTCACTGAAGTAGAACATTCTAGATTCATAACTCTTTGAGAGTAGAACCTTGTGCTTATCTCTGTCCTATATGTGCAACCTGTTCTTTTGAAACAATAGCCATCAGTTCTAAATACCCCAATTAAGAAAACATCATCTCATCATCCACCCTGTCATTCCTCTCGAGAAACTTCCATGTTTTAATAAGATCAACTCTCACTATGTATCCTTCCAATGAGTATGGTTCCAATCAGCTAAGCCTTTACATACTACAAACCGACCTGAATGAATTAATGATTTTTTTTAAATCAAAATTTTTAATTCAAATATTAAAATAATATACACAGTGCAGTAAAAACAAAACAGAACCCACCACCATAATACACGACAAACGATAAACTATTATACAACTATGTTACACTCCTTGTCAAGGATACATTCAACCCCCCGCGGTGCCCAGCGGTCCCGGAAATCCCACAGGGCACCCGTGGACAGCGCGTAGTCCCTCTCTAACACCACCCGGGCGCGGACGTAACCCCGGAAAAGGGGCAGGCAGCCGGCTCGGGCAGAGCCCTCTTCCGCCTGGCGCCGTGACTCGCGGATGGCCAGCTTGGCCAGGCCTAGGAGCAACCCAACCAGGACATCCTCGGCCCTACCCTCTCCCCTACGCACAGGGTGTCCAAAGATGAGGGTGGTGGGTGAGAAATGCAGCCAGAAGACAAGGAGCAGCCCCTTTAAATAGTGGAACATGGGCTGCAGCCTCACGCACTCCATATACACGGGAATGAATATTTTGTTGTCACATGTGACAATTCACAGTGAAATCCTTTGTTTTGCATAGAAGGTATACAAAGAGTCACCACATACAGGGCGCCAAATAAGTTACAAGGTATCCCGCACCAGGTCCCCTTTTGTTCCCCCCATGACGGTTCCCCCAAGCCAGGTCCACCTTAAGTCAACTTTCTCTGCATTATTTCCAGTTCAAATAAACCTTTTCTTAAAGAGGAAACCAACACTGTACTCTGCATGGGGTCTCTGCAGCACCCTGTAAACTTCCTTTGTTTTATACTCCATAACCCTGGCAGTAAAGGCGAACATTTCATTATCCCTCTCAATGGAAGGCATATGTGTACCTACTTGCCTGTGCATTACACTAAGGGTGATATTGGTTAGAGGTCAATGTTAGGACAAATGAAAACCTCAAACAAAAGGACTTAATCATTTTAACAATTGACATGAACATTCCCAGAAATGTGAGCACAATAGGGCGACACGGTGGTACAGTGGTAGAGTTACTGCCTTACAGCACCAGAGGTTCGATCCTGACTACGGATGCTTGTCTGTATGGAGTTTGTACGTTCTACCTGTGACCTGCATGGGTTTTCTCCGCGATCTTTGGTTTCCTCCCACACACCCAGGTTTTTATGTTCATTGGCTTGGCATAAGTGTAAATTGTCCCTAGTGTGTGCAGGGTAGTGTGAATGTGCGGGGATCGTTGATCAGCGTGGACTCGGCAGGCCAAAGTGCCTGTATCCGCAAGGTATCTCCAAACTAAACTAAACTAATACTTAATGGCACATTAGTGTGGTATCTGCCTATTATTTCTGGCATCGTGCAACGTTCTAGACTTTTTGTTCCTAGTTCATATTGAGTTCTATTTACTCCCCGATTTACTGGAAAGTCAAACTTTCTATAATGTATGAAGGTCAAGTGCCCTGATGATGGGTTAACCAACGGCTTTCCCCACAGATGTTTTAAATTCCCCAATGCTTTGGCGTCTGGGAGCAAGGTGGTGGTTCTGAAACCAACTTCTTCTTCTTTTCGTGTCCATCTTGTTACAAATGTTGACATCGCTGTCATCGTCCGTCCTGAAAAGGACGCAAGCTTCCGGCGACAATCAGTGGAAGCCACAACTTGTTGCAATACATGATGGTGGCAGCAGAATTAGCTCAGGACACTTCCAGTTCCCCGCGACGTGGACACTTCTGCTATGGGGCCTCTCAAACCACCGGAAAGATCAGAAGGTAGGTGGTCCACCTTAGTCAACTTTCTCTGCATTATTTCCAGTGCAAATAAGCCTTTCCTTAAAGAGGAAACCAACACTGTACTCTGCATGGGGTCTCTGCAGCACCCTGTAAACTTCCTTTGTTTTATGCTCCATAACCCTGGCAGTAAAGGCGAACATTTCATTATCCCTCGCAATGGAAGGTATTTGTGTACCTACTTGCCTGTGCCCTCGGCAGCAACCGCCTATCAATGTCGCAGCTTGGAGAAGTCACAATCCTGTAGATGTTGATGGTCTGGAATCTGACGTGTGGAGAATGGGGGAGGGGAGGGGGTGGACGGGTACATGCTGTATATATATATATATATATATAATATGATATTATATATTATATTAGAAACATAGAAACATAGAAAATAGGTACAGGAGTAGGGCATTCGGCCCTTCGAGCCAGCACTGCCATTCAATGTGATCATGGCTGATCACCCACAATCAGTACCCCGTTCCTGCCTTCTCCCCATTTCCCTTGAGTCCGCCAGCCCTAAGAGCTCTATCTAACTCTCTTATAATTCTCTTATTATATATATACAGAGCATTCAGAAAGTATTCAGACCACTTTTTCCACATTTTGTTACGTTACAGATTTATTCTAAAATCGATTAAATTCTTTTTTTTTTATCATCAATCTATGAAAGCGAAAACAGGTGTTTAGAAATTTTTGCAAAGTAATGAAAATTAAATTACTTTTTAAATAATTAAAAAGAAATAACTGAAATATCACATTTACATAAGTATTCAGACCCTTTGCTATGACACTCAAAATTGAGCTTAGGTTCATCCTGTTTCCATTGATTATCCTTGAGATGTTTCCACAACCTGATTGGAGTCCACCAGTGGTAAAGTAAATTTCAGCATTGCAGGTCCCAATGAGCACAGTGGTCTCCGTCATTCTTAAATGGAAGAACGTTGGAACCACCAGGACTCTTCGTAGAGCTGTCCGCCCGGCCAAACTGAGCAATCGGGGGAGAAGGGCCTTGGTCAGGGAGGTGACCAAGAACCCAATGGTCACTCTGACAAAGCTCCTCTGTGGAGATGGGAGAACCTTCCAGAATATCTGCAGCACTCCACCAATCAGGCCTTTATGGTAATGGCCAGACGGAAGCCACTCCTCAGTAAAAGACACATGACAGCCCACTTGGAGTTTGCGAATAGTCATGAGAAACAAGATTCTCTGGTCTGATGAAACTAAGATTGAACTCTTTGGCCTGAATGTCAAGCGTCACGTCTGGAGGACACCAGGCACCGCTCATCACCTGGCCAATACCATACCTACAGTGAAGCATGGTGGTGGCAGCATCATGCTGTGGGGATGTTTTTCAGCGGCAGGAACTGGGAGACTAGTCAGGATCGAGAGAAAGATGAACGGAGCAAAGTACAGAGAGATCCTTGATGAAAACCTGCTCCAGAGCATTCTGGACCTCAGACTGGGGCGGATGTTCACCTTTCAACAGGACAATGACCCTAAGCACCCAGCCAAGACAATGCATGAGTGGCTTCGTGACAAGTCTGTGAATGTCCTTGAGTGGCCCAGCCAGAGCCCGGACTTGAACCCGATAGAATATCTCTGGAGGGACCTGAAAATAGCTGTGCATCGACGCTCCCCATCCAACCTGACAGAGCTTGAGAGGATCTGCAGAGAAGGATGGGAGAAATTACCCAAATACAGGTGTGCCAAGCTTGTAGCGTCATACCCAAGAAGACTTGAGGCTGTAATCGCTGCCAAAGGTACCTCAACAAAGTACTGAGTAAAGGGTCTGAATACTTATGTAAATGTGATATTTCAGTTATTTCTTTTTAATTACTAAATTTAATGCAAAAATTTCTAAACAGCTGTTTTTGCTTTTTTATTATCTGGTATTGTGTGCAGATTGATGATAAAAAAAAATGTAATCCATTTTAGAATAAGGCGTAACGTAACAAAATGTGGAAAAAGTGAAGGAGTCTGAATACTTTCTGATTGCACTGTATATATAAGGTACTCCAGCTTTTTGTGTCTATCTTCGTGCATCAAAATAGGTTGGTTATCTGGACGTGATCCACCACCATATATAAATATCCTTATAATTATAAAACTCTGATCTTGGATGCATATTTATTTATTTGTTTGTGTGTGATCACATCTTCTCTCCTCCCCTCCTCCCCTCCTCCTCTTCCCCCCCTCCCCGTCTCCCCCCCTCCTCGTCCTCTCCCCCACTCCTCACTCCCAATCTCTTGCCCCCCCCTCTCTCTCCCCCCTCTCTCTCTCCCCCCTCTCTCTCTCCCCCCTCTCTCTCTCCCCTCTCTCTCTCCCCCCCTCTCTCTCTCCCCCCTCTCTCTCTCCCCCCTCTCTCTCTCCGCCCCTCTCTCTCTTCCCACCTCTCTCTCTCTCCGCCCCTCTCTCTCTCCCCCCCCTCTCTCTCCCCCCCCTCTCTCTCTCTGCCCCTCTCTCTCTTCCCACCTCTCTCTCTCTCCGCCCCTCTCTCTCTCCCCCCCTCTCTCTCTTCCCACCTCTCTCTCTCCCCCTCTCTCTCCCCTCCCCTCTCCTTCGCCCCTCGCCCCCCTCTATCTCCCCCCCTCTATCTCCCCTCGACGCTGTAACGGTAAAAAAATTACATATTTCGATAGAGATTTATCCCGTGGAGTCCAAAATTGCATTATCTGAAAGATTCATGCAGTATTTCTCGAGTTATTAATCAAAATGTTCAAAAATCTGAATAACTTAGAAAATAAAACCGACTGGCTTTGGCTGATGATGTAATGACGTCACAATGGGTATGCACGTTGTGTTCCACGCGCTGCGAGTGACGTCACCCGGTCGCCGCTCGCTGCCCGCCCCACTCCGCTCCCCTCGTCCTCTCCTCCCCTCCTCCCCTCCTCCTCGTCTCCCCCTCCTCATCTCCCCTCCTCCTCGTCCTCTCCGCCCACTCCTCCTCTCTCCCTCCTCTCTCCCCCCTCTCTCCCCCCTCCTCTCTCCCTCCCCCTCCTCTCCCCACTCTAACTCCCCCCTCTCTCTCCCCCCTCTCTCTCTCCCCCCTCTCCTCCCTTCTCTCTCCCCCTCTCACTCCCCACTCTAACTCCCCCCTCTCTCCCCCCCTCTCTCTCTCCCCTCTCTCTTCCCCCCTCTCCTCCCCCTCTCTCTCCCCTCTCTCTCCCCCATCTCTCTCCCCCCTCTCTCTCCCCCCTCTCTCTCTCCCCCCTCTCCCCCCTCTCTCTCCCCCTCTCTTCCCCCCCTCTCTCTCCCCCTCTCTCCCCCCTCTCTCTCCCCCCTCTCTCTCCCTCCCCCCCTCTCCCTCTCTCCCCCCCCTCTCTCCCCCTCCCCTCTCCCCCCTCCCCTCTCCCCCCTCCCTCTCCCCCCCTCCCCACCCTCTCTCTCCCCCACCGCTCTCAACCCCCTCTCTCCTCCCCTCTCTACCCCCCCCTCTGTGTGTGTTGTGTGTGTGTGTGGTGTTAGTGTGTGTGTGTGACGTCCCCCCCCGTGTTGCGCGGACAGGACCAACGGGTCCCACTTGGACTTGGTCTAGTGTATAAATATAATGAGGTTTGATGCAGAAGGGCAAACGTCGACCCTCATTCACTTGGCTGGTGTGATAGAGCCTGACTCCTCTCACTTTCATTGCCAGGGAAGAGGGTTTATGAAGAAAAACTTGAGATCTTTGTGGAAGATCACATCCAGATAACTAACCCAATTTGATGCACGAAGATAGACACAAAAAGCTGGAGTAAATCAGTGGGGTAGGCAGCATCTCTGGAGAACGGAATAGGCAACCTTTCGGGTCGAGACCCTTCTCCAGTGATGCTGCCTGTCCCGCTGAGTTACTCCAGCATTTTTTATCTATCTTTGGTTTAAACCAGCATCTGCAGTTCCTCCCTACACATTTGATGCACTGTCTGCAGCTGCACTGCTCTTTCACGCGTTCTTTAAATGATGTCTATCCCAGTGCATCCTCCGTGCAATGGAGCAGTGAGGTCGTTCACTCTCTGGCCGCAGCCCGGCCTCTCCCTCACCATCCCTCACGGTCTGTTCAACATCAACAGGAATGAGATAAGATGGAAGAAACTAGGCTTTCCTCCCCATCTCTTACGGATCCGAGTGAGGGGCCATGAGAATAATTCCTTCAGCATCTAACAAGGCCATCATGGATCACTCAGCGGTTAATAGACAATAACAGGAGTAGGTGCAGGAGTGGGCCATTTGGCCCTTTGAGCCTGCAATGTGATCATGACTGATCATCCCCAATCAGTACCCCGTTCCTGCCTTCTCCCCATATCCCCTGACTCCGCTATCTTCAAGAGCCCTATCTAGCTCTCTCTTGAAAGTATCCAGAGAACTGGCCTCCACCGCCCTCTGAGGCAGAGAATTCCACAGACTCGCAACTCTCTGGGTGAAAAAGTGTTTCCTCGTCTCCGTTCTAAATGGCTTACCCCTTATTCTTAATCTGTGGCCCCTGGTTAAGAATTTACGGACAAAAGTTAGACAGTAAAAACACTCTGAAAACAGTCTCCGCGCTGCTGGCTGAGGCTTCGCCACTTTAACCTTAGCTTTGTTGACCTCCCAAGCTGAAAGTTGTTTGCTGGCCATGAACCACATCAGTACCAGGTCACACTCTCCATTACTTTTGAGATTAAACGACTGTAACCAAATAAAGCCATAAATCCTGCAAACTGACTGGATGCCATTGACTGCAATGGGAATCTGCGTGGCAGGAGTGGACCTTTATTGGCTTTGGTAATTCCGGTGGTGGAGCAGTGCAAACGTGGCAGCAAACCATGGCACGGTGCCAGCAATAATTCTTACCGCATTATTTCCTGAAACTCTTGCATATTAGGAATGATGCACCACCGCTGGTGCCTGCCATCGATACAACCTTGCAGCAATCCAACTCAATCCACGAAACGGGGGAAGTTCACGTGCGCAACCTTCCTTGCTGACCGTCAGTCACTTCACTGCTCCAGCTGCCGAGAGACAAGCGGTGGAGGTCGGAGGCAGAACCAGATGTCACGTCAGGACAGGGTCAGCAAGGTAAACAGCACAGAAAGTTCTTATTTAAAATCATCGCAAAGACCTTCAGTACCTGACCTGAGATCATTAGTGATGGTTGGCACAGCATCCCACACGTCAGTTCACAACAGGCTGACGATTGCAAGGATGCCTTTATATTTTGCTGGTTCTGTGCCCCAGATCTATGCCTCAGCACAGACAGGGGCAGAAGGCTGCTGGGCGATGAAGTAAACTCATGGCTCACGGTGCCATTTTCTGGATCCATCCGTGCTTCAGAACTGAATTAAGTCGCAATGGACAATAGGTGCAGGAGTAGGCCATTTGGCCCTTCGAGCTGATCATGGCTGATCACATTGATCACCAGATAAACTGAGTTAGTCTTTAATACTTTTAAAGGAAGGTTCCAGTGACTGTGCAGGACTAAGATTCCCCGAGACATGTGCCAAACACTATCAGCATAATGTGGTGGCTTGTTGAATCTGTCGTGACCGTTGCAGCTATTTAAGAGTCTGATGGCGGATACCCAAGAGGTTGACAGGGAGGTTGAAGATGACACTCCTGATACCAGGCAAAGCCACACAATTGAGGACCAGGATGCAGATGTTAACAGAATAAAAACAGGAAATGGCGGAAGTATTCGGGAGGTCAGGCCGCACCTGCGGAAAGGGAAACGGCGTCTACATTCCAGGCCGGAGACCCTTCGGTGGAAAAGATCTTTGATCTGAACTGGTAGCTCTGTTTCTCTGCCCCAGATGCTGCCCGACCTGCTGAATATTTTCAGCATTTGCTGTTTTTATTTAGGTTTGCAACATCTGCACTTTTATTTAAATGGTCACTGTAGTTGATAACAGTATTCACAGGTGGAACTCGCCATTCCTCAGGAACCAAAGCTTTTGCTCTTTTTTGAACGGCATCCATCTGAATGTTCACTAGTCTCATTATACTTGAGATAAAGAAACATAATTCAGAGCCACTTTGTATCTGCAGGATAGATGTTTTACAAAATTAGAACCAGGAAGGTTAGAATCTGTTCTTTTGAAGAACTCCACAGTTACAAACTAGTTTGTTATCATTGCGTTTTGCCTCTCATGCACCATTCCTGATTTAATTACAGATTTGTCTTGACTATATTTACTATTGCTGGTGTTTTCTTGTGGACGTTTCTGCAACCTTTCACTTTCTGCACTCTATCTCTTCACAGCTTTTACAGCAGTGTTTAGTTTAGTTTAGTTTAGAGATACAGCGCGGAAGCAGGCCCTTCGGCCCACCGGGTCCGCGCCGACCAGCGATCCCCCGCACATTAACGCTATCCTACACCCACTGGGGACAATTTTTTTTACATTTACCAAGCCAATTAACCTACAAACCTGTGCGTCTTTGGAGTGTGGGAGGAAACCGAAGATCTCGGAGAGAACCCACGCAGGTCACGGGAGAACGTGCAAACTCCGTACAGACAGCACCCGTAGTCGGGATCGAACCTGGGTCTCTGGCGCTGCATTCGCTGTGAGGCATCAATTCTACCGCTGCGCCACCGTGACTGATGGTAAATAATAGGTCAAACACCAAAGGTCTTCTGCTTTGCTTCTTGGGCCTCTTGGGGGTGCAGAGTGATGTGCTTCAGGCTGGTTTGGGGATTCGGAGGTTGTCGTGGATGCCAACAGTGCCTTAATTTGGTTATGTAGTCAGTGCAGAATAAAATGTCAGCAGCCATTTGTTATGCATCCACTTACTTACTGTGTGGGAGTTTACAGTGATCTCCTTCCCAGTCAGATGTCAGTGCCGTGACTGACTTGGCCCTTGAAGATCAATTGACGTATCTTCGCTTCCATTGATCCTGAGTTGGCTGTTTAGTATTTTTTGTTTGGAAATACAGCGCGGAAACAGGCCCTTCGGCTCACTGAGTCCACACCGACCAACCATCCCCACACAATAATGCGACCCTACACACACTGGGGACAATTTACACTTACGCCAAGCCAGTTAAACTACAACCTGTACGTCTGTGGAGTGTGGGAGGAAACTGAAGATCTCAGAGAAAACCCACACAGGCCACGGGGAGAACGTACAAACTCCGTACAGACAGCACCCGTAGTCAGGATTGAACCCAGGTCTCTGGCGCTGAAAGGCAGCAACTCTACCGCTGAGCCACCTGGTGAAGACAAAGTGGAACCTGTGGGTCCCATTAGGTATCAGGTAGGGGGTGATTGGTGGGGCATTCGACAAGTTCTTTGGCAAGGTGCGAACTTCCCAAGTCATTGGAAGAGGCAGTCCATTCTTTCACTGTTTGTTCGTGTTTTCCCGAAGGAGAGATTTCTCAGTGTCTTTTCAGATGCTGTTTGTCCATTTTGGGCTGGTGCTCCCATGAATCGATGAGTCAATTACATTTCTCAAGGAGATTGTGAGACATTCTTGAAGCATTTTGTCTGTCCTGGGAATTGCTTGACGGGAAGTTGAGTGCTTTGTGAATGTGACGTCAGGCACCGCGATGATATGATCCATGCATTGTTGGGCGTCAAGTGTAATTTGGACCTCAATGGTTGGGATGTTGATTTTGGTTCATTTGTACTCCCCAATAAGCGAGTTCAGTATTCCGAAAAATGCAAGGAATCATGGGATTTGTCAAAGGTCATTCAACATAAAGAAAAAGCAAACGAAGCGCTGGCTGTATAAACTGTAAACAATTCGTATCTTTATTCATGATTTAAGTGCAAAAATATATTTAATCTGAGGAATGGGAGTGCCAGGTAGCGGGAGAGCGGGGTATAACAGCGAGAGAGAGGGGTCAGATGCGAGACGGGCTGGGGGGATAGACCGGACCGGCGGAGAGACATTCTCGGCAGCTGCGCTGCTCCGTGCACACAGAGCCGTGCCTCATCCGCATCTAGCATCGATCCCGGGTCGCCGGCACCGCAAGCGCTGCCGAACCACCACTGGACCGTTCCCCACCCCCCTGAGTGTCCCATCCCCGCCCAGGGGGTGGCCATAGAAGAAGCGCCAACCCCAGCTCAACTCTGCCAGCCCCGCCGAGCCAACCGACGGGACAGCGGCCCAGAGCAGCGGCGGCCCGCAGGCCCACAGGCCCACAGCCAGCACGGAGAAGAAGCGCCAAACCCAGCTCAACTCTGCCTGGACAAGGAGAGAGGCGCAGCCGACGGCCCCGGTCCTCCGGGGAACGCCCCTCCCCCTGGAGCCGGAGCCAGCACCTCATCCCAGCGCCGGCTGCATGCCCGGCCGACACCTCCGGTCGCCCCCGGACAGGGACGGGACACCCGTGAGGGGACAGGGATTCCCCAGCAGCAACTCAACAGTGCCCGTAGTGCCGGAGACCCGGGCCCGACCCCGACCACGGATGAGCGCGATCCTGCTCACTCACCAAAGCATAAAACAATAAAAACTACAAAATAATCTTAGCTTTTAACAAAGGAACTATAAACACAACTAATTCATAGCTTAAAAGCAGTATTTTCTTACCTCGAAGAATCAAAGCTGGAAAAAACGGATGAAATGTCTCCACAGCACCACTGTTTCCAATGCAATGTTTATGCAGAGTGACCTTTGACCTGGCATGCACAGTCGGAATACCGAACTCGCTTATTGTTTTGGAGACAAAATAGGTAGGTAATTTTGAGGTGGTTTGTGATTCTGCTGGAGGTTTCCAATACATAAACTAAGGCTAGTTTACTGCTCTTCTGTAGATCATGACATGATGCTGAATTCAAGATCTGACTCTTGAAACACTTTTATTTTCACGTTCATAAGTCATTGGAAGAGGTAGTCCATTCGACCATAGACTCTGCCATTAAATCATGGCTAATCTATCTTTCCTACTCAACCCCATTCTCCTGCCTTCTCCCCATAACCCTTGACACCCTTACTAATCAAGAGTCTGTCCTTCTCTGCCTTAAAAATACCCAATGATCTGGCCTCCACAGCCATCTGTGGAGCCATCCCCACAGATTCACCACCGTCTGACTAAAGAAATTCCTCCTCATCTCCTTTCTAAAGGAACATCCTTTCATGCTGTACCCTCTGGTTTGAGACTCTCCCACTAGTGGAAACATCCTCTCCACATGCACTCTATCCAAGCCTTTCACTATTTACCAAGTTGCAATGAGGTCGCTCCTCATCCTTCCAAACTCCAGCGAGTACAGGCCCAGTGCCGTCAAATACTCACCATACGTTAACCCACTCATCCCCGTGGTCATTGTAGTAAACATCGTTTGGACCTCATTTTCACATGACAAAATTCCAATTAGTGCATTAGAGATGTGGGTACATTTTGTCACTGATGTACAAGAATTGAATGTAAGTTGGGATGTCATATTTCTGTTGTACAAAATGTTGGTTAAGTTTCCCTTGAAGTATTGTGTGCAGTCTTGGTCGCCATAGTATAGGAAGGATTTGGTAGCATGAGAAAGAGTGAAGAGGAGATTTATCAGCATGTTGCCTCGAATACACGGTTAGATTCAGATTTAGGTTCAGGTTTCAGTTTATTATAGTTACATATACCAAGGTACAGTAATGCTGCATTGTTCTGCATGCTAGTTTAGTTTAGTTTATTATTCTCATATCTGCTGAGCTACAGTGAAAAGCTTTGTTTTTGTGCTAACAAAGAAAAGGCTACATATGAATGCAATCAAGCTGTCCAGAGTGCGCAGATGAAGGATAAAGGGGACAACAGATCCAAATATATCACACATAAATAAAAAACACTCATACGCAAGTACAATACATAGAGCAATGGGGAAGATAGAGAGTGCAGAATATAGTTCTCAGCCTTGTGGTGCATTGTAGTGTATCAGTTCCTGAGACAAAACTTGATGTTCTCAATCGCGTAGAGGTACATTGAACAGCACCTCATGTTATGGAAGGATCATTCAGAAGCATGATAACAGAGGAGCTGTTCCTGAGGATAGATAGAGA
>CM075977.1:101542554-101571413 GCA_038087875.1 Malacoraja senta
ATAGACGATGATGTGGAGATAAAAAACAATGAATGAAAGATATGCAAAAAGTAACGATGATAAAGGAAACAGGCCATTGTAAACAGTTTATGGGGTTGAAAACAAGAAGCTAGTGCGACTTGGGTGGGGGAGGGATAGATAGAGAGGGAATGCCGGGGCTACCTGAAGTGAGAGAAATCAAAATCATACCACTGGGCTGGAAGCTGCCCAAGCGAAATATGAGATGCTGTTCCTCCAATTTGCATTTAGCCTCACTCTGACAATGGAGGAGACCGAGGACAGAAAGGTCTGTGTGGGAATGGGAAGGAGAATTAAAGTGTCCAGCAACCGGGAGATCAGGTTGGTTCACGTGGGCTGAGCGAAGGTGTTCCGCGAAACGATCGCCCAGTCTGCGTTTGGTCTCGCCGATGTATAAGAGTCCACATCTTGAACAACGGATACAGTAGATGAGGTTTGAGGAGGTGCCAGTGAACCTCTGCCTAACCTGGAAGGACTGTCGGGGTCCCTGGACAGAGTCGAGGGAGGAGGTATCGCGACAGGTCTCGCCAAAGGACTTTCTCCAGGTCAAGCCAATGCCCTCTAGTTTTAAACTCCTCTACCCTGGGAAAAAGATCGTGGTGATTCACCTAATCTGTGCCCCCACATTATTGTATATACCTCTCTATGGTCACCATTGAACCTCCTAAGATGCAGGCAAAAAAGCCTCAGCCTTTCGAATCCCTCATTTTAACTGAAGATAGGCACAAAAAAGCTGGAGTAACTCAGCAGGTCTGACAGCATCTCTGGACAAAAAAGGAATAGGTGATGTTTTGGGTCCAGACCCTTCTTCAGATGGAAGAAGGGTCTCGTCCCGAAACATCATCATTTCCTTTTCTCCAGAGATGCTGTGTGACCCGCTGAGTTACTCCAGCTTTTTGTGTCTATCTTCATTTTAAAACCAGCATCTGCAGTTCCTTCCTACACCCTCTCCTTATAATGCATGCTCTCCAGTCTGCATATCATCCATGTGTTTTTTATTCTGGACCCTTTCCAGCTTTATGACATCCTTCGTATGGTAATAGTGAGACTTCTCAAAGAGCAAGACTAATAGATAATGACCTGCAGATTTCTGTGTTTAAGAATGCCAGAAGATGATGTCCAGTTTCCACTTCAATTAAACTATTAATAAAAGGATTTGTTTCATATTAAAGACTGTAAAAGTACAGTGAAGCGTGCATAAGAGCTCGAGTGGAATGACTCAAAGTCAAAATGCAAATGGGAAACCAATTTAGAATGGCGTTCATGCATGTTTTTTTCAGCGGAGTGGGTAGATACTTCTTAACCCCCCTTCCCATCTTCCCCACAGCTGCACAATCTCCCAGGGAAATGCAAAATAACAGATTTTTGTTGTTTTTTGATGCATCCTAATTAGTTTCTGCCAGGGGTATTTATTCTAATTCCACTTTTCCTCTGTCGTCTGGAGCTACCATTGCTCACAGAAGCAGTGGAAACTGGAAGGACTGCGTGCGCCATTATTTAACTTTGGATAGAATCATGAACTTCATGTTTATTTCATTTATCGCCTGTTTGTAACTACGTGCCGAGACAAGAATAACAGTCAGTGCTGAGACAGGGATATGCAAATTAGCTTGGAATTGTATAAATCTTTTGGTGTAAAAATTCAAGCTTGAACAAATGGATTCTAAAAGCTGTAAGTTACCCCTGCCTGCTGCGTGTGAAGATTTTTAAGTGTTGTACACGAGAACAAATGCATTTATTTATTTTTGCTGCAGTTTGTTTTCTAGAATGAATCAAAATGAGTCTTTTTTTTTTGTTCCAGGCAATCTTTTACAAGCATCCTTTACAGCAGGGGTCGGCAACTTACGGCCCCCGGGCCGAATGCGGCCCGCAACCCCAAATCATCTGGCCCGCAAGCGGATTTTTTAACCCGTAATCATCCGGCCCGCCAAAGACGTAGGTTAATTAGCTTGTGGTAAATGCAAAATTGTCTCTAGTGTGTGTAAAGGGCCTGTCCCACGAGCATGCGACTGCATGCGACAAGCGCGACCAAACCGGAAGCGGGGGCTGCGCGGAGGTCGAGTGATCCCCGTACAGGGCCGGTCCCACCAGCATGCGACTGCATGCGGCGAGCGCGACCAAACCTGAAGCGGGGGCCGCGCGGAGGTCGAGTGATTGACGTGAAGTTCGAGCGAAGTCCGCGGGAAGTTCGTGCGTGACGTACGGCGTCAAGATGCTGCGTACGGCGTCGAGATGCTGCGCACGCCCGTCGAGGCGGTGCGTACGGCCTCAATGCGGCTGCGGGCCGGCAGGCCGTTGCCGCGCGGAATTTTTGAACAGTGTCAGTTTTTCGGAGCCCCGCGCGATGTCGGGACCAGCTCCGCACAACTCCATACGGCTCCGGCGATCGAAGTGGGACCGGCCCCGCGAGGCCGTACGGCTCAAGCGACCACGTTAGGTCACGCTTGCCGCATGCAGTCGCATGCTCGTGGGACAGGCCCTTTAGGTAGTGTTAATGTGCGGGGATCGCTGGTCGCCGAGGACAGTGGGCCGAAGGGCCTGTTTCTGTGCTGTATCTCTAAACTAAGAAATATTTAACTAAATTAAGGGGCCATTTAAATGGTGCAGCTGCAGAGCAAGAAATAGCATGGAAACCTGATTGGGTTGTGTCTGAATATCCACTGGCACATCTCCTCCCAGCAACAGTGTAAATAAGCATTGTGCAAGGAATTATGTCACTACACTTGTGTCAGATGTTGTCATTGTGGTTAACTGTACATGTCTGCTTTTATATTTAGGAAGTATAGATAGAATTTCCAGAGCTACACAATTCAATGTGGACATTTTTATATTGTGCTGCATTTTGAAAGATCAATTTTCACACCAAATGCCACTGAATTTCCAAGCATGTGAAGATAGACACAAAATGCTGGAGCAACTCAGCGGGACAGGCAGCATCTCTGGATAGAAGGAATGGGTGACGTTCCGGGTCGAGAACCTTCTTCACACTGAGCGTCTCAGTCTGAGGCAATCTGTAGTTCCTTCCTCCACATTCCAAGCCTGTGAATTCAGTAGGTATTGGGACTGAGAGTGCAGCGATTCATTTTGTCCATGAGGGAGACAGAGGCACGTTTTCAGACAGGTGCGTGTCAGGCCAGCTTAGGGGAGCCAATGATTGGGAGACGCAGGTAGGTTTGGGAGGAAAGCTTGTTTTTCCGCAGGAATTAATGAGTACTAGTTTGAGGCCTGATATAGTGTTATGGTCAGTTAGTCAGCGGATAGTGTTTTTATACAACTGACGGTGCCTTGAGAGAATTCAATAGATGCGGCTTTTGAAAGGAAAAAGCTTAGATATGTAGAGTTGGCAGCAGAAGTTGAACAGCAAGAATGGAGAGCAAGAGTATGTCCTTGGGGTGTAGAGGTGGATTGCAGAGATCTCATAGCCTGATTGATCACATCACTATATTACAATATTGCCACAAATTGTATGGCCGAGATAGCAAGTTAAGTCTCATTCAAAAGCCAACACCTCTGACAGTACAATATTCCCTCAGGGAAGCAAGGGAATATCAGGCTCAACATTGTATTCAAATCTCTGCAGTGGATCTTAAAGCCACAGCCTTTGGATTGAGAAGTGGAGGCCCTACCAGTTAAACACAAGCTGCTGGGAAACACGAAGGTAGGCAAGAATGCTGGAGAAACTCAGCGGGTGAGACGCCATCTATGGAGTGAAGGAGGCAACGTTTCGGGCCAAAACGTTGCCAATTTCCTTCGCTCCACAGATGCTGCCTCACCCGCTGAGATTCTCCAGCATTCTTGTCTCCCTTCGATTTTCCAGCATCTGCAGTTCCTTCTTAAACAGACTGCTGGGGAATACAGTGGGTTGAGCAATCTATGGGTGGCAACGAAATATCTACATTATGAGATGAGACCCCGTGTCAGGACTCGCTCTGGGTCTAGATCGAAAGATCGACAAATTCTTTCCCCCTGCAGAAACTGTGCAACCTGCTGACTTGGTCCAAAGGATCATGACAGAAGCCTCCTCGTGGCGATCTCTGGAAGCGACGAAGCGATGCACTCTGTGACGCGTCGGGCGACAATTCTGTCAACATGTTGGACGAAGACAAAAGCCAACAGCGAGCTACATTGTCTGACACACGAGCGATCCAAAGGGATTCGGGTGGGTTTGTTTGTCGCTCCGGATTCCCGCAGCTGGAGTCTCCTTTGTCTCACTGCAGCTCACTAAGCCACGGCTGGCCCGCCCAAAGTCTCATCCATCGGCAAGACCAGGAAGACACAAAATGCCAGAGAAATTCAGCGGGTGAGGCAGCATCTCCAGAGATGCGGCCTCACCCGCTGAGTTACTCCAGCATGTTGTGTCTACCTCCGATTTAAACCAGCATTTGCAGTTCTTTTTCACACGTCAAGACCAGGAACCCCCCCCCCCCACAAAGGCTCGTCTGTCGACAGGACCAGGAACCCACTTGAAGCCTCGGACAGTGTATCCGGGAGGGGGCTGGAGACGTCACATGCGAGGGGCAAGGGCTGATAAGAGGATGAACCAGAGTAATGACTCCAGCGCCTTCAAGGTCGGCTGCAGGAAGCGTCCCCGGTACACAAAGATGGCCGGGGGAGGGAAGGAGAGGAGAGGGACGTCGGTTCACGGGAACTGCTCCAGTGCATCGAGCGAGCCGGCCGACCGGACTTTGGACTCCGAATAACGGTGCCAAAAATGGCGGCGCCTGCATGTGTCATTATGCAAAAAGAATGACACTGTGCCAAATAGCGCGCCATAGGACATTATTTACTGGCAATGCATAGAGATGTTAATGCTTTGGCTACTTACATTTTAAATGGAAATATTAATAGGATATGAATCACAGCGATATCCCGGCAACCCTCCATGCAAGAAGTGATCCAGACTATGCTGCAACGTGAACTATTGTTTAATATATTCTCATCAAGTGAAATAATTAACATAACTGAACATGAAATCCCAAAGTATATTAAGTTATCATTAACATAACAGCTGATTGATATTTCTTTACATTAATTAGCTTCCAAACCTGTCCCTCAACATTTCTGCCCTCAGATCAGAGTGGGGATGAGGGTCAGAGGTATTTGTCATGGTTCCACTGTATTCACAGCCTTCCTGGGCCGTGATCACAAGGTCATAAGTGATAGGAGTAGAATGAGGCCATTCGGCCCATCAAGTGTACTCTGCCAGTCAATCACGGCTGATTCAATCATCCCTCCTAACCCCTTTCTCCCACCTTCTCCCCATAAGCCCTGACAGCTGTACTGATCAAAAATCTATCTATCTCTGCCTTAAAAAATATCCACTGATGGCCTCCGCAGCCTTCTGTGGCAAAGAATTCCACAGATTCACCACTGGTGATGACCAGTCATTCTGTGTGGGGAGACAAAAATGCTGGAGAAACTCAGCGAGTGAGGCAGCATCTATGGAGAGAAGGAACAGGCGATGTTTTGGGCCAGTAATGGGATAGGATTTCCTCAGCAATTTTGCTATTGCAACTTCCGTGCAAACCTTGCAGAAGTAGGACATGTCTCACGTTACTCCATCTGTTTTGGATTGCCTCCAATTTTCTGCGGAAGTTATCGTGTAAGATTAGAGAACTCACGTGCACTTTCTGGGTGAGAGCAGTTGATAAGGAATTGGCCAATATTTATCACTCATTCACTTTCACTGAAACACTGAAAGAGATGATCTGGCCGTTATCACAGTGTTGATTGTGTAAAGCTTTCTGCATGTAGATCAACTGCCGAGTTTCAACATTAGTATCACCTCTGCAGCACCTGATTTGATCAACCAAACCCTCGACTCACCCTTTGATAACTTTGTTCCCATTAAAACCTTTAGTCTCTCTCACACCAATTTCTGCCAAAGCAAAGATCTTATTTCTATTGTCCTTAATGCTAGCAGTGCAAACTTGAAGTGAAATTAAAAGCTGAATATGCTGTCAAAGCTACTAATCTTGCACAATTTCCACAATTCTTGCCCCCACGATCTTTGCAAACTTCTGTTCCGTCTACAACCTTGCTTTCTCTTTTTTTAAATATACTCTTTTATTTTCATTCCACAGCAAACACATTTCCATAAAACGGGTTTCAGGTATAATGCTAAATGTATACATCATCCACTTATGTTTGTCTTGAATTGCCTCTTTTTGAGATTTGTACAAAACAAATATAGAAACAAGAACACAGTAAAAACTACAAACACTTAGGGAGTGGTCCTTTCTTTACCATATAATCAAAAATTTGTCAAAATAAAGTCTGGCCTATGAGGCGTTACATGGTTAACCCAATTTTCCCAACGTGACACAAATATATCCAGTTTAAAGTTAACATATGCTGTTATTTTCTCCATTTTATGAATGTCCATTGTGATGTTCATCCATGCATTCAGAGTTGGGCTCTCCTGTGATAACCATTTCTTTGTGAGAGCTTTTTTACCAGCTACCATCAATATATTCAGTAAGTATTTGTCTTTTTTCTGCCAGTCTTCAGGTATGAGTCCAAAAAACATGGTCTTACTCTCCAGGGGCACATGACATCTAAAAATGTCTTGTAAGGCATCATGTAACTCTCTCCAAAAATCTTTAATAACTGGACAATCCCAGAGAACATGGTAATTATCTGCCTTTAAATTTCCACATTTTCTCCAACAAACTGGAGAGTTCCTCGCGTAATGAGATTTCTGAGAAGGCCGTAATAAAATACCATCTCAGGCTTTTCCAACTAAACTCCCTCCAGTTTTGTGAGCTGGTACACTTCCATTGATACCTCCATATTGCTGTCCATTCTTCCTCAGATATGATTATTCTCTCGTCAGCTTTCTCTCTCAACTTTGTGAAAACGCTGTATCCACCAAAATTAGTTTAGTTTAGAGATACAGCGTGGAAACGGGACCTTTGGCCCACCGAGTACGCATCAACCAGCGATCCCCGCACACTAACACTATCCTACGCACATCAGGGACAATTTACATTTATACCAAGTCTATTAACCTGCAAACCTGCACGTCTTTGGTGTATGGGTGGAAACTGAAGATCTCCGGGAAAACCCACGTGGTCACGGGGAGAACATACAAACTCCGTACAGACAGCACCCGTAGTCGGGATCGAACCCGCATCTCTGCCTGCAATCTTTGACATTGATAACCATCCTAACTCACAACCTCTCCACCGTGTCAAGGTGCACTCTCACTCCATTTTAGCTCTTTGCTTAACACAAGCCCATAGGCCATCAGTTTGTAAAGAGGAACCTATACATTTTAAGTTATGAGCAAAACCACAAAGTCTTGGAGGAACTCTGGGTTAGCCAGCATCTGTGGAGGGAATGGACAGGCAATGATTTGTCTCTGGACCTTTCATCAGATGGTCTGAAGATGGATCCCTACCTGAAAGATTATCTGCCAATTCTCTCCACAGATGCTGCCTGACCTGTTGATTGTATCCAATACTTTGTGTTTGGCTCAGGATTCCACCATCTGTGCCTCCTTTTTAAATGATGTAAAGCCATTCAAACATTTAGGTTGCCTTATTCCTTTAGTTTGGTCCATGAGATGACCCTCATTGCATTCCATAATGTAAAATATGCTCCCAACACATTACACACAAAATCGATCTAAAATCCTTCCGTTTTCGTTCTGTTGCCAGGCACACCCAATGCCCAGCATGCAGTGCTCTTCATTTAATGTACTAGGTCGGACCATGTTTCATTCCTGGTGTATATCGGCAAGCCATTCAACATTGGATGGCGCAGCTTGCTGGTAGAGTTGCTGCTTTACGGCGATCACAGCACCAGAGACCCCAGGGTTCGATCCTGATTACGGGTGCTGTTTGTACGGAGTTTGTACGTTCTCCCCAAGATTCCGTGGGTTTCCTTCAAGATCTTCAGTTTCCTCCCACACTCCAAAGATGTACAGGTTTGTTGGTTAATTGGCTTGGTATAAATGCTAATTCTCTCTGGTGCGTGTAGGATGGTGTTAATGTGCGGGGATCGCTGGTCGGTGCGGACTCGGCGGGCCGAAGGGCCTGTTTCTGCGCTGTATCTCTAAACTAAACTAAACTAAACTAAACAGAAGCACATTGACCTCACCCACTTACTGGTTGGTGCATTTTTACCTGATAATTGAGACAGCCCTTGTCTGATATTTCCATTTTGCTGCCCATTGTGCCCTAGGTATGTGTGACTTCCTTCCACTAAACAGCACACTCAGAATGCATATTTTAGTACAATCATGAACCATGTTTGCTTGAAAAAAGTTATATATCCACACAGACAATTAAGGGTTGCATTGCATCAACCCATTCAAATGTGGCAATATAATCACGTTTCAGAAAGACAAATCATCAGAAGTGATATAACATACTAAATCAGAATTACAAATGCATAAACAAATAATAAGAATGCTTCAACAAAATAATTATGGAGGAAATGTTTTATTATCTACATGCAAATCAGTCTTTTATTGGTTGTCGTGCTTGTGGTTGGTCTTTTTAGCCCTCTCTCCACTTTATGTCCCTGTCTCATACATTCCATCTCCTCTTCTGGACCATGGAGCTTCTGCTGTTATTTTTTTCTGTGCCCACATTTATTATACCTGTTGCTTCTGTGTCAATACTGCTCACATCAATCCCTCCTATCAACTCAGCTGCCTTTATTCCTGCTATTCTTTTTTTGAGTCTGTACATTTCCTAGTTATTGTCACATAACCAGAAAATGGTTTGCGGTTGTCTTTGCCTGTTGGTAGCACCAGTCATCACACCGGCCATCGCCTTTATCTTTTCTACCTTCTACAGGAGCTGAAAGCTTGGACATCCAGACATAAAAACAGCATCTTCTCCACTGCTATTCGTCTCCTGGAACAATCACCTCTTTCACATTCCATCCCCAGAGGTGTTGCCTTGTTTCCTAAAGCCCCTGTCCCACTTACGTGTCCTTTGCACACTAACTACGCGACCTCGTGGTCGCGTTCAGTCGCGACGGTCCAGCGAAGGTCGCGCTCGATTTCATGTGCCCGCACAGCCATCTGGAGCATGTGACGTCATTTGAAGATGGACACAAAATGCAGGAGTAACTCAGCGGGACCGGCAGCATCTCTGGAGAGAAGCAATGGGTGACGTTTCGTGTCGAGACTCTTCTTCAGTCTGAAAGAAGGGTCTTGACCCGAAACGTCACCCAATGCTTCTCTCCAGAGATGCTGCCGGTTCCGCTGAGTTACTCCAGCATTTTGTGTCCATCTTCAATTTTCTTGGCCCCGCTCTGGGAGTAGAAGTAGGGGCGGATCTGGACCGCAATGGCCGTGATCCCCAGGCCGAGTTCGGCGATCGTTTGCCTGCTTCTGCTGCTGTTGGAGGTGAGATGTTGCGTCGCGCCAGGGTCTTGGGCCTGTCCCACTTTGGCCGTCAGTTACGCGACAGGCCGGTGGCGCGCGAAGATTTCGTTCGCTACAAAAATTTCGGAGCACCGCACGATGTCGCGCACAACTACATACCCCTCCGCGCTTCTCAGTGGGACCGGCCCTGTGCAGCCACACGATGCCCGTGCGCCTCAACGCGACCACGTGGTCGCGTAATTTGCGTGCCAAGGACATGTTAGTGGGACAGGGCCTTAACTCTAAACTCTATCTCATTTAGTTTGTCCATTATTGTTCCATCATTATTCCATGATTGTTCTATAATATTCTTTTGCAATCTCCTTGCGTTTGGCGTGCGCTGCCTAACGTTGTAGATCAAGGGTAGACATCCAGGCCAGGGCAGCATCAGTTACTGGGTGGACGGCTTTGATGCCCCCAGGGAAAAGCCTCAGTGGGCAGTCATTCACGATGTGTGGGATGGCCTGGTTTGGGTGTCCGCAGTCACAAGCAGGGCTGTCTGTCAACCCCCCCCCCCCCCACTTATGCAGGTGATGGGTTGTTCTTGCACGGAGGGTGCGGATTCTGTTCAGGGTCGGCCATTGCTTGCGATGGAGGTCAAAACCCGGTGGTTTCACTGTGGGGTCTGTGATGACCTCTCCGTTGTTGGTGTTGGCATCTTTCCATGCTCTGCGCTACTCAGTCTTGGAGTCAAAGTCTTCCAGGGATTTAACGGAAGACCAGAAGGGTTTGTGAAACTCCAGGCGCATGTTGGGCAGATTGTTCAAGTCAGCATGGATGGGAAGGTCAGGGTTAGCTTCGATGGTGCACCAATCTTTCAACATCCTCTCCCTTCTGCGAATGCTGGGAGGGGCGATATGAGAGAGGACAGGGAGCCGTGTTTTGCAATACACGGATTTTGTCCAACAATGTTGCACCATTCTGTTTTGCTCTTGTTTTTGTATTTATTAATGTATTTATTATTGTTGCATGTTATTTCGGACCACTTGATAATTGATTATGGCTATAGTGGATGAACCTACCGACTTTCGCCGCCCGGCTGGTCTGCTGACGTCACCCCCGGCTTACACTTACACTTACCTCGCCCACTTCCAGACTGGACTAACCGGCCATCACCGTCAGGCCGGGCTGCCAATGCCTCCCCGCACCGGCCCTCCTGCCGTCACATGCAGCTGCCTCAGCTGCTTCCGAGCTGTGCCTGCCGCCATCGCAGCCGCTGACCCTTACCTGCCGTCTGGCTGCTCATAGCCTGTGTCCAATGAGTCTCTTAACCCTCGCCGCAACCCACATGGATTCCAGGCCCAGTTCCAGACCGAGAGCCTGAAGAAGAGTCTTGAACCAAAACGTCACAGATCCATGTGCTCCAGGGATGCTGCCTGACCCGCTGTGCTACTCCAGTCCGTATTGGTGGAAATGTGTCATCCTCAATAACAATCAGCACGGGAGCACCTCAAGGCTGCGTGCTCAGCCCCCTGCTGTACTCACTCTATACTCATGACTGCGTAGCCGGTCATAGTGCGAACTCCATCATCAAGTTCGCTGACGACACCACTGTTGTGGGACGAATCACTGATGGGGACAGAGTATAGAAGTGAGATCGACCAATTGACCAAATGGTGCCAACACAATAACCTGGCTCTCAACACCAGCAAAACTAAGGAACTGATTGTGGACTTTGGAAGGGGTAGGATAGGGACCCACAATCCCGTTTCCATCAACTTCAAATTCCTGAGCGTGCACATTTCCGAAGATCTTTCCTGGTCCCAGCATACTGATGCAATCATAAAGAAAGCACATCAGTGCCTCTACTTCCTGAGAAGATTACGGAGAGTCGGTTTGTTAAAGAGGACTCTCTCGAACTTCTACAGGTGCACAGTAGAGAGCATGCTGACTAGTTGCATCGTGGCTTGGTTCAGCAACCTGAGGGTCCAGGAGCGGAAAAGAATACAGAAAGTTGTAACCACTGCCCAGTCCATCATCGGGTCTGACCTCCCCACCATCGAATGGATCTGTCGCAGTCGCTGCCTCAGAAAGGCAGCCAGCATCATCAAGGACCCACACCATCCTGGCCACACACTCATCTCTCCGCTACCATCGGGCAGAAGGTACAGGAGCCTGAAATCTGTCACATCCAGGTTCAGGAACAGCTACTTCCCCACAGCCATCAGGCTATTAAACTCGCCAACAAACAGACTCTGAACTGTAACAGCCTATTGCAGTTTATCTGCTTATTTATGTGTATATTGAACTGAACTGTTCTGTATTTTTGCTTACAATATTCTGTTGTGCTGAAGCAAAGCAAGAATGTCATTGTCCTATCTGGGACACATGACAATAAACTCTCTTGACTTGAAACTCTCTTGATTTGTGACCTTCTGTATATTAACCAGCAACTGCAGTTGTTTGTTTCTACTCTTTGTACAATTATACTCTATTACTTGGTAATCTCGCTCTCGGTTATAGTGGATAATCGGCAATAACGAACACCACTTACCCCCCCCCCCCCTCGCCCCCGTGGTTCCTTATAACGAGGGTTTATTATATACAGTGTTGGAAGGAACTGCAGATGCTGGTTTAAACCGAAGATAGACACCAAAAGCTGGAGTAACTCAGCGGGACAGGTAGCATCTCATATACTGTTAATGTGCTTCATGTGAACGAGGAATTTCATCCTGCGCTGATGTATTTGGAAATAAACTAATCTGATCTGATATCACCCTAAAGGGTCCTGACAGGGTGGATGTGGAGAGGATGATTCCTCTGATGAGAGTCTCTGGAACAAGGGGTCACCTATTTACATGATTAAACGTGTCCATTTAAGACAGAGATGAGGCATAAGTTGTTTTTCTAAGGTGGGGAATGTAGCAAGGAATTCTGAATATTTTCAAGGTAAGAGTCAGACCGATTCTTGAAAAGCAAAAAGATGAAAGGTTACTTCAATTTGATGGGAATGCAAGGCTGAGATTACAATCAGAATAACTGATATGATTAAGTGGAAACCTTTTCAGGAGCCAACAGGAATACTTCTCCTACTTTGAATGCTCGGATGTTTTTTACAATGGTCTCATCTAAGTGTCAACTGATCAGTCTACTTTAGCAGGCAGCAAAAAAAAAGTGGAATGTGTAAGAAGGAAGTGCAGATGCTGGTTTACACCGAAGATAGACCCAAAATGCTGGAGTAACTCAGTGGGACAGGCAGCATCTCTGGAGAGAAGGAATGGATGGCGTTTCGGGCCAAGACCGTTTTTCAGACCCTCAGACAAGGGAGTTCTTCAGAAGGGTCTCAACCCGAAACGTCACCAATTTCTTCTATCCAGAGATGCTGCCTGTCCCACTGAGTTACTGCAGAATTTTGTGTCTATCTTTAAAAAAAAAAGTGAACTTATGTGGTTCAGGAGCCTTTCAGCAAGTGTCAAAGCACTTTACAACCAAATGAACACTTTTGAAATGCATTGACGGCTGCAAGATAGGAAATTCAGCAGAAAAGCCAAGTCCACTCTTCAATGTTGGGAAAAACTAGAGGTTAACTCGTTATAATGCCTGAGTGATGGCACCAGTTTTGTTTAGTTTAGTTTAGAGATACAGCGCAGAAACAGGCCCTTCGGCCCACCGAGTCTGCACCGACCCCGCACATCAACACTATCCTACGCACACTAGGGACAAATTACACCAATACCAAGCCAATTAACCTACAAACCTATACGTCTTTGGAGTGTAGGAGGAAACCGAAGATCTCAGAGAAAACCCATGCAGGTCACGGGGAGAACGTACAAACTCCACATAGAGAGCACCCGTAGTCGAGATGGAACCCGGGTCTCTGGTGCTGTAAGGCAGCAACTCTACCACTGTGCCACCGTGCCGCCCCCAGTTCTCTGATTAAAGAGACATGGGTAATGAAACATCAGTTGTAAGGAAGCAGTTAATGAAAAAAGAGTCTTTATCTAGCATTTAGCATGATTTACCAGTCTAAGTGCTTTATGTTGAGGGACGTTTAACATACTCGGTGCCAATTGAAGGGAGAAGTGTATTATTTTTTGTGAATTTTCTTTCCTCTTTGTGAAAAAGAAACAAAATATTATCTATGAGAAAATGTCCTGGCAACAAATTCAAAGAATACGACTTCAGAAATCAAAATGGGAACAACATTTCATTCAGAGTAAGCATTTGTTTACTCTCTGCAATTCACAAAGTCCTTGAAGTCTCATCTCAGAAATGAAAGAACGAGAATATATTCCGAAAATAAAACATGGGATAATGTCAGTGCCGAACATGATGCCAAGACTAACTCTAATCTGCCTGCAAGGTAATCCATATCCCTCCTCTGCCTGCACGTCCATTGTGCTAACAAGAAGTATGCTAAATGCCACAATCATCTCTGCCTCCACCTGGCACCTCTGGCAGTGTATTCCAGGCACCCACCGCACTCTGTGTAAAAAAACCTGCCCAAAACATCTCCTTTAAACTTTGAAAATGAACATACAATGCCTATATACATTAGCAGCATCGATATCAACTTACATAGAATGATCGAGTAAGCAATTGTTAGGAAAATAATTTTTTGCTGATAATAATAATAATTTGAAAATAATTATTAAGCATTAATAGTTTAGTTTTAGTTTAGAGATACAGCGCAGAAACAGGCACTTGGGCCCTCCGAATCCGCACCGACCAGCGACATCCACACATTAACATCATCCTACACACACAGGGACAATTTACACTTACACCAAGCCAAACCTGAACGTCTTTGGAGTGCGGGAGAAAACCGAAGATCTCGGAGGAAACACCCACGCAGGTCACGGGGAGAACGGACAAACTCCGTACAGACAGCACCAGTAGTCAGGATCGAACCTGGGTCTCTAGCGCTGTAAGGCAGCAACTCTACCGCCTTAAATGAACTATACTTTTTTCAAATGTGTGCAACAACAGTAACAATCTTGGAATTGTGAAGCTGCTTGAACATCAGGGTGCAGATTTTACTATCCTGGATCTGTGGCCCGTTCGCTCTTCCCACTGTGACCATTCATAAAAGCCTTATGACAATAGACAATAGGTGCAGGAGTAGGCCATTCGGCCCTTCGAGCCAGCACCGCCATTCAATGTGATCATGGTTGATCATCCCCAATCAGTACCCCGTTCCTGCCTTCTCCCCATATCCCCTGACTCCGCTATTTTTTAGAGCCCTATCTAGCTCTCTCTTGCAAGCATCCAGAGAACCTGCCTCCACCACCCTCTGAGGCAGAGATGCTGTCATGTAATCCATATCATTCTCAGCAAGTGCCAAAATGCTTTACAACTAACGGAAGAGGCAGTGTCGAAATACAGCAGAAAATGTGTGAACACCCTGAATGACGTCTCTAAAGAGGTAACAACCTGTGTTGATGAGGGCAGGGCAATAGATATGACTTACATGGTCTTTAATAAAGCCTTTGACAAGAACATGTTCCCACATGGAACATTGATTCAAAAGGTTAGAGTCCTTGGGATCCAAGGCAAAATGGCACATTGGATGTAAAATTAGCCTGGCAATAGGAGACGGAGATTAATGACAGAGGGTTATTTTTGCGATTGGATGCCTATGACTGGCAATTCAATGTTCTGGGATACAGGTGCTACAGGTGTCATTGAGGTAGGGGTCATAGAAAAAGGGAGTTGTATATTTTGATCAAGGAGAACATCAAAGCAGCATGTAGAGAGGATATATTCCTGAGGGGTGATCCAGCGAGCCTTTATGGATGGAGCTTAGAAATAAGAACGGGTTGATTACTCTGATAGGATTGGACTATACACCCTTCAATAGTCAGCAGGAAATAGTAGAGTAAACACAATCGCTGCAAAAATAACGGGCTCTTAAAACAAGGCGATTTCAATTTCCCATCATTGACAGGGACAGCCAAACTGCTAAGGGCAGTTTGCCACAAAGTGACCATCAAAGCCCTGTCCCACGGTACGAGTTCATTCCAAGAGCTCTCCCGAGTTTGCCCTGATTCGAACTCGGAGATTTACGGTAATGGCCACGCGTCGGTACTCGGGGCTCTCGTGGACATTTTTCAACATGTTGAAAAATCTTCACGAGTTTTCCCGGGCTTACCTGCCGTTAGCGAGTCTTCCCGAGTGCCTGCCGTTAGCATAACGAGCCGCTAAGAGACGTCCCCGAGCTCCGACGTACCCGCTACGTTCCTTCTCCGTGCTTACCACGAGTTTGATTTTTTTTAAACTCGGGAGAGCTCTTGGAATGAACTCGTACCGTGGGACAGGGCTTTAAGTCAATTAGTTTTTGAAATATTTCTGGAAAGGTACGTGTGCATATTATGATAAACTCAATTGACGTGACTCAAAAAGATAGGACTGGTCCACGAGGTAACGTCCTAAATTGGGTCAAGGCTAATTTTGATGGCATTAGCCAAGAACTTGCAAAGATTGATAAGAGATTTATCTGAGATAAAGGGACATCTCTCACGTGGGAGGCTTTTAAAAGTGAGATAACAGAGCCCAGGGCCTGTATGTTCCTGTTGGAGTGAAGGGCAAGGCTGGCAGGGTTTGAAAATCCTGGTTGATAAGGGATCTTGAGGGTCTTGACAGGAAAAGAAAGGGGGCAACTGTGATTAAGTAAATCCATTGTCTTCTACTGTGAAAACTGTTGCGATTCAATTCCTCAGCCATTTCTTTATCCCCCATCATCACTTCTCCAGCATCATTTTCCAGCATCCAACATCCACTCTTGCCTCTTTCGTACTCTTTATATATCTGAAGAAACTCTTTCAACCTCCCCCTTGATGCGGCCGCTCCGAGACATCCTGGACCCAGGCACCATGGTGTCAGCACACCATCCTCGAGTCTCGACTGCTGCCACAGAATCTCCTGTCCACTCCACTAACTCAAGAGTCACCTACCATGATGGTTCAGCCTGACGCTAACCTATCCTGCAGGGCCTCATAGCCAGACTCAGTGCCAGAGCCCTGCCTGGTACGGCTGCTCAACCTTGATATGACAACCCCCCCACCCCCCGACAGCCCCAAAAGGGTGTACCTGTTGTGAAGGGGGATGGCTAAAGGGGTCACCTGCACCCCCTTCCTCGTGGTCACCCACCTTCTGTCTTCCGGGACATTGGGCATGACAATCGCGCTATACACTTGGTCCAAGAAACTCTCATTCTCCTGGATGGACCTGTAGTCATCCAGCTGCTGCTACAGTTCCCTAACACGGTCTTTAAGGAGCTGCAATTCCCACAGGAGTGGTCATCATGTACACCAGCAGTTCCCCTGGTGCAGCGGTAGAGTTGCTGCCTTACAGCACCAGATGGAGAGGCTGTTCAGAAGACAGAAAAGCTGGAAATCTCCATGACCGGACAATGCTTCCCCCTCTACTCTCAAGCTCTGTGCCGAACAACTGGCACCGGTCTACACAGACATTTTCAACCAGTCCCTGCAAACCTGTACTGTCCCTGCCTGCTTCAAAGTCTCCACTATTGTCCCAGTACCCAAAAAAGGCAAGGATTACTGGTCTTAATGACTACAGGCCTGTCGCATTGCCCTTTGTAGTCATGAAGACCCTTGAAAGGCTTGTGCTGGCCAAGCTGAAAAAGATCACAAACCCCCTGCTGGACCCGCTGCAGTTTGCATATCGGGCCAATAGATCTGTGGATGACGCAGTGGATGATACTTCATCCTCCAGAACCTAGACCGCCAGGGGACCTATGCGAGGATCCTGTTTGTTGATTTTACCTCTGCATTCAACACCATTGTGCCAGAGCTACTACACTCCAAACTTTCCGAGTTGACTGTGCCTGAACCCCTCTGTCAGTGGATCACCAGCTTCCTGATAGACAGGAAGCAACATGTGAGGCTGGGAAAGCACATCTCGGACCCGCAAACCCTCAACATAGGAGCACCGCAAGGCTGCGTATTCTACCCTCTCCTCTACTCTCTCTGCACCAATGACTGCACTTCCACAGACACCTCTGTCAAGCTTCTCAAGTTTGCGGATGACACAACCCTGTTTGGACTGATCCAGGATGGGGAGGAATCTGCCTACAGACAGGAAGTGATACAGCTGGCTTCCTGGTGCCATCGCAATAACCTGGAGCTCAATGTTCTTAAGACAGTGGAATTGATAGTAGACTTTAGGAGAGCTCCCCCTCCCCTCACCCCACTCACCATCAACAACACCTCAGTCACATCTGTGGAGTCTTTTAAGTTCCTGGGAACCACCATCTCCAAGGGCCTTAAATGGGGGGGCTACCATCAACTCCACAGTCAAAAAGGCACAACAGAGGATGTACTTCCTGCGACAGCTGAGGAAGCACAATCTGCCACAGGCAATGATGGTCCAATTCTATACGGCCATCGTAGAGTCTGTCCTCACCTTCTCCATCATGGTCTGGTTTGTCTCAGCCACCAAGCATGACACCTGGAGGCTGCAGCGAATCGTCCGATCAGCTGAGAAGGTTATTGGCTGCAACCTTCCCTCCATTGATGAACTGTACACTGCAAGGGCCAGGAAGCGAGCGGGTAAGATCATCTCTGACACCTCTCACCCTGGCCACAAACTCTTTGAATCACTTCCCTCTGGAAGGCGACTCCGGACTGTCAAAGCTGCCACAGCCAGACATAAAAACAGCTTTTTTTCATGAATAGTAGCTCTACTCAATAACCAAAAATCTGTAGCCTCCTTTTGCTCTGGTATTTTACTTAATTAACATGTTTAATCAATAATGTTTTATTCTTAATGTTTAATGTTTTATGTATCATTCCTAACTGTCACTGTATGTCGTTTCACTTGCGGATGGAGCACCAAGGCAAATTCCTTGTATGTGAATACTTGGCCAATAAACGTATTCATTCATTCATTCATTCATTCATTCTTATCTGCCATCACCACTGCAAGACAGAGAAATAAAAAATAAACAAGACTCACAAACATGAGCAGACTGCACCTTACTCACCTCTGATAGCCACCTTGCCCCTGGCTCTTTGCCAAAGACTCTTGACTCAAAGACTTAATCTCAACACAGCCTCTCTCCCAACACGGCCGCTCCCAATTGGCTGCTCCGCTACATCGTGGCGCAGCGGTAGAGTTGCTGCCTTACCGCACCAGAGACCCGGGTTCGATCCTGACTACGGGTGCTGTCGGTACGGAGTATGTACGTTCTCCCCGTGACCTGCGTGGGTTTTCTCCGAGTTCTTCGGTTTCCTCCCACACTCCAAAGAAGTACAGATTTGCAAGTTAACAGGCTTGGTGTGAAGGTAAAGTTGTCCTTAGTGTGTGCAGGGTAGTGTTAGTGTGCGAGGATTGCTGGTCGGTGCGGATTCGGTGGGCCGAAGGGACTGTTTCCGTGCTATCTCTAAACTAAACTAAACTAAACACCTTGCCTTGTTTTTATCAGCTACTCAATTAGCCAATTTGGATGCTCCATCCAATAAACGAGCTTGCTACTCAAAGGCTGCCGTTCCTGCTCAGGCCTGAAGTTGACTTGCCTGAACCTGTCCACGGTCTTGCTTTTTAAAGGCCAAGTGAAGGCAAAAGGGACTAGCCCAGGTAGGTAACTTGGTTGGCATGGACAAGTTGGGTCAAAGGGCCTGGTCCCGTGCCGTATAACTCTATAACACTGTGACTCCAGGTAGGATGTGAAAGTGCTGGAGAACATGCAGAGGAGATTCACTGTGGTGTTGCCTAGGATGGAGCAGTTTAGTTGCGAGGAGATGCTGGAAAAGCTGGGGCTTTCCTCCCAGGAGCAAATGGTTAATTAGGAGAGGTAAATAGAGGTATCTAAACTAAAAGGCCTATAGATGCGGTAGACAGCAGGAAGGCTTTCCTCATATCAGAGGTAGATACAACTAGAGGGCACAGATTTAGGATTAGGGGGAGAGAGATACAGAGGTATAAAGGGCCTGTCACACTTGGGCGACCTAATTGGCGAGTTTAGAAGAGTATGAAAAAATGACATGTTGAAGACCTCCTTCGACTATGTAGAAGACCTCCTTCCACCTCCTTTGACTATGTTGAAGACTGGCTTAGACTAGCTACGACTAGCTACGACTAACTTCGGGAAAATTGGCACCGAATAGTGGAGAGTGAAGACGACCTCCTTCGACCTCCCTTCGACCTCCCTTCGACTATGATGAAGACCATCTACGACTACCTTCGACTACCTTCGACTCCCCTCGATTACCTACGACTAACATGCCGACCTACTATGCCCTACTATGACTAAACCCACGAGTAAAAAAAGTATCGATTTTTTCCCTGGCGACCTTTTTTTACTCACGGGCATTTTTCAACATGTTGAAAAAAATGCCGTGCCTAGCTGAGACCTCGAGTATGCGGAGACCACTCTCGAGCATGAAGGAGAGTTATGCCCCTGTCCCACTTAGGAAACCTGAACGGAAACCTCTGGAGACTTTGCGCTCCACCCAAGGTTTCCGTGCGGTTCCCGGAGGTTTTTGTCAGTCTCCCTAATGGTCGAAAGTGGTTTCCGCTTCTTCTATGTTCCGGCGATTATTTCAAAAAATTCAAAACCGGCCGCGACTAAAAATAGTTTGCCGTTTTAAAAATCGGTAATTTTTTAGTTGAAGTCGGTGGCGATGCTAGTTGAAGGTGGTTGCTGGAGGTTGCAGGTAGTGGAAGGTAAGACCTTTTTTTCACCCAGTTTTATTCCACCAGAGAGATCTTACCTTCCACTACCTGCAACCTCTGGCAACCATCTTCAACCAGCATTGCAACCGGCTTCAACTAAAAAATTACCGATTTTTTAAACGGCAACCTATTTTTAATCGCGGTCGGTTTTGAATTTTTTGAAATAATCGCTGGAACATAGAAGAAGCGGAAACCACTTTCGACCATTAGGGAGACTGACAAGAACCTTCGGGAACCTCCGGGAACTGCACGGAAACCTTGGGTGGGGCACAAAGTCTCCAAAGGTTTCCGTTCAGGTTTCCTAAGTAGGACAGGGGCATAAGGAAGACCTCCCACGACCTCGTGTTGGCCATGCTGCGAGTATGAGTCGAGGGCAAACTCGCCAGAACTCGTGGATTAGGTCGCCCAAGTGGGACAGGCCCTTTAAAGAGAATGGTTGAAGCTGGGTCACTGACAGGATTTAAGAAGTGCTGAGATGAATATTAGAGTCACTTAGACATAGCACGCTATGGACCACGTACCAGGAGGTGGGATAAAATGAAATGTTGGTGTGAACCGAAATAGCTTTTGCCATGCTGTACAATTGTATGATTATACGCAGAGAAAAGGCCATTTTGTGGTATATAACCCGGCGAAATGCCATTGATGGGTATATAGAATGAGCTGCAAGAGGAGATGATGGAGGCAGATACTAGCATTTATCTTCTTCTTGCGTTTGAGGCAGCAGAAGTCCGCAGCAGGGTGATTGCATCCGGTTCGACATCCGTAGGTGCCCGCCCTAAAAAGCTGGTGGCTGTCTCTGCTTGTTGTCGTTCACCTGACTGAGGTCAGTTGACAGGGCTCGCCAAGGAGAGGTCGACAACATGAGCCCCACTAGCATTTATAAGACACCTAGACAGGTACATGGATAGGAAAGGTTAAGATGGATTTTACTTCGGAGTAACGTGAGTGATTCCGTGAAGAACCCCGCCAGTCGGCATGCGCGTCATTACGTCTGACGCATGGCGCAGCGACCAGCTCGGAGGTGCAGCGCTCCTCCAGCGGCAAGTTTTATAAGCCTCAGGTAAGTGTCAAACTTAGTCGGAGGTCGTTTTCTGCGCTTGTTAAAAATCTTGTTACAGAAGGGCAAGTCCAAGCATGGAGAAATCGTTGAGAGCAAGGTGAGTCGTTGCGAAAGTAACCAAGGACCGCGGGAGTGCGGGTAGCGGGCGGCCGCCTAGTTCATCTACAGAGTCGCTAATAGTCAAACCAGCGACAGCAGACTTGGTGTCTGAGGGCACCGTGGCTGCACCGGTGGGGTGTAAAGCTACCAGAAAGTCTGTACGGCCGATAGACTCCGACGAGTCCGGTCGAGAGGGTTCCCCTCCAAGAATGGATACCGTGTTTGGTCGGTTATCCAGGATGGAGCTCCTAATGGAGGGGATAATCCATCAAGAGCGCCGGCCTCTCCAAGAGCCCGCGCCAGCAGCGCCTACTACAGGGCTGCCTAATGTCTGCCTCTTGGAGGAGGAGAGCATAACGGGTCAGTATGAGTCTGACGCCGAGTCTGTGGGCTTAGCATTGGAGGCTGCCCCAAGGGACGAAGGGCACGAGCCGGAGGTCCTATTCCTGGCAGCAAGATTTGCCGTTCCGACAGATTCTGGAGAGGAATTGGCTGCCACAATAAATTACTTGGCCTCACACCAGCTTCAGGAGCTGACCATGGATGCAACAGCTAGGAAATATGACACAACGGCTAATTGTATCCTGCTTAAAGTGCCGGCAGTAAACCATGCCATTTGGGGCCATATGGGAGTAGGCATCAGGGCGCAGGAGATGAAGCTGCAAAGGGTACTGAAGCTACTCGCTTCCGGCATTACGGCATTCGGGAGGTCGGCGGATGGTGGGCACCTGACTGAGCTTCAGCAGGATGCCCTGGCTCTCATGTGCAATGTGCACTTTGAGATAAACTGCCTTAGAAAGAGCGCCATCCACCCTACAATCAACCCAAAATTCGCTGCCCTGTGTAAGCCTAGCAACATCCAGCCACCAAATCTTTTGTTTGGAGAAGACCTCGCTAAACGGGTGAAGGAGCTGGACGACGAGGCAAAAACCATCGGGCTCATTAAGGTGCCAATGACCAGCAGAACCTTTCGGAGGCAGCACCCCTACAAGCGGTTTGCCGAAACCGGGGCCGGGCAAGGACCAAGCCGGCCATTCAATGTGCGCAGCTGGCGCACTCCAGCAGGAGCACGAACAACCATGCCGTTTCCCACCAGAGCCAGGGGACAAAGAACTCCACCAGTAACCATGGAGGTAAGTGGTGCTTGTCGAAACATATTCAGTGAGAATTACCTACCAGTTGGGGGGAGGTTACACTGGTTTCTGAAAGAATGGTATGGGATAACATCAGAATTGTTTATACTGCAAGCTATACAAGTGTTTCGAATTGAATTCATTTCCAATTTGTGTCCGCCTACACAACATACATCAAGGCGGGCACTTGTTTTCTCACATAAATAGAATTTGGAGGTTCAAGCTGAAATAAAAAAATTCTATATAAAAGGTGTAATTGAGAAGACAGTTTGTCAACCTCACTAATTTGTATCTAATGTTATTCCTAGACCAAAGAAAGATGGTGGGAGTCGGATTATTTTGGACCTGACGGACCTTAATCCGTTTGTGCAGTTTAGGCATTTCAAAATGGAAACATTTGCGACTGCCAAGCAATTGGTTTCCAGAGGGTGTTATATGGCATGTACAGATCTTAAGGATGCATATTACTCAGTGCCTGTTCATAAAGATCATCGGAGATATTTGAAATTTAGCTGGATGAGGCAGTTGTGGCAATTTAAAGCGCTGCCTAATGGGTTAACCCCAGCCCCTAGATTATTTACAAAGCTGCTAAAACCAGCATTGGGGCTACTCTGGGTTCAGGGTCACATTGTAATGGCTTATTTAGATGATATCTTAATAATTGGAAAAACTCGGGAGGCAACTGACTTATCTGTTTCAGCTGTTAAACTCATGTTTGAGAGATTGGGGTTTCTAATTCATCCAACTAAATCAAAATTGATACCTTGATTATTAACTTGATAAAAGTTAAAGTTATTGATTATCTGGGGTTCACAGTTAATTCAACTCACATGTCTGTAACTCTGCCCAAGATTAGATTTAATTGAAGGCTATATCAAGCTCATGGGAGAGCAATCACCTTCAATTAGGCATGTTTTGATTGGCAAATTGGTAGCTGCCTTTCCAGCTGCACAATATGGGCCTTTGCATTACCAACATTTACAGAGGGCAAAGGTACAGGCACTCAGGAAACATGCAGGTAATTTCAACAGACCCATGCAATTACCAGCTGAAGCCATTACTGAAGTTCAGTGGTGGATAAGAAACATTTCGAGTTGTTCTAGCAAAATTTTGATTGAAGCACCTTCAGTTGTTTTACAGACTGATGTTAGTGCCCTAGGTTGGGGGGCTACTGATACCATCTCTAGCTGTGGAGGCAGATGGAGTGTGCATGAGGCATTTATTCTCATTACTGGGAGCATTTTATGGGCTTAAGGATTATTGTACCACCAAGCATTACTTACATGTTCAGCTTCAGATTGACAACACCACGGCAGTGGCGTATGTGAATCATATGGGTGGAATCAAATTGGAATGTTGTGACAGATTGGCTAACCTTATTTGGCATTGGTGCATTAAAAGAAACATTTGGGTTTCAGCTGTCTACTTGCCAGGCAGGTTCAACATGGTGGCAGACACCAGGTCACGCAAATTCAATGACAACACAGAATGGATGTAGAATCATGATGTATTTAATGATATTGTTGTGCGGTATGGGATGCCGGATATCGATTTGTTTGCATCCAGACTCAATCACCAGTTACCGAAGTATGTTTCATGGGAACCAGACCCAGGGGCAGTAGCGGTAGACGCTTTCGCGCTACATTGGGGCGGAGTGTTTATATATGCATTTCCCCCATTCTGCCTCATCAGTCGGTGCTTGACTAAGATCTAGCAGGACTCCGCTTCAGGAGTTTTGGTGGTGCCCGACTGGCGTACACAGCCATGGTTCCCTCTCATTGCGGACATTATAACTCAACCTATTATGGTGGTTCCAAAACGTAATAACCTATTGGTGAACCCTGTGACTGGGGATCAACACCCGTTGTATGATCGTATTAATTTGTTAATTTGCAGGTTTTAAGGAGGCCATACCTGGGTCTGCGACTATCCAACTGTACCATGGATATCATCACATCGTCCTGGAGGGATAGTACAAAAAAGCAGTACATCTCTCATGTCAGGAAATGGGAGGAGTTTTGCTTACAAGGGAACATTAGTTACCACACAGCTTCCATCCCAGATGTGTTAGAGTTTCTGTCCAAATTGTATTTTGATGATGGGTTGAGCTATAGTGCCATCAATAGTGCAAGGAGTGCTCTGTCATCGTATTTATGTTTGGGGTCAGAACTACAGTCTGTAGGATCTCATCCGTTAATATTCCGATTTATGAAGGGTGTTTTTAATTCCAATCCCCCCAGGCCTAGATATTCAGAAATCTGGGATGTGAGTGTGGTACTCGTGCTGCTTCGACAGTGGGGTCCAGCCACATCCTTGTCTTTGTTAGAGATTACCCTGAAGTTGGTCATGCTCATGGCGCTCGTGTCAGCGCAAAGGGTTCAGACTCTGCAGAAGTTGCGACTGGACAGGATGGGGTCATCTGGGAATGACGTTATGTTTTACATATATGATCTCATAAAACAGAGGAGACCCGGGGTGTCAGGATTCAAGCTTGTACTGTCAGCATATCCCACAGATTTACGACTGTGTGTAGTGGCGCACTTGCGATGTTATATCGAGGTCACCAAGGGCCTCAGAGGCTTGGAAGTATCATTGTTTATTAGCCACAAAAAGCCACATAGGAAAGTGTTGGTTCAGACCATTTCAAGATGGCTGAAACAAGTGCTGATTTGTGCGGGAGTTAATACTGACAATTTTAAATCTCACTCCACCAGGGCGGCATCAACGTCAGCAGTGAGGGCAATGGACATCCCTCTAGACCATATCCTCGCGGCCGCAGGATGGTCAAATGAACTGACATTTCACCGGTTTTATAATAAACCACATCGAAACCGGGGTGTTCGCCCATTCCATGTTAAGTTCTGTTTCATAGCTTCCCCCTGCGAGAGAGGGGTCGCTATTGTATTTTCTTTATTTTGTTTGTGAATTAAAGCATCAACATGTTAATCTGTACCATGTTTCACTGTATTGCTCATTATTCACTCCTCCAGAGTCAACTGATGCAGTGTGAGACGCCTGGATTCATATCTACGGCATGAAATCACAGAGCTTTGAAATCTTCACGGAATCACTCACGTGACTCCGAAGTAAAATAGTAAGAATAAATGAGAACTTACCAGTTTGAAGTTTGATCTTTATTTTATGAGGAGTTACGATGAGCGATTACGTGCCCACCGCTCCCGGCCCTCAATATCATAAAGGTCAACTGGAAGGTCTGTTTTATATTCTTACTATGTTACTTCAGTTACATTTTATCTGTGATTTCACAACGCTGCTTTGAAGATTGACACGCATGCCGACTGGTGGGGTTCTTCACGTAATCGCTCATCGTAACTCCTCATAAAATAAAGATCAAACTTCAAACTGGTAAGCTCATTTAATCTTACTATTTTGGCCAAATGCAGGCAAATGAGACTTAGATGGGGCATCTTGGTCAATATTGACAAGATGGGCCAAGGGGCCTGTTTCCATACTGTATGATTCTGTGACTCTATGAGTCTCAAATCTGTTTACTGGTGTTACAGATGCTTCAGAAACCCAGTTACTGTTGTTGCAAAAAGCATGTCATTGTAAAATAAATGGAAGAAGGCTGGTATTGATAGTCTGATTAGTTGTTTCTGGGCTGACCTTGCTTGTCTGGGCAGTTCTGCTATTGAAGAATGAAGTTTTAAGTGACAGCAGGATTGTAAAAGACCGATGAAGGTGGGGCCAGACCAAGCTCGGCTCACCAGATGACTCTGGAAGCTTTTGACAGCCATAAAGCCCTTCTTTCAGCTTCGTCGGGGATTTTAATTGTTTCCGACACAATTATATGAATATTTGAAAAAATGTAAATTAATTTTTAAAAAGAGAAACAAATAAGATCATGTAAATCATTTAAAATCATAAAATGCGACACAAATAATTGGAAAAAATAAATTACTCTTTCTTTCACACAGTCCTACAATGCCCAATGAACTCAATGTTCTTGGGAGGCAATGCCAGTTCCTAGAGTAAGGGCAATTATATGTGCCGGGGTGATTTGTGAGAGTGTAGTCAAGATACATTGACCCAGGCCTACCAAGCTGTTGGAGATATTCAGAAGGGTGACATGGCGTGGTCAGATGCTAGGTTTTGATGGGGTTCTCAGAGGATCAGAAAGAGGTTGAAATGCTGAAAGGTTCAGGTTTCTGAGCTGAGCATCTAGCTAACCAAGTCATAGAATCATACGGGTGATAACAGGCCCTTCAGTCCAACTTGCCCATGCTGCCCAACATACCCCATCTACACTAGCCCCACCTGTTTGCCTTTGGCTATCTATCTATCTATCTATCTATCTATCTATCTATCTATCTATCTATCTATCTATCTATCTATCTATCTATCTATCTATCTATCTATCTATCTATCTATCTATCTATCTATCTATCTATCTATCTATCTATCTACCTACCTACCTATCTATCTATCTATCTTTCTATCTATCTATCTATCTATCTATCTATCTGTCCATCTGTCCATCTGTCCATCTGTCCATCTGTCCATCTAACTCTGATCTTGTTATCTTCCGGTTTGGCGGTCTTTCTACTTGTGCAAAAATGGTTCGTGATAGTGCTATTTCGCCAGTTCACTCACCGTTCTCCTATGCTGCGAGTGCACCAAGTTTAGTTCCGATCGGTTGAATGTCGTAAAAGTTAGCGGGGTTTAAAAATGGTAAAAACCGCGCGTGCGCAGATCGATCTCTTCTCCTGCCAGTCAGCGGCGCGCGGATTAGTCTCTTCCCCTGTCACTCCCTGGGATGGTCCGCCCCTTCCTGCGCCTTCGTATCTTTACTGGAGGTGAGGATGGCCAGCGGAGGTTTCCAACCGGACCCAATCATCGGGTCGCTACGGACCCGAAGCGATCCGAAGCAGCCCGGCACCAAGCAGCCCAGCGCCAAGCAGCCCAGCGTGGGAGACTCGACCCAGCCCAGCGTGGGAGACCCTGCCCAGCCCAGCCCAGAGTTGGAGACCCAGCCTGGCCCAGAGTCGGAGGCCCAGCCCAGCGTGGGAGACTCGACCCAGCCCAGCGCGGGAGACCCTGCCCAGCCCAGCCTAGAATCGGAGACCCAGCCTGGCCCAGAGTCGGAGGCCCAGCCCGGCCCAGCCCAGCCCAGAGTCGGAGACCCAGCTCAGCCCAGAGTCGGAGGCCCAGCCCAGCCCAGCCCAGAGTCGGAGGCCCAGCCCGGCCCAGCCCAGCCCAGAGTCGGAGGCCCAGCCCAGACCAGACCAGAATAGGAGATGTCTCCAAAACGGAAAGCGGAGTCTCTGATCCCGGCGGATGAGAACGACCAGCGCCCACTGTGAGTCCCCATCGCACTGCCAATTCCAGCAACTACCCCTCTGGTCCCCCTCGCTGGCTCCTCCACCCCTCCCCCATGTCTTTTCTCTGAGCTCATTTACCCCCCCCCCCACCCACATACCCCTCCCCCACCCACATACCCCTCCCCCAACAAGCCCCCCCCGCCCAACCCCCCCACCTGCACCCCCCCCACAACCATCCCCGTCCCCACAACTCCCCTACCCCCTCAACACCCCCCCACAACGCCCCCATAACCCCCCTTCCCCCTCAACCCCCCCCATGATGCCCCCACAACCTTCCCCGCCCCCACAAGCCCCTCTGCCCGCACAACCCCCCTCCCACCCCCACAACTTCCCCCACCCCCACAACCCACCCTCACCCCTCCCCTACACCTCCCCCCCAACCCCACCCTGCCACACACCACCCCTCCCCCCTCACCACCCTCTCCCCCACCCTCCTACACCTCCCTGTCCACACACAACCCTCCTCCCCTCCCCTCCCACTCCACACCCTCCCTCTCACCACACACCCACTTCCATCCCACCCCATCCTCCCCTCCCACATATGAAGAGGAGGGGGAGTGAGTGCTCGGGGATGAGGGGAAATGAGCCGCCCCTGCGCAGTTAGGGGCTATGGGCGAGTGGCGGAATATTGCATTGGGGAACGGGTTGCGTTGGGGGAATGGGTGAGTGGTGGAATATTGCGTTGGGGAATGGGTTGCATTGGGGGACCAGGCCTCCCGTGTGACTGGGACCCAACAGGTCCCACTTAGTCTAGTATCCTTCTAAACCTATCCTATCCATGTACCTGCCCAAATGTTTTTTGAACGTTGTGATAGTACCCGCCTTAACTACCACCTCTGCTACTCATTCCATCAAAAGGTTGCCCCTTGGGTTTTTATTAAATCTCTCCCCCCTCACCTTAAACCTACGTCGTCTGATTCTTGATTCCGTTACTCAGGGTAAAAGACTGTGTGCATTTACCTGATCTATTCCTCTCATGATCTTATCCCCCTCTGTAAGATCACCCCTCATCCTCCTGTGCTCCAAGGAATAAAGTCCTAGCCTATTCAACTTCTCCTATAGCTCAAGCCCAGGATTCCTGGCAACATCCTCATATATCTTCTCTGCACCCTTTGCAGCTTAGCAACAACTTTCCGATAACAGGGTGACCAAATCTGAATGACTCTAAATGTGACCTGGTACAACTG
>CM075977.1:101571613-101595092 GCA_038087875.1 Malacoraja senta
CACACAAAACACAATGGACTTGTCCTATGGCTTACTTAACAGCTAATGTACAACCTAGACCATTCAAAAGGAGCCCCTGCAGTACTTTGAATCCCACAGTTCTTATCATTATCTGTTTGGCTACCAGAATGTCAGTCAAAAATATACCATTACATATGACAGGAGGAGTTACTACTAAAAAGTCAGGTCTGCTCTTACATTTTCTCTAAAGTCAGACTTTATGGAGACACAATGCACTGTGATGTTTCCTCGAGGTATGGCTGCTTTGAAGCCATTCTCCTCGCCTTTCAATGGGAGATCAGTGAGTATTTTTCTCACTGCTCCTGCCAGTGCTTTAACTGCTCTTCTGCAATTCCACATTGTTCTTAATCAGCTGCCTCTGGCCAGCTCTCCCCTGCCTCATCCCTCCCTCATACCTCTCTATGTTGGCCATTTCCTCTCTGCATTCTCAGTCCTGGTGCAGAATCTCAACCCAAAACACCAATAATCCCTCTACCTCCACAGTTGCCGTCCGACCCACTCCACAAGATTCCAGCGTTTGCAATCCCTTGTGTCTCTGTGGTCGTAACATCATGGGAATATAACTACTGCATTTAATGCCTTAAGAAACAAAGGCATATAGACTGTATGGCTCTTACTCCAAGGGCTTAACAACGGATGTAGCAACAATATCCCAGTGTGATCAAAACAGAATAGCATTTTGTTTGTCATTTTTCAATTGTTCACAAAGATCCCAAATAAGCTGTTGTGTTTCAGAACAAAATAATGCAGGCAATAACAGTTATGCTCATTACTTATAACAATCCAACATGTTCTTCCAAAATAATATAAAATAATGGCCTTTCCCATGTTAAATTAGTCACTTCTGGATGCTGATTTGAATCTGGCCAATTAATAATTTTAAAAATGGATTTAAGAAATTGATTATTTAAGTAAAAACATCAAAGCTTAATATATTAGGATTTACCTATTACCTGATCAGTGTTCTTTTTAACATGTGTACTTAATTAGTTATACAATTTCTAACCTACCACAGACAGAGTATACAGACATATGGAAACAAAGTCAGACACAAAAAGCTGGAGTAACTCTGCAGGTCAGACAGCATCTCTGGAGAAAATGAATGGGTGACGTTTTGAGTCTAACCCTTCTTCGTAGACAATAGACAATAGACAATAGACAATACGTGCAGGAGTAGGCCATTCGGCCCTTCGAGCCAGCACTGCCATTCAATGTGATCATGGCTGATGATCCCCAATCAGTACCCCGTTCCTGCCTTATCTCTATATCCCCAGACTCCGCTATCTTCAAGGGCCCTATAACTAGCTCTCTCTTGAAAGTATCCAGAGAACCGGCCTCCACCGCCCTCTGAGGCAGAGAAATAGGTGCTCTGAAGACCAGCTCAGCTTTAATGTCAGGTCTAGCTTCCACATAGACTATCCTTCTCTCTGATCAAAAAATTCACTCTACTGAGAGGGGATTAAAGAGAAAACAATTAGCCCAATTGAGGAAAAGAATTATGGGGAATTTCTTGAATCCTCCAAAATGATCAAATGTTGTCCAAGAGAAGATGCTGAAATGCTTGGCAAGCCCCAGTGACCACAGCATTCATGGAGAAAGGCATGATGAGTTGGGAACTTGGGACAGCTAATGGAAATGTCTTGAGGATAGTTCATATTATGGTCAAGGAGATTCTGAATGTCCTAAAGGGCATGAAGGAAGATAAATCTCTCAACTCTGATTATATATATTCGAGGACACCACGGGAAGCTAGATAAGAAATTACAGGCACCCTGGCTGAGGTATCTGAATCATCATTAGACACAGGTGAGGTGCCGGAAGACTATGGAGTGGCTAATGTTATGCCTCTATTTAAGAAGTGATGCAAGGAAACACCTGGGATTATAGACCAGTGAGTCTAACATCTGTGGTAGGCAAGTTAAGGGCCTGTCCCACTGTACGAGCTAATTCAAGAGTTCTCCCGAGTTTCCCCTGATTCGAACTCGGAGAATTACGGTAATGGCTGCTTGTAGGTACTCGGGGCTCTCGTGGACATTTTTCAACATGTTGAAAAATCTTCACGAGCCTTCCCGAGCTTACTGCATTTCCCGAGTACCTGCCGTTAGTGTTACGAGCCGCTAAGAGACGTCCCGAGCTCCGACGTACCCACTATGTACATTCTACGTACTTACCACGAGTTTGATTATTTTTTTTACTCGGGAGAGCTCTTGAATTAGCTCGTACAGTGGGACAGGCCCTTTACTGGAGAGTATAGTGAGAGATAAGATATACATGCATTTGGATAGACATTGTGTGATAAGGGATATTCAGAATGGTTTTATATGTGGGTGATCGTGTCTCATGAATCTGACCTAGTTTTTTAAAGAAGTAACCAAAAAGGTTGATGAGCAAGCATGGATGTTGTCCATACAGACTTAAACAAAGCATTTTTTAAAACGTTTTTGCATGGTAATCTGCTCTAGGAGGTTAGATCGCATGAGATCCGGGAAGAGATAGCTGACTGGATAGAGAATTGGCTTCATGGAAGGAAGCAGAGAGTGATGTTGAAAGTTTTTTCTTGGACTGGAGGCCTGTGACTAGTGGTGTGCCTCTGGGATCGGAGCTGGGCACACTGTTTGTGGTTTATATCAACGATTTGGATGAGAAAGTAGAATGCATGGTTAGTAAGTTTGCAGATGTCATGCAAGTGGGTGGCATCGTAGATAAAAAGGATACTTATCAAACATTACTGCTTGATCTTGATCAGTTGGGCAAGTGGGCTGAGGAATGGTTAATTGAGTTTAATGCAGGTAAGTATGAGATGTTACATGTTGGGGAAGACAAAACAGTGGGGAACCATCACCGTAAATGGTCGGATCCTGGGGAGTGTTGTTGAGCAGATGGATCTCAGAGTGCAGGTGGATAGCCCTTTGAAAGTGGCATCACAGGTAGACAGGCTGATCGAGAAGGATTTCGGTAAAAAATTGGCCTTCATTAGCCAGGGTACCGAGTATAGAAGTTGGGATGTCATGTAAAGGTTGTACAGTACAAGATGTTGGTGAGTATTTACTCACAGCACGTACAGTGAGTATAGTGAGTATAGTGAGTACTATTTACTCATATTAGGGGAATGTATAACCAGGCAATATAGGTTTAAGGTGAGAGGGGGAAAGATTTAACATCAACCTGAGGGGCAACTATTTCACACAGAGGATGCTGGGTATATGGAACGAGCTGCCAGAGGAGGTAGGTAAGGTATGTGTTGTAACAACATTGGGAAGATATTTGGACAGAAGGTATTTGGATAGGAAAGGTTGAGAGGGATTTGGGCCAAATGCAAGCAAGTGGGTCTAGTCTATATGGGGCATCTTATTCAGCATGGGCAAGCTAGGCAAAGAGGCCCCTTTCTGTGCTGTATGACTGTCTTTTCAGTGAGTGAATTTTTGTGTCAAAGTATTTTTTTTAAATCAAAGAATGCAGAAAATCTGCTATGTATGAGTTTGCTGGATTAACAGAGTTTTACGGTTTTGAAAATTGCTGTACAAATTTGGCTTTTATCTTTCTTTTAAAAAAATCTATAAGATAACAATTGCAACCACTGTGCTTTCTCTTCCATTTGGATTTATGGATGATCTGCATGAATTGCTTTATGTCAACTTGGCCATGGACCAAAGCATATATTGGCTAAGTTTCACCAACACAATACTGTCAATGGACGTTAACACAATTCTTCTATGAGATTTTATGCTTCAAGCTTGTTTCAGGTTGCCAGAAAAGACACCGGTGTCGACTAGCTCAGCTTAGTGATGCAGCACGGAAACAGGCCCTTCGGCCCACCGAGACCGCACCGACCAACGATCCCCGCACCATAACACTATCCTACGATACACTAGAAGCAATTTACATTTATACCAAGCCAACTAACCTTCAAACCTGTACGACTTTGGAGTGTGGGAGGAAACCGAAGATCTGGGAGAAAAACCACGCAGGTCACGGGGAGAACGTACAAACTCTGTGCAGACCAGCACACGTAATCAAGATCGAACCCGGGTCTCTGGCGCTGCAAGGCAGCAGCTCTACTGTTACATCACCATGCCGTCTTCCTGAAATGAGCTGATGCAGTAGACAAATTGTTGATGTACAATTTTGGCAGAGTAGCAATCTTCATCTCCTTCCTCATGGAAAAATGAGTGTGGGAGAGTGACCTCATTTCCTTTTGAAATACCTTATGCCCAGGATATTATCACATTCAAGTTCGTGTAAGCAACATATGTAAAGGTGAAGTTGCCTGGAGTTCAGACAGGGACACAATGTTGCCACATACAATCCAGTCTGAAGAAGGGTCTCGACCCGAAATGTCACCCATTCCTTCTCTCCAGAGATGCTGCTTGTCCCGCTGAGTAGACTCCAGCATTTGTGTCTAAACCAGCATCTGCAGTTCCTGCCTATACAATCTATAGTCTGTGTGCGTACTGGAAAATACAGGGACAGAAACTGTAGAGAAGAATAATGCATTGTAAGTAGGGCATTTGTGGAAATGTTCCAGATACTGTAAGACCAATCAAAAGATAAATTCAACATGAATGTTCAATACATTATTATTATTATTGCATTAATTATTGTAAACTCTTTGTGAGGCAGTCAAGCTTATGAACATTAACTTCATTGAAGTTTAGCATGGCAGTAGTATCCACTGGAAAGGATCACGGGCATTAATCCATAAGGGCCTGTCCCACTTAGGCGATTTTTTTCGGCGACTGCGGGTGACTGTCACAGTCGTAGCAGGTCGCTGAAAAAGCGGCGACTGGACCCCCCCCCTCCCCTACGACAACCTACCACCTAGTCGACGTCAAGCTAGGGCAAGCTACCAACAAATGGAGACCCAATCGTCGCGACTTAGGACATCCACCTACGACCACACCAACGACAACCTATGACCACACAGGCGACAACCTACGACAACCGAAGTCAACCTGCATCCACCCGCGACAAGCTACGTCAAGCAACGACCCTGTCGGCGACAACTGAAGACAGCTGCGGACAATTCAGTCACCGGTACCTGTAGCCGGTTGACGTACGTAGTCCCCAATGAAATTCACTGAAGCCAGCACCCGGCGACAACCAACGTCACCTGGCGTCATCCTGGCGACAACCTACGACAACCTACGATAGCACCTACGACAGGAGAAGACAGGCATCGTCAAGCCCACTGTCGCCGAAAGATTTTGAACATTTGCAAATCCAGCGGCCACAAGAACAAAGTGACGACTCTTGAGGAGACAACTCACGACAATACAGGCGTCACCCCGCGTCACCCTGCGTCCATGTGGCGACAGCCTATTTTCCGGCTTTCGCCGAAAAAAATCGCCTAAGTGGGACAGGCCCTTTGTGATCACACACTCTAATCCAAAACACAGTCCATGACCGAGTGGGATCCAGACTCTCCACTGGTATTCTCCACACTCAGCACATCCATTTGTCACGTATGTGAAGCTTACATGTTTTTAGTACACTGACTGTGCCATCATTTTTACTTCTCGGTTGCAGGCACCTTACGAGCATATGGACGGTCAGACTCTGTGGTCATGAGGTGGCCAAGTGTGAGGAAAAGACCTACTTCCCCATCCAAAACGTGCCTGTCTGTTCTTAACATGACAGCTTGCACGGATGATTGAAAGTGTGGTCTCCTTGCCGCTGAAGAATGTTTTGTTTTTATAAGGTGTGGCACCATAAAATGACCTCTACACTCATAACTGTGCTCACCTGAACTAGAGCTAGGTGCTGTGCCAGTACTTGTTCAGTGAGCGATAACATCACATTATATTACTTGTGTTTCGACCAAAATGAAGACAGATTTAACGAGCACTGTTGCATTTAAAGTCATTTGAAGTGAAAAATCTGAATTGGCGGAAGTGGCGGCGCTGCCTTGCAGTTGCGGTTCGCCTGCAGTCCGTTTGTCTTTTCTTTTTTTGTTTTCTTTTGTCCCGTTGTTGCGGTTTGTTTTGGTTTATTTTAGTTGTGTATGTGTGGGGGTGTGGGAGAAGCATGTTTTTGGCTCTTCCTTCGGGGGGGATGCGACCTTTCTTGCCATATCCCCCGTCTCCGTCTCCGTCTGCGCTGAGGCCTATCGCGGAGCTGGCGGCCTCCAACTGGGACCGACCTCGGGGCTCGGGAGGCAGAGCCACCCGGGACTTGCCAGCGCGGGGCTGGCCGACTTCGGGGCTGTGGAGGCTCGGCGAGGGCCAGTGGTCGACATCGTCGGGAGCTCGCAGGTCACAGGTTGGTGACCTGTTTTTCCGTAGCTCCCGCAACAACAGCTGCGTCCGCTGGACTGGAGGGCGGCAGCTTCGGCAACTTCGACCGCCCTGGGCCGTGGAGTTTGAACCGGCCCGTTCGGATTCAGCCGTGGGACTTACTTACCATCACCCGGCGGGTTCACAACATCGGAGGCCTGGATCGCCTCAGCGCAGAGGGAAAGCAAGGAGGGAAGAGACATGGACTTTGGGACTTTTTGCCTTCCATCACAGTGAGGAGGTGCCTGGTGGACTCACTGTGGTGGATGTTAAACTGTGTTGAGTGTGTGTTTTTGTTATTTATTCTATGTTATGACTGCAGGCTAAACCATTTCGTTGCACTGAAAAGTGCAATGACAATAAATTGAATCAAAATCAAAAATTGAATCGAATCAAAAATCTCAGGCCTCACTGAACTTTGCTTCCACCGCAACCCACAGTGAATCCATTTCAACACTATTACTTATTCCATAAGTTGAGAAAGATTTTTTAGACACGGAAGTGTTGAAAAAGTCAATGTTAGCTCTAAAAATGCGGAAGGTTAGATCCCATAAGGATGTGATGAGAGTGGAATAGATGGGAAGTACTGGAGTAAACTTGGGTCCCCTTCAGTGCTGGGGTATCTCTTCAATCAGATTTAACTTCTGCTGCTGGAGACGCTCTATGTGGAAGAGTGAATTACCACGAGAACCATCCAAGCGTTCCCCAACCAGAAGTCATAAGGCTGTAATGGGCCTGTCCCACTTAGGCGATTGTTGAAATTTTTTCGGCGACAGTGGTGACAATTTTTTGCTATCGTAGGTTGACGTAGGTGCTGTCATAGGTTGTCGCCAGGTGTCGTAGGTGAATTCCATTAACATTTGTCCCTGGCAGTCGCCTAAAGAGTAGCCTAAGTGGGACAGGCCCTTTAGGAATAGGAGTAGAATAGTAAGATTAAACGAGAACTTACCAGTTTGAAGTTTGATCTTTATTTTATGAGGAGTTACGTTGGTGATTACGTGAAGAAGACCCGTCAGGGCGCATGCGCGTCAATCTTCAAAGCGGCGGTATGAAATCACAGACAACACCATAATTGAAGTAACATATTAAGATGATCAACATGAGAACTACCATTATGACCTTTTTTCTATGAGAGAGGGTTGGGCGTGGCGGGCACGTAATCACCAACGTAACTCCTCATAAAATAAAGATCAAACTTCAAACTGGTAAGTTCTCATTTAATCTTACTATTTTACTTCGGAGTCACGTGAGTGAATACGTGAAGATTTTAAAGCTCTGTGAGTTTTATGCCGCAGATCAAAATCCCGGCTTCTCACTGCATCGATTGACTGAGTATCATCAATAATGCTGTAAACATGACAATGCATATCATGCAAAAACAAACAGTTTTATTTTTGGTCAGAAAACAACCAATAAACCCTCTTAATGTAGGGGCAACAAACGAAACAGAATGAAACAGTATTGAAAACAGACTTTAAACAATAGCAACAGCACTCAATATTGAGTTGGCAAACAGCCCTCCATCGGCAATCGGCCGATGGTAGTATTGCTGAAACACAAGTTCATTTTTCCAACCTGCGGCTTTTAATATATGGTCGATGGGAACGTCCATCGCCCTGGCCGCGGATGTTGCTACTGCGCTAGTGGAATGAGATGTAAACACATAAATGTTCATTCCTGCCTGAACCAACTCTTGCTTTAACCACCTTGAGATAGTCTGAACTGCCACTCTTTTATGTTGGCTTCATGTAACTGACAAATAATCCTGTTTCTTCTTGTCTTAAAGCCCCTGTGGCTTCAATGTAATGTAACATATGTGTCCTTACACATAAACATGGAACTGTAGGATATGCTGAGAACACAATCTTAAATCCTGTCACACCTGGCCTGCTTTGTTTGAGCAGGTCAGAAATATAAAACAGAACATTCTCTGTATTCACTTCCATTCTCTCGAACTGAAGTTTTTGCAAAGTCTGCACTCTCTGTACTGACACCAATGCCATTAGCATAGCCAATTTCATGGTTAATTTTAACAAAGTTATAGACATGACAGGGACCCAATGACGAAGTATGTTAAGAACAACGCTTACCTCGCAGATTACCATATACCTAGGCTTACGCGGTTTGGAATTAAAGATTCCTTTCATCAACCTAGATATGAGAGGTTGAGAACCTATACTTTGTGTCCGTGTACCTATTACAAGATATGCCGACAAAGCACTTCTAGCTGTATTCATAGCAGTATAGCTAAGACCCTCATCATAATAAAGTGTAGATAAACTAACACATTTTCAATAACTACAGTATCATATTGAATATTCTTTTGACACCATATTGTTCCCATTTTTTACATGTCATATACTGCTTTTGAGTACTCTTTCTCCAGGCTGCAGTGAGTATATCCACCGTTGGCCTAGAAAGTCCTCGACCAATGTAAGGCATTCTTAAAACCTGCAAATTAACAGATCAATATGATCACATAACGGATGAACTTAACGCGTTACTGGATGGTCCAGCAAATTCCTACTGTTTGGAATCAGCAAAAGGAGGTTGGATCGCTATCTGTAACATCAGAGGGAACCATGGTTGAATCGGCCAATTTGGTATCACCAAAACCCCTGAAGCGGCATCCTGCTTGATTTTCTCAAACACCGAGCTATGAGGCAGAATGGTGGGAAAATGTACACAAAATATCATCCCAATTTAGTGAAAAAGCATCAATTGCCACTGCCCCTGGATCTGGTGCCCATGAAACATATTTTAGCCTTCCATATAGAAGTACTATGTTCTTGAACACATCCTGGTTCAACATCCACTCTGTATTATCACGGAATTTCCATGAGCTGCCATCTGGTACTACATTAAGTTTCCCTGGCAGATAGCTCCAATCCAAATATCCATACTCCAGGTCCAATTTTATTTGCCAACCTGTCATATGATAATGATTTGATTCCACCCATGTGATTCATGTAAGCAACTGCTGTAGTGTTGTGTATTTTGCACTGCACATGCAAACTAGTTTTGTTAGTGCCATAAGCCTTGAATCCATAAAATACTCTTGGTTAATTCCCCATGTTTGCAGAAGCAATGTCCATCTGTCTCCACAGCTGGATCTTGTATCAGTAGCACCCTACCCAAGTGCTCTGACATCGGTCTGCAAAATCATGGAAGCTTGGTCCAATAACACTTTGGAACTACTAGTGGACACATGCTGAATCCCCCATTGTACATCAGCAACAGCCTCTATTGATAGAAGCATAGGTCTGTTATAATGACCCTAATGTATCCTCAGTGCTTGTTCCTTTGACCTTTGTAATTGTAGATAATAAAGTGGCCATATTGAACTGCTGGAAATGCTGCCAGCAATTACCACAGCAGACTTGTCACCTTGGCTAATTGAAGGCTGTGTGTCAGCAATTAACTTGATACAGTTCTTAATTAGCTCTACCCTTTTTTGCCTGGGCAAGGTCACAATCATGTTGGTTAAGTCTATTGTGAACCCAACCAGTCATTTGTGTCACAGGTATAAATTTAGATTTCTCTGGATAGGTTATGTTAAAAAGTGGTTTTTATGAACTGCCACTGATGCTTCAGCTGTTTCCTTTGATTGTCCTACAATCAAGATATTATCTAATTAAGCCATGAGCACATGCCCTTGACTTCTCATCATGCCTAGAATAGGTTTTAACAACTTTGTAATCACTCTAGGAGCTGAAGACAAACCATTAGGCAGTGCATTGTATTGGCATAATTGCCCCATCCAGCTGAATTTTAAATCTTCTATCCTACAAATGAACAGACACTGATCCGCATCTTTAAGATCTCCTTCACAAACGTTTCCATCTTAAAATGTCTATACCATACAAAAGGGTTAAGCCTATTCAGGTCCAGTATAATTCTGCATCCCCCCATCCTTTTTTGGTCTGGGAAAGATATTGGACACAAACTGATGGCTTTGGTAAACTGCCTTAGCAATTACACCTTTATTACATAAGCTTGCAAGTTCCACCTGAACTTCCAATTGTTCAGTGATACTGAAGTCAAACTCCTTTTTGGAACATGTTGCATGGGTAAATCAGAATTTGCATTAAGCTTTATTCGATACCCTTCAATAACCTTCAGTATAAACATATCTGAGGTAAACATTTAATTGTATCACATTAGATCTGTCTACATCAGAACCAGACCCATTTACCTCCTTACCACCTGGCATTCTTCCCCGGCCTCGAGCTGGATATCTCACCTTCCCTGGCGCTGCTACCGCCGAACGCCAACTGCGCTGCGTCGTAGCTCGACTCGTCCCTTGCCCGGACCAGTCTCCTCGCTTATAGGGATACTTCCGCTTTGGTGAATATGTGGCTGCCTTCTTAGCCTCCTCCTCCAGCTCCTTCACCTGCTGTGCGAAATCCTCGCCAAACAGCTGTGCCGGTTGCACTGTGCCAGGCTGGCAGAGTGAAGCATATTTAGAATTGATGGTTGGTCTAATTGCAGTCTTGCGAAGGCAGTTGATCTCAAAGTGGGCACTCCACAATAGCGCCTTTTGTTGTAATTTGTCATGGCCTCTCCATCCACCATCCTGGCAAAGCTCGTTATACCAGATGCCAGCAACTTTAAAAATATGCTGGAGCTTCACATGCTCCTGGGCTCTCATTAGTATGCCCTTCTTCCTTACTGTCTCATCCATTGTCAGCTCCTGTAGCTGATGTGAGACTTGGTAATTTATGCTGGTGGCAAGTTCCTCACCCAGAGGCTCACCAGCATCCGACGACATGGCAAACCGTGCTGCACACGGTGTCATCTCTGGCAGCTGCCTGCCCTCCCTTTGGAAGTCGTCGGACTTAGGGTCAGAGCGTATCTGCCCTTCTGCACTCACCTCTTGCAAAGAGGGTGCTTTCAAGCAGGCCTCTACTAGGCACTGCCAGCGGAGCCTTACCTATGGCTTCCCGCCTGCACAACTCCCCTGGAGTGTGGCTTTATGAAGCAGAACCTCTCCTAGGCACTGCCAGCAGAGCCTTCTCTATGGCTTCCCGCCTGCACTACTCCTCCTGGAGCGTCTCTGTGGAGCAGCCCCTGTACGAGCTGCTCCTTTTGGATAACCGCTGGGGAACGGTATCCTGTCCCCAACGGGACTCTCGTGGCCCGACTGTGCAGAGTCTATAGCCCTGACAAACTTAGCTTATGCCGACCGCCCGACTGGCGTTGGCTGTGTACCCGGCTGGGCACTTTGCCAAGTCTGTCGCCGCACCGCTACCGGCTTGCGACTCCCCCGAGGTGACAGGCTGCCTTTCAGAGACTGCGTCCCGCAGCTCTCTCTCTCCTTGTCGGCAGCAGACCTGCACCTTTTCCTTGTTCCTGTATGTGGGGAAAAAACACACAGAAACAATTTTTTACTTTTTACTAACTCCTCCAAAGTCTCCCCGACTTTGGTGGAGCTGTAACTACTCACCTGCAGGAGGAGCTCCGTCCTCCTGCTGCCGTTGTCGCCAATGCGTCAGACGTAATGACGCGCATGCGCCCTGACGGGTCTTCTTCACGTAGTCACTCACGTGACTTCGAAGTAAAATTAGGCTATTCAGCCCATCGTCTACTCTGCCATTCAATCTTAGCCGATCTATATCTCACTCCTAACCCCATTCTCCTGCCTTCTCCCCATAACCTCTGACACCTGTACTAATCAAGAATCTATCTATCCCTGCCTTAAAAATATCCACTGATTTGGCCTCCACAGCCTTCTGTGGCAAAGAATCTCACAGATTGACCACCCTCTAACTAAAGAAGGGTGGAAGTCTTGGATGAACCAGGAGGTCTGCATTGTTCTGACATCCAGATTTGGTTATTCAAGTCTGGCGGAGCAGAGTCATACAAGCAGTCCAGATACGACCTAGATAAGGCCATTAAAAAGACTGAAAGGAACTTTCGATCAAAACTTGAGGATAAGACGCAAGTTCTGGTTGGTGACTGATGGTCTGTAAACATTTCATCCATCACTTACTTGTAGAACAAATTATGTCTGTCCAACATTTTACAATGGCCTATGATGGAAATCTGAAATAAAACAACAAATATTGGAAACACCCAGCAGGTTAGACAATATCCATGGGGAGCGAAGAGTTTCTAGTTTGAAAATCTCCACGAATGCTGCCTGCCCTGTTATCTATAGGTAGTTCTGTCATAACTTAATAGTTGCTTTCTGAGGAAACGTTGTGTAATAGAAAACTTCATTAGCAAAACCGTTGTATTAATTTCCCACAGGATTTTCAAAATAATTTTACTAAGTTGATTTTGTTACTGCAAGCTAAAAATATTAAAGGCTACATGTTTAACATTGCTTAACAGAGTATCATTGCACAAGGTTCAGGAGAAGTGATTGTTTTTCAATTTCAATAGTCACCTGGAGTGAGAGATATCTACTTCTTTTACGGGCGGCATGATGACGCAGCGGTAGAGTTGCTGCCTTAAGCCCCTGTCCCACTTAGGAGAACTAAACAGCAACCTCTGGTGACCTTGCCCGCCACCCATAAAAAAATCAAGGTCGAGGTGCCTGCAACCGCCTACCACCTCCCACGCATATGTTGAAAACCTTCCTCGACTATGAAGAAAACCGGCTTCGACTAGACCTGCGACTAAAATTTTATCGATTTTTAAAACGGCAACCTAGTTTTAGTCGAGGCTGGTTTTAAACATGATGAAAAAAGAGCAGCAACCTCTTGATGAAGCCTCGACCACGCGGAAACCACTTTCGACCATTAGGGAGAGTGACCAAAACCTCCGGTGACCTCATGGAAACCTTGGGTGACGGGCAAGGTCACCAGAGGTTGCTGTTTAGGTCTCCTAAGTGGGACAGGGGCTTAACTGTGCTTGCAGCGCCGGAGACCCGGGTTCGATCCCGACTACAGGTGCTGCTTGTACGGAGTTTGTATGTTCTCCCCGTGACCTGCGTGGGTTTTCTCCGAGATCTTCGGTTTCCTCCCACACTCCAAAGACATATAGGTTGTAGGTTAATTGAATTGAATTGAATTGAATTGAATACATTTTATTACCCAAGTATGTATACATACAAGGAATTTGCCTTGGTGTTTTGCTCGCAAGGATAACAGCACAATATACAGTAGACAATTAAAAATAAAGCATTATAATTTAAATATGTGAAGAATCAAATAAAATACCAGAGCAAAAGGAGGCTACAGACTTTTGGCTATTGAGTAGAGCTACTGCTTGTGGAAAAAAGCTGTTTTTATGTCTGGCTGTGGCGGCTTTGACAGTCCGGAGTCGCCTTCCAGAGGGAAGCGCTTGGCTTGTTATACATGTAAATTGTGTATAGGATAGTGTTAACTTGTGTGTAGGATAGTATTAATGATCGCTGGTTGGCACGGACACGGTGGGCTGAAGGGCCTGTTTCCGCGCTATATCTCTAAAAGATAATGTCTGATTACTACGGAATAGTTACAGGGAAATAGTTTTTCTCTCCTCGACTGTTTTTCCGCTAGACAGCTATTTTCTGCTTGTAAATTTCTAAACTAACCTGAAGTGGTCCTTTAGCTCCTGATCGATACTGTATTATAACCAATTTATAAGTGTGTTCTTAAGAAGCAATGGTGTTGAATTACTGAGGAAAGTTTATGTAGAATTAATTTATTTATTTCTACACTTTTTTTGCAAGACAGCTTTTGTTCTGCTTGTCAATTTACATATTGACTTTTTAAGTATATCTCCAGTTTGCAATTAATATAGTGATTATTTTTAGCTTTTATTTTATTGTATTTAATTTACTTCATTTAATTGTGATTAAAATTGATTATAAATCAATTCAACCTGCATAATGCAAATAGCGCTCCCTAATTCATCAATCCCTAATTTGATTATGTTCTATCAAATTTGCCTTATGAAAACATTCCCACGCTGACCTTTCTGTCCAGGGCCTCCTCCATTGTCAGTGAGGCTAACCGCAAATTGGAGGAACAGCACCTCATACTTCGCCTGGGCAGCTTACAACCGAGTGGTATGGATATTGATTTCTCTAACTTCAAGTAGCCCCTATACTCCCTCTCCCTCCATCCTCTCCCCCACCCAAGTCGCACAAGGCACCTGATGACCCGAACACCTGTCCTTCTGCCTTTATCTGTAGCTTACAATTACAGTCCTCATATGAGTCGCTGACAGCTGAATTTGAGTACAGCTTCCAGGGCACGGGCATCTGACCATAGAGTACCCCTGGTCTGGCTGCAATCCACTCAGTCAAGCCCAAGTGAATCACCATGCTGCAATTTCACATTCAAGTTATCCTCAAAGTGCCAGAGAATAAGTTGGTGGCTGCAAGCATCAGAAGCGAGGACTGTCGAGAGCGAGGCAGACCGTCGAGAAAGAGGGGGAACCGTCAAGGGGGAGGTGGCCCCGTGCCAGCGAGAGAGAGGAGGAGGCCTCATGCTGCCGAGAGCTACCCAGTGTGGGGTCGTTGAAAACAAAGGGGGAACCTGACGGGGGGCCGCTTGCTGTAGTGTGCGGCGGCAGGCAGAAGCTAGGACTGTTTGGTGAATCTTGTGCACTGGCTAGGTGAGGTCTGCTGCAGGATTTTACCAGGTTGTATGCGAAACAAAGCTTTTCACTGTACCTGGGTACATGTGACAATACAGTGTCATTCATTGGCATGACTTGGTTTTTAAACCTTGTTGTCATCTCAGTTTGTCCGATTGATACTTTGTGGCATCTGTGAAAGAAGGAAGCTGCAGGAGTGGGATTGCAATGGCATGTTTCCGACATTTGCCGCTTGTAAATCAGAGAGTGTGAAGAAAAGCTGGGATGAGAGAAGTAGCAACGGTTAAGGGCACGTGTCAACTGCTATAACATTGGCACCATCACTGTTTGGGACATTGTTGGGGCTACACCAATAATTGCTTAAGAAGGAACTGCAGATGCTGGAAAATCGAAGGAAGACAAAAATGCTGGAGAAACTCAGCGGGTGAGGCAGCATCCATGGAGCGAAGGAAATAGGCAACGTTTCGGGTCGAGACCCTTCTTCTTGTCAGGGCGATGAACCTTTGGACTTGCTCCAAGTGTAGGAAGAAAATAGAGTGAGGACATTCGAACAAGGAAGATCATTCAGCCCTTCAAGCCTGTTCCGCTATTAGATTTAACTATTCTGTCTCAACTTCATAAAGATGCCTTTCCTCCATGTTCTGTGCAAATTATAGTTATCAATAATCTATCAATCTCAATTTTCGATATAAAGTTCCTTGCATTAATTGCCACAAGTCTGTTCCACACCTGCCCTCTTATCCACTATGCATCGTGCACAGTGCCTGATTGTTGCAGGAAATACATAAGCAATATTTTATTAAGGAAGATGCCAGGTCGGGCTGCTAACTTAACTCCATTTCCTTGGGTCGTTTTCAATTATGGGATCTCTGAGATACTCACCGGATATGATACTTTAAATGTTTGTTTGGTTAACATAATAAGGACTCCGCTATTTAATACGCAATCTAGGATTCATGCAAGTTGTAAAAATGTTCAGCCGTTTGGGTAAAAAAGATGATTATTTATTTTCTGTAAAGCAAAGTTTTTCTACAATGTCTTGGGCAACACAATGGCAGGCCCCCATACTGGACAAATAGTCAAATATGAAATACTGCAGGTGATTCCAGCAATAATTTCCAGCCTCTGCTGCCTTAACAATCTGCAACTCATCATAAAATAATATCTTGTACCCTTCAAGCTGAAGGATGAATACATTGATACTGTAACACATTTCAAGTGTTCAGTGAAAGGATTAATATCAGCAAGGTGGGATGGACCACAAGCTGGAGGCAGAATACAACTGAATCTTCATCCATTGTGCCCCCACTGATTACCCTTCTGCCTCTGTCTCCACCTTCACCCTCACCTTCTCCCACCCGACTCCATCTAACCTTGTTTCCCATTGTGCTGGGAGGAACTGCAATGCTGGTTTACAATGATGATAGACACAAAATGCTGGACAGGCTAGATGCAGGAAAAATGTTCCCAATGTTGGGTGAGTCCAGAACCAGGGGGCCACAGTCTTAGACTAAAGGGGAGGCCATTTAGGACTGAGGTGAGAAAAAAACGTTTTCACCCAGAGAGTTGTGAATTTGTGGAATTCCCTGCCACAGAGAGCAGTGGAGGCCAAGTCACTGGATGGATTTAAGAGAGAGTTAGATAGAGCTCCAGGGGCTGGTGGAATCAAGGGATATGGGGAGAAGGCAGGCACGGGTTATTGATTGGGGACAGTGACTGAAATCGCTATCAAAATATGGAGGGGACCGGGGGACAGGGGGGGACACACTTTCTTGGCGGCCGCGCGCACATGCGCACACTCACACGCACACACACACGCGAGGCTTCGGAGGCTTCTGTGGGCCCTGTGAACAGTAATTTCAGCTCAATCCAGTGGTAAATGCAGCTCAACTCTGCCTGTCTCGCCGGGTTAACCTACAGCCCTGCCTGGAGTAATGGAATACCAGTCCGGAGCCGTGGAGCCAGCGCTGCTTCTCCGCACTGGCTGTAAGCCTGGGGCATATTTCCAGCAGGTGCAGGCAGGGCTGTAGGTTAACCTGGCGGGACAGGCAGAGTTGAGCTGGGTTTAGCGCTGCTTCTCTGTGCTGGCTGTGGGCCTGGGGGCACCGCGCCCGTCTGACTCCCGACATCTCTGGCCACCCCCGGACGTTTGGGGCACTCGGGTGAGGACGGGGATGGTCCAGTGGCGGTTCGGCAGCGATTGCAGCGCCGGAGAGCCGGCCGGGATCGATCCTGGCTGCGGATGAGGCGCAGGTCTGTGTCCTGGGCTGCCTTTGAGACCCTATGACCTGGGCACGTCTCCCTCCTCCAATCACCGTGCTCTATCCTCAGTCCCACCACCCTACTTCCGCCTCTGACCGACACCTCCAATCATCGCACTCAATCACGATGTCCCGCCCCCATTGCCTGCTGAACGACATCTCTCTCGTCCAATGGGCGCCCTCGATCAGCAGTCCCACCCCTAGTCTCGCGGAAAGCGGAGATTTCACCGGGTTTTAAAATCCGGATTACAAAAAATTGGGGCGGATCGTCCCCCATCTCTCAAAACAGAGGGGGGGCGTGTCCCCCCTGACCCCCCCCCCCCCGGATTTCCACCCCTGATTGGGGACGATCAGACATTATCACAATGAATGGCGGTGCTAGCTCGAAGGGCCAAATGGCCTCCTCGTGCACCTATTTTCTATGTTTCTATGTTTCTATGTAACTCAGCGGGATGGGCAGCATCTCTGGAGAGAAGGAATGGGTGACGTTTCAGGTCGAGATCCTTCTTCAGTCTGATTATTATTCAGTCTGACGAATGGTCTCGACCTGATACGTCACCCATTCCTTCTCTCCAGAGATGCTGCCTGCCCCGCTGAGATACTCCAGCATTTTGTGTCTACCTCCTTGTTTTCCATTGTCTGCTTCCACCTGTATCTCCCAACTCCACCGCTCCCTCTCCCCACTCTGGCTTCTTGCGCCCATGATCTCTCATCCCTCCTCGTTTCACCCATCACCTTCTGGTTCCCGTTTCACCCTCCAACTCCTGCCCCCTCTCCCTTTATACTGGTCATCTCCATCCTCCTCTATCGGTCCTGATGCAGAGCCTCAAACCGAAATGTGGACAACTCCTTCCCCATCCAAGATGTCGCTTATCCCGCTGAGTAGCTCTCGCAGATTGTCTTTTGCTCCAGGTTCCAGTATTTGTGATCTTCTGTGTCTCCAAAGCTCCATCTAATCTGTGCCTTGGTCCTCAGAAGTAGATATCGGTTCAGTTCAGTTTAGTTTATTGTCACTTGCACCGAGGTACAATGAAAAGCTTTTTGTTGCGTTCTCACCAATCAGCGGAAAGACAATACATGATTACAATAGATACACGATGAGGGACTAGGAATAGAGACTTAAGAGTGTGGAGTGATTGTAATATGTGATTGTTGATCTGCTTCTGTGGCCAGCACGCAAGCATCTACAAAAATCACATCTCTATGGATAATTGAAGTATGTGTTAGGCAAGGTAGACACAGTGCTGGAGTAACTCAGCGGGACAGGCAGCATCTCTGGAGAGAAGGAATGGGTGATGTTTCGGGTCGAGACCCTACTGCAAGGCAGGTGAAATAGCATGGCCTTGCTCTCAAGTTCAGTCGAGATAGACACTATTCTGTGCTTCAGACCAACGTGAAATATTTCACATTTCCCACATGTAAAGAAATCTCTTTTTGAAGTTTATTAGCCAACATGAAGCGAAATGTGAAAAATCATGCTCACTATTCTATTTGCCAGTTAAAATGCTTTTTTTCTACAGTGACATACTCAGTCAGGCTAATGTTTGACAAGCAACTGAGAGGCTTGCCTCAGTTTTAAATGCAGATGTCCTCACAGACGAGTAGGATTATATGTCAAGAGTCAAGACTGTTTTATTGTCGTATGTCCCAGGTAGAACAATGACATTCTTACCTGCTGCAGAACAACAGAATAAGTAAACATAGTACACTGTAAACCATATGATAAACGAGAGAGAAAAAAATTTCAGTGAGTATATATACACTTACCCACAAGTACTCATATATATATATATATATATATATATATATATATATATATATATACACACGCATACACACACACACTCAAAAAACAAACTTCCTCTGGCCCCAACCCCCATCACTGCCGGGTGTTCACCATCCCCCCTGACCTCCCCCTCTCCGACACCGAATGGTCGATCCTCAGCAGAGGTCTTACCTTTGTCCCCCTCCGTCCCCACCTCACTGAGTTCCGCGCCCACCACGACTTGGAGCTCTTCTACCGTCGCCTCCGCCTCACAGCGTTCTTCCATGGGAAGGAGTCCTCGCCCCCTATTGATGATCCCTTTTCCCATCTCCAACGCACCCCCTCCTCGTGGATCCCCCTCCCCCCCCCCCCCCCCATGGCCTTCCGGCTTTAGACCTTTTTATTCAAAACTGCTGGCGGGACAGCAACCGCCTCCAAAAAAAGGGTCTGAAGAAGGGTTTCGGCCCGAAACGTTGCCTATCTCCTTCGCTCCGCAGATGCTGCTGCACCCGCTGAGTTTCTCCAGCACTTTTGTCTACCTTCAAAAAACAAACAATAGTAGTGTAATAATAATAATATTAATAATAATAATCTATTGTAGTTCAGAGCTTATTTGAGGTTGTAGTGTTTAATAGCCTGATGTCTGTAGTGAAGAAGCTGTTCCTGAACCTGGACGTCACAGTTCTCAGCCTCCTGTACCTTCTTCCCGATGGCAGTGGTGAAATGCATGTATGGCCAGGATGGTGTGGGTCTTTGATGATGCTGGCTGCCTTTTTGAGGCAGTGACTCCGATAGATCCCCTCGATGGTGAGGTCAGAGCCGGTGATGGACTGGGCAGTGGTCACGACTTTTTGCAGTCTTTTCCGCTCCTGGGTGTTCAAGTTGCCGAACCAGGCCACGATGCAACCAGTCAATATGCTCCCTACTGTACTCCTATTAAAACAATAGTACAAATGCTAAACCCAGCCTCAGGGAAGAGAACAAGTATGTCAGGGATGTATATCGGGGTCAAGGTCTTTGTAGGGATCTCAGCTTGGGTCTCTTTCCTGTCAGACTAGAGGTATTCAATCCCGCAGAAATGTTGTAGGACACAGTTTGGTTCGTCATTGCTAGGGCACAATGATTTTACTAAAATATTATATAAACTAAAATCTCACCCTGAAATACCTGAGTTTTAAGTGACAAACATGTTTTTCAGTCAGAGCCCTCAATTGGTGACGATTTGTCAAAGAAAAATAATTCTTAATCATTTTCACAGAGAAACATCTCACTCCCTGCTTCTGCCTCTGTGCTGTTGTCTATTTCATCAGCGGAGGCTGCTGAAGATCAAAACCTCCCATAGTTTTGAGTTTGCAGCATCGGGATTTTCTGTTAGCCTGTTTTCCCAGCATTCTTGTATGCTGAACAGTTATTAAATATGCTTCTTCTTCTTGTCGAGTCCACACACAAGGTTAGACGTTGTTCAGCCAGAGCTGAACACACTTCTCGGCATCTGCATACAAAGATGTCTGTCTTCCGCTTCTTATGCTTCTTGTGCGTGGTGGTGGAAAGTTTGGTGAAAACAGGGCCGTGATGTGAACGCTCTTTCCTTGACCCCTTTAAATATGCTGACAACGCAAAGCCGAAGATAGACACAAACGGCTGGAGCAACTCTGGAGAGAAGGAATGGGTGACGTTTCGGGTCGAGACCCTTCTTCAGACTGAGATTCAGTGGAAAGGGAAACGAGAGATATAGACTGTGATGTGGAGAGATATAGAACAAATGAATGAAAGATATGCTAAAAAGTAACAATGATAAAGGAAACAGGCCATTGTTAGTTGTGTGCTAGGTGTGAACAAGAAGCTGGTGCCACTTGGTGGGGGAGGAATGGAGAGAGAGGAAGGGGTTAATTGAAGTTAGAGAAATCAATATTCATACCACTGGGTTGTAAGCCGCCCAAAGCCAAGTCATTTTAAGGGCAATCTAAAACAAAGAAGCAATATTTGTCACTTCCACATATGACTGAAGTGGGATGTGAAGATATTTCATTTGATGATCAAATGTCTTTGGAATTTGATTAATGACTTTTTCCAGTCTTCAATGACATTTCCCTGGGTTCTCTCTCATCTAAAGAGATTGTGAATGGCATGAAACAAACAAGTGGGAGTGGGTAAAGGGAATGATGAGTCTACTTGAGGCCTTTGAAGGTGGAAGAGAATGCTGATTCTTCTGATCTATGTGGACATGGAGGGAACAGTCGCAGCACAACAGCAATAATAGAATTGCATCTGACATAGAGTCACTGAGTCATAGAGCGTGGAAACTGGACTTTTGGCCCAACTTGCCCACACCGTCCAACATGTCCCAGCTACACTAGTCCCACCTGCCGATGTTTGGTCCCTATCCCTCTAAACCTGTCTTATCCATGTATCTGCCTAACTGTTTCTTAAATGTTGCGATAGTCCCAGTCTCGACTACCTTCTCTGGCAGCTTGTTCCATACACCCACCACCCTTTGCGTGGAAAAAGTTAACCCTCAGATTCCTATTAAATCTTTTCCCCTTCACCTTAAACCTACATATGTCCTCTGGTCCTCGATGCCCCTGCTCTGGGCAAGAGACGGTGTGCATCTACCCAATCTATTCCTCTCATGATTTTATACACCTTTCCTCTTTTAACCTGTTCTGGGATGACCTGGTTCATCAGCACAGGAATCTCAGCTGCAAGCTGCATCAAAAAGGAATGTGATTTGAATCTTGAGTTGTGAGCATTTTATTCCACCAACTAGGTTCAAAAACCCACACTTTACGATGAAAGCCCCCTGGAGCAATGCAAGTCCATTGGGACAAACCGTCTACTTGTAAGCATGGACATTGTTTGAAATAATATTAAATAAGTGAAAGAGGGGGAAAAAAAAGTATAAAACAGGATCTGAGAGTTACTCATTTCTAAAACTTTACTAACAAATTCTGAAGGCACTGCCCCAGGCAATTCAGAAAAAGAAAAGCACATAAGAACTAACTATTATTATGCAAGATGTTAGATCATCAAATATTAACCACAGAAGACCAACCATCCCCACTTCCATCAGCAAGGAAGCTGGGCACATCTCAAAACCACAGTCCTTTCAATGCCAGCTTTATCTAGAAACTCCCACATCCATCCGCTTGTTTCCAAGAAGACTCAAATCTGGGAGGGAAGCTGAATCCAAAAATCAATCCCTATGCTGTACTGATACGAGCTCATTGAGAATTCCTTTAGAATGGTGGTCAATCCTATGGAAAATGCTGGGCGGGCTGGTCCTTCGTGTCCAGCTGCAAACTGACTGCTGAATCCCAGGCTGGCCATGGTGTTCTGAGCCCAACATTGTATGGGACCAGGGTCCGCTATCAGGTAGGCTACAGGTCCTGGGCCTGGCACCATGGGTCACGAGGACCTGAGTTTAGCATTGGCGTGGATTGATCATTAGATCAAGTCAAGTCAAGAGAGTTTATTGTCATGTGTCCCAGATAGGACAATGACATTCTTGCTTCCTGCAGCTCAACAGAATATTGTAAACAAAAACACAGAACAGTTCAGTTCAATATACACATAAATAAGCAGATAAAGTACAATAGGCTGTTACAGTTCAGAGTCTGTTTGTTGGCGAGTTTAATAGCCTGATGGCTGTGGGGAAGTGGCTGTTCCTGAAACTGGATGTAACATATTTCAGGCTCCTGTACCTTCTGCCCGATGGTAGCGGAGAGATGAGTGGGTGGCCAGGATGGTGTGGGTCCTTGATGATGCTGGCTGCCTTTTTGAGGCAGCGACTGCGATAGATCCCTTCGATGGTGGGGAGGTCAGAGCCGATGATGGACTGGTCACAACTTTCCCACAAGGGCTTGTGCCCAGCATTTGTTTGACCTGAGCTTGGCGTTAAGTGGGCTACAGGACCCCAGACCTACATTGTGGACCATGAGGACTTGGTGTCCCATCTTTGATCGGACGTTACCGGCTTTATCTTAGACTAAACATTATTCTCATGTATTTGTACACTGTGAATGGCTCGATTGTAATCGTGTATTGTCTTTCCGCTGGCTGGTCAGCACGCAACAAAAGCTTTTCACTGTACCTCGGTACACGTGACAATATACTAAACTGACCTAAACTAAACCAGGTTGGCCACAAGGTGTTCTGCCATTGGCTCAGCTGGCCATCCGCGAGTCACGGCGCCAGGCGGAAGAGGGCTCTGCCCGAGCTGGCTGCCTGCCCCTTTTCCGTGGTTTTGTCCATGCCCGGGTGGGGTTAGAGAGGGATTGCACCCTGTCCACGGGCGCCCTGGGGATTTCTGGGACCGTTGGGCACCGCGGGGAGTTGAATGCATCGTTGTATAGTGGTCTATTTAGTATATTGGTTTGTCTTGTATTATGGTGGTGGGTTTTATTAGACAATAGACAATAGACAATAGGTGCAGGAGTAGGCCATTCGGCCCTTCGAGCCAGCACCGCCATTCAATGTGATCATGGCTGATCATCCCCAATCAGTACCCCGTTCCTGCCTTCTCCCCATATCCCCTGACTCCGCTATCTTTAAGAGCCCTATCTAGCTCTCTCTGAAAGCATCCAGAGAACCTGCCTCCACCGCCCTCTGAGGCCGAGAATTCCACAGAC